>VZRJ01011166.1:0-343944 GCA_013397565.1 Ptilonorhynchus violaceus
CTCAGGCTCTAACCATGACACCCCCTCACTCTTTACAAAAGAATTGGGGGAAGGATGCCTTGGACAGAGTACATTCAGGTTACCCAAAAGAAAAGTCTATACAGAGGAAAATTTAATCTTCCGGGCCCAGTCAGCATGTTTACTGAGCCTCATGATGCTCTGTGCAGTATACTCTGTGGGTTGTGTTTAAAGGACCATTTCTGCTGTATTTTCTCATATTTTCAGACACTTTGTGCCAAGCCTTGTGCCTCAGCCGAAGCTGAACATTCCTGTCCAAATCCCCAGGTTACTTTTTCCTTTCCTGTTTGTAAGAGGTGATGATTTTTGAACATTTGGGGTTCTTTAGTCTGGAGAAAAGGAAGCTCAGGGGAGACTTTATCGCTCTCTACAAATGCCTGAAAGGAGGTTGTAGTCAGGTGGTGGCTGGTCTCTTCTCCCACATAATAAGGGACAAGACAAGAGGAAACAATCTCAAGTTGCACCAGGTGAGATTCAGATTGGGTATTATGAGAAATTTATTTCCTAAAAGAGTTGCTAACAACTGGAACAGGTTGCCCAGGGAAGTGGTGAAGTCACCATTCCCGGAGGAATTTAAAAGACGTGTCACCTGGGGACATGGTTTAGTGGTGGACTTGTCAGAGCTGGGTTAATAGTTGAACTCAATGATCTTAAATGTCTTTTCCAAACTAAATGATTCTATAATTCTATGCACTAGCCTCTAGGAAGGGAATTAGCTCTTAAAAGGAAGCATGTGCCTAAGCCATTCTTCCTCACCTAGCGGATTTTTGAAATGACATTGATAGGATTTCCACGGCATCCAGTCATAAAGATGGCAAGTGAAGATGTGAAAAAACAACATAACAAAGTCTGTACATTGCATATAAAATTTAGAGATATTTAACCATCATTTTCCACATTTTTCCTCTGGCAGTACATTGTCTGAAGTTTAAGCTCTCATTTCAGTTCACTTCATGTTCTCTATGTACCATGCTTTCTCCCATTCCCTGCATGTTTTTTTGTGGGGTTTGAACCTTATACAACCAATGACAGCCGGATGCCCCTCCAGAACTGTTTTATAGCACACATACAGAGCAGCATGTTCTGCAAGCCCCAATACTGGCAGATGCTTCTCCAGCCGTCATCAACCTGTGCAACACTTAGCTGTCCTACGTGCATGCTTGGCTGGGCAAGTTTCACCTTCTAAAATTAAATGTAAAGACTTGCCAGTATCTTTCACTGTCCTTCCAAGAGTACAACACACAGGCATATCAAGGCATATAGATAATATACAAATATCAGGAATTACAGTATTAATTCTAGTTTTCTCTTTGTGTTAGCATAGACCCTGCCTAACATTGACTTTAATCAGTCAACTTGCTCTATCAGTACAAGGTGACCATTTGTGTAATATAATGCCATGTTTAGATTCCTTAATCACACACATATAGTTTTCCTGACATTGATTTTTGCTCTGATTTTATCCATTGAAGGATTTATCCAGCACATATTTCCTACATCTTTCTGCCCAAGAAATGATAACAAAGATAGTTTCACTTAATTGAAATAATAGTGCACTATTTATATTAAAAAAATGAAGTAGCTAAATTTCAAGGAGTCTTTTTGGATTTGTGGTCTGAATGCAGGATTTGGCAGTCAGGCTTGCTAAATTGTAAATCGTCTCACATGGAGTGTAACATTTCTGGGGAACCATTTTAACTCTTCTGTCATGGCGTTTCCCTCTGTAAATTTATTTACTGTATCTGTCTCACAGAAGTGTCAGACAAATCAATCCTTGTAAAACTGTAGTTGAGATATTACTAAAAGAGAAAGACTTGGAATTCCAAGGGTTTTGGTGTGATTGCACTGTGCTGTGGGTGGACAGGACTGTGGGTTACACAGTCTCACAGTGTACACAACGGTGTGAAACCAAGGCACCTTAGGAGCATTCACAGCCACCGAAGCCCCTCATTCCTTCCCCAATACAGAAGGGGCAGAGAAGGGCTAGAAAATTAAATTCATTTATTGTTGGCTTCACTTGATCATCTGAAAAACTGAAAAGTGTTTTCCCCACTTGCTTATTCTTGCCAGCATTTCTAGCACCCACCCAAGACGTTAAAATGGTAAATTATGCACAATAATTCAATTAGTGTCTGTGAAGGCAATAAAAGATAGTCAGGTCTTCCTCAGAGACCTCCTCAGAAATGCAATCTGATGCATTTGTGTGCAATCTGATTTGTCCTAAGATAAGAACACAAGGTGGGGATTACAGGAGGAGCTGTATGGCTGCTCACATAATGAGTGCATCCGAGAGAAGGGGGATTTGTGGTGATTGTGGCTGACATTGGCACACATCGGTCTGCAAAAGGATGTTAAATGCTGCTGAAGATTGGGCCAACGGGGCAAACTGGCCTGCCGAGGTTGTCGGCAGCTTCCAGGCAGATCCTCCGCTGGCAGGGATGCCTGCAGAATATATGCAGCCCGAAGGCAGGGAACACTCTCTTTTGCACGGGTGGGTAAAATCGCTAAGATCTGGTCACATAAGGAGATAAAATCCTAAAGTAGCAGCTACACAGGTGCTGCTGCTTTGTAACCGCACATCCTGCAAGGCGGAAGACTGTAAACTTGTACATTCCTAGGTGAACCTGCTTATACTATAACCGTTTAGACCTGCTTATATTATGTACTACATTGGCACTATATAGATACTGTATTAGCAATAAATCTTATCATAATCATTCACAGTGCCAAAATTACATTTCTGAGAAAATAGGTGAGAACATTTAGACGAGCATACATACTTACACAGCTGTCACTTAATAAGCTAACAAATGCTTCAAAAGCACCTGAGAAGCAAAAACTTGGTGGCAACACACTTCCACATACACCAATTTAGTACCTGTGATGCAAAACACAAAGTCAGGTCATGACTGCCACACAAAAATGCCCAACTCTATTGTACACAACTAAAAAAAAAAATAGTGTCATCCCTATCAAGTCCCCAGTCATTAAATCTGTTTAGTGTTTCTAAAGTGGTGTTATATTGATTTAACAATGCTATTAGCAATACCTGCAGAAAAGGTATGAATATAAGCAATTACTATTTGCGATATTCTTTCCTGGTAGAAAAAACACCTAGTGCCACTAATTGCCTCTATTTCTGTTTCTGTTAACTGCACACTGTATACATGTTAATAATGCTATTATCAGTAGCAGTGAATTTTAATTAACATTCATGTGTAGAAATTTAATTCAAATTAAACAGATTCCAATAAGTTTATTTTATTAAATTAATTGCATAGTTATTTCCAGGACTAAAACATTATTCCTAGGTATCAATTAACAAAGAGATCTGCAACTCACCACGAAAGAAGGTTAAAAAAACCTATACATGAAACAGACATCTAGAGACTCTATCCCTAACTAATACCCAAAATCAGACTGTTACATTAAACACTACCATGAATACATAATAGGAATTATTACTACATAGTCTTCCAGCTCAGAAAATATACTGTATATTCTTATAAATTTAGGAAAAGTAAGTATGAAGAACTGAAAAACCAAATCACTGGTCCAAAGCCATCCAAGGGGTTTATAGCAGGGCAAGAAATTGAATCCAGGTCTCATGAAAACTGGTTCAGTGCTTTAACTACAAGATGTTAGAGATACAACTGATCAGTCATTGAGATTTTATAGAGACTTGAAATGTGAAACAGTTTCCGAGTGCAATTTCAGTTTCCTGACTGCATAAAACCACAGAAATTGAAGGATGCATTTCACGGAATTTGGGGAATCAAAGCTATCCTGCAGTTCCACTTTCTTGTTTTATTCCTCTTACCACCACGTTGTTGTTACTAATACTAATATAAGGATACAAATACACAGTGAAGTATTCCTTTGACCATGCAGCAAGTATAAATGTTTTACAATATATCTGAATTTTACTAACTGATTATAGGAAGATTAGAGGTTTTGTTTAAAAGCTAGTAAAATGAATGTGAATTGTCTTTGACTCTGATGAAATTCTGATAAGGTCCTTGATAGGTGGATCAGCCATGGCTGTGTACTTGTCCGACTTCCACAATATGTTACATGATTTCAGAAATTCTTCAGAACAATTAATAATCATCTTTGCAGGTTCTGGAGTAAATAATCCATGAAAGTTCTAGGTACTTTTCAAAACCCAATGTAAATGCCTAAAACTAACCCTCTCCCCATTTGAATCAGTAGAAATATTATATATATTCGAGACTATATTTATTGTGATTGATTTCAAAATATAATCAAACTAGACTTAACACCACTATTTAAAAAAGAACTAAATGTCTCAGATGTAACTAATTTCTCACTGTCTAGCACAGGTTTGTTTTTATTGGCACCTTAGTAATCCTGATCAATGCCATTTAACTCCTGGCATGCACACAGCAAACATAATTAACAATCCTATACATTTCCCTGCTCTTGCTGCACATGTGCGGACATAAAATATAAATAAATAAATAAATAAATAGACACTGTGGACCCACTGTTGGAACCATGCAACTTCAGCCACACTGATACTCAGAAAGTTGTCATTAACAGACATATGGAGACAATATGACTCTTCTTAAGGTACAAGAGATGACAGAAAATGGCATGCTGCTATTAAACACAATTAACAGCGAAGACACACGCCTTGCAGTCACTGTCAGTGTTGCAGTCACTCCAAGTGGGCAGTGGCAGCTCTCACACATCATCAAGGAAATTGTCAGTAATCCCTGGAGACCATTTCTGTCATAATTGGCACTGGTAGAGGAGAAGGATGTGTCAGGGAGAAAGATATTGACACACCATCCTGAGATGGCAATAGTGGCAGTTAACACTCCTTCAGACTTTCAAAACTGCTGTGGAAGTCATAGCATAAATATGAAGCATCAAGATGACATTTTTTACAGCTGCTTCTCATTGTATCATGACATTTAAAGTGCATGCTAAAATCTATCAAGTACATTTAAAACATAATTATGCCATAAAATGCATTATATATCTAATATAATATGAGCAGGATTAGTCTATCTGTGTTTTGAATTTGTAATGCAGAAAATAGAACATAATGCTTTAAAAAATGTTATTTCTGAGTTTATTATTCAATTAACATGTATACTCTTCCTAAGGAAAAAAAAACATTTTGAGGGGCACAAACCATTTTTACTGCACATGCAGCATATGCAATTTAATTCTTAAAAAATTGCTTCTGCCTTTCAATTATGTTATTAGTATGCTAAAAAAAAATTCTAACATGTTGTCATCACTCTTTAAATTTCACTAAAAGGTACTTGGCTATACATCTGCCAAAATGTCTCTCATGTGTAAATGGTTTTGATATCAGTCTGTTCAATTAAAACCAGAGATGTATTTGTCTAAACCTTAATCCTACGCTAATATTCCATAGAAAAGATTTGAGTTAATTTTATAAAATTATTTCCAATTTTTCGTATGTTAAAGGTGCTTTACACTAATTGGCTGATGTTTCAAAACAACTGGAATCCTACTAAATACTTAACACATCCTTTACCTAATCATTCAGATGTAGTTCAGTATTGAATAAGGATTTTTTTTTTAAATAAATTTTCAGAGGTGGAACCTTAAAATAGAACTCTTAAACTCTTAAACTTGGAAACTCTGGAACTCTTAAACTTGGAAGCTCTTTTTTATGGAAACAGAAATTAGAAAATAGACTTTTAAAAATAACAAAAACTGAGAACAAGATAAAAAACAACAAAAATCTCCCCATTTCCTTTTATATCTTTACAGAGTGCTGTGTTTTCAATGAGAAATCCCAGGCTGGCTATAAAAACTGGTTTCTCTGTTCCTGAGCCCCTTTGGGACTCACTCTCTACCACACTGCAGTTTCTATGCTAGCTGTCTCTCTCTGTTTGTCCCTCCCTCTGCTTTTGATTTGGTGAGACAATTGAAACTTTTCACAATCTTCTCTTCCCCGGCATTTTGATGGCCCGGGAGACTGGCAGCTCTCCTCTTCAGAGGATCCCATCTAACTCAGCCTCTAGGGACAAGGAGAAAGGCAGCCATCCATCTGGCTGGGTGGCCATTCCTGGTTAAAGGAACATATACGGCTGTGCATGAAAAAATGAAACGGCCTGTAACATCTCTTACAAAGGAGACTAACATAAGACAGCTATTTGAAAGTCCTTACGTTACATCCTTTATGTTAACACTTTGAAAGGAAAACAGGCAGACACCTAATATTCACTTTCATTGCTAATAACACAGCTGATAACTTAATACAAAAAGATTTTATTATAGATGGAGCTCGTAGTGTCTTTGGAGTTATTCTTCCTTGATACGTCTTATTAGAAGATTCTGACTGAAGCTCCTTTTAACTTTAGGAAAACTGTACATTTGGATTGAAATTTTCTCCACTGGGTGTCTGTCAGGCAGATGATTTATTTAATTTTTTACAAATGTTTCTGCAAAAAATGATTCAGCCATTTCTGTACAAAGCTGAGAGAAAAATACTCTTTCATTGATGTTAAACCATAACAAATTCAGGAGTTACTTTACGAACATTTTAAAGCAAAACCTTGACCTTTTAGCAGAATTTGGTTTTAAGCCAGAGGTGTTTCTGATAGCATCCCAGTGATAAAACTGCTTTTTTCCATTCTGGAAACCACTGAAAAACATCCCTTCACAGCAGCTTGGAAAGTTCTAAAGGTTTGACAGATACATTCCTCACAGTTTCTGCCTTCCAACTCCGAACTTTGACTTGTCTGAGCAAGTTTCACACGTGGAAAGTGATTGAGTATGGTCCAGAACACAGTTACAAAGATCAAGGAAGACTCTTCCTGAATTTCAATGCAAGTTAATGTGGTCCATGGGATGTGAACCTGTGAACTAATTAATAGTTTATCTTCCTAGAGCTTTAGGTTATTTCTTCGTTGGTGCTCAAGTGACATGGAAGTGCAGGAAATATGAAAAAAAGCATCACAACATCTGAGTCAAGGACAAAAAACAGATGGCAAGAGACAACTGTTGAGGGGAGGAGCAGATTGGGACAAGGAACCTGAGGGAGTGCGAGAAGGTTGAAGATGGGGAAGAGACTGTAATTAATAAGCAAGGAAATGGACTCTGGGAAGAGGAACATAAGGAACATGGAAATTAGAGCTGTGAAAGCTACACAAGTCATAAATTGTGACCAAAAGACAAGAAGAGTACGAAAGAACAAAATGACGAAACAAGGCAGGAAGGTAATAATAAAAAAGTTGGATTTGTACCAAAAATTTTAAAGAATTATAGAGACAGAGAGGTCTCCAATGTGTAAGGATATAACTTAAGATTGTAATATGTAGGACATTCCTAGTCAATACTCAAAGAAGCAGATATAATGGATTAAATCCACATTCCAAACCAATGCCTGGAGGAGAACCCAATCCTGAAAACATGCTGCTGTACAAATTTAATGGAATCACACCTTTCTGGGGCACAATTTTATGCCTGCGGTCATCGATTATTAGGCTTGTGTTAGGAGAGTTTGTGAAGCAGATTTAAAATTCTAATACATTTTCTTGAATGTCCTTATGATTCTCTATATGATGGGATTTCTGGGTTTTTTGGTTGGTTTTCTTTTTTTTTTTTTGGTGCATGTGGATTTTTTTTTTCTTTTTAAAGCTGGAAGTTACACTTTGAAATACAGGTTAAATTGACAGAATTTTAATGTCAAAACACTGGAAAGTAAGTGACAGCATAACAGTTTCCTGCATTACTTCTGTCTCCTCCCCCATTTTTGCTCCAAAGTTGAATTTTTGCTTGTTTGGACACATGAGAAAGTCATGTTTAAGCATATAAGAACTTGGAAGAAGCCACCAAGAATTTTTGGGTTTACTTTCTAGCAACCACAATTGTGTTTAAGAAATTGTCTTGCAGTTCAGCTCATAACCCTTGAAATTCCCTTGAAATAGATCAATTCACTTTAGTAGCATGTGTAAGCATATTGTGGTAGCTGTGATCACAATACTAGTAAGACATCATCTGCTTTAAAACCCAATCGTTTTGAATGTTGCAGATGGTATCAAGACATTAACAAAGTAGGGTATGTTCCTTGGTATTGGTTATTGGTGCAGCTGTTAAGTTAATGAAGTCAGTATATATTCAGTTTTAATTGTAGACACATTTTATTCGAGCTTTCATAGAACAGCTGTGAAATAAGTGCTATAATTAATGTTCTGTGGGTTACACTAAAATCTGTATATATATATTATAAATTACATGTTATAACCTCACTTCAATTTATTTAGTTTTTTGTTCTTAAGGTGAAAGATCATCAGATAATTGCATTTTCTTCAGAAAATATTTAAAAGTTTCAAAGTCATCTTCATTTGTGCTTTCAGCCGCCAAGTCACCATCAATAAAATTTATTATTAGATGAAATCAATTTATTTTATTAAATTAATTCCATCTTTACATATCTAGATTTATCAGGTACTCAGCATATTAATACAGGAGTCAAACAGGCTATTCCATTTGTACTTGAAGAAATAATCTCATTCCAGCTTTCTTTTATTCATATATTTCATATAGGGTGCTCCAAATATACTATTCCTAGGAAACTGTCATATAAAGGATAAAACATCAAAAGCAATGTCAAATGTTGAATCTAATCCACTTGGGGGCAGGGGAAAGGGGGATGCAGGTAGGGTAACTAGGTACACTAGGGAATGTTGATTTGTGCTGTTTTAATCACAGCTACTAGAAACTCTCTCAGTTCCACACATTCCTGGTCAAATGCTTTCTTCTGTGGGGTATTGTCATAGAGAACACAACAAAGTAGAATTGTCAGCTCTTCTGAGAGACTGACACTAACAGTATCATCTGAAATTTTCTCAAACTCAAGGAAGTGATTTATAAAGTTTTTGTTCTTCTCTCCTACTGCCCTTTTTCTGTTTTCATTTGTAAAAGACTTGTTGGGCATGTTTGTTTTTTTGTTTTCAGATGAGTTCACAAATTCAGTTATATACACTTGACCAAATAAAGACTTGATAATAGTGTCATTCAGGTTTCTTGGGGATAAGGTTATTCAGTTTTACTTATGTATTACATTATTTATTGTGTGGTCTTGTACATTGTGTTACATTCCATATTTCCCCTTTTTCCTTGTGTGACTCTGAAATGCTCAAGTGACTTTACCAGGAGGCACTGGAGGTCTGAAAACTACAAGAACTTCTGTCTTCTTAGTACTTCGTTCATAGAGTCACAAATCTGGAACAAAAGATACTGCCATAAACTGTCAGATATATACGTTGCCTATGTCGTAAGTTCTAGATTTCTGCTATTTGCCTCAACAAAAAAATCACCTAGGACTGAAGGCTCATTACTTAAAAATAATGAAAAGCTTAATTCACTACTAGTGTAGTTACAGGTGCGCAATACTCATATGAAGGTTTTTAGTGACAAGGATGCTTCTCACATCAAGCCTCTCTTTTAGTGTATTTCCGTTGAACTTAAGGAGAGAGGGAGGGAGAGAAAAAAACAAATATTTGTTAATGCACACTTGGGGCCATGGGAATTCTGCTCCTCATTTCCTTCCTTAACAGGAAAACACAGAAAAAACATTTTCTTTTGTAACACCTCCCATCCTTTGGAGGCACAATGGTATCCAATTATTTTACAAAGTAGGCTGAAAACCTCTGGTCTATAAGGGCAGAATTCTGCTTACTATTGTTAGATACTTAAACAAAAATTCTTTTTTTTCTCTAAGTAGCAACATAAATCAGAGGAATCTGGAACTGTTCAACATCTTTGAAAAAAATCAGGCCATTTATATTTAGGTATTGAAATAGGAGTTAGGAAACTAAATTTAGTATCTACTCCCGTTCTGCATTCAGCTGTCATGGACTCTGACCACCATTCTGTAATTCAATGGAGAGCAGTTTTTTCATCCTTTGTGCTCATGGCTCTTTGGAGATATGGGTTAGGGGAGATATGGGGTTTTATCTTTGTTACTATTGAGTTTTCATTGCCACTGGAATATTCAGCTATAAGTATGGGTTCTTTTTAAAATTCTGTGGTGCTCAGAGAATGTTTCATTTCCCTTTTCTTTTTTCCTCTACTTTGAGGATTATGAATCAGCATATCCCCTAACTAGTTCCCTAGGATTATGAATCAGCATATCCCCTAACTAGTTCCCTATCACAACAGCTCATGCTACCATGGGATGGCTGCAGTACCAAAAAGATACTTTCTCTACTCCTTCATGCATTTTGCTCCCATGTGCAGTAGAAACCGTGCTCCATGTTTGTAGAAGGTAAAATCAGTCTCTAGGGAACACTAGATCCTTTCTGTGCATATGGTGAAGATCAAGCTGGAAGCAATGAGGAAAATTATGGTTTTGCTTTTCCCAGCATATTAACTAGTAGTTGTATCACAGCATCAAAAGCAACACATTGTATTTCATAACAGGTTACCTAGGCACATCTCTCATAAGGTTAGGAAAGCCAGGAGAGAATATGAATCTGCAAATCCATTCTTATCTTTATTCTGCCTCTGGAACTACAAAACTGTATTGCACTTGCACAAAGCATGCACAGAAGAGGAACCCTCTCTGATGATCAGTTCATCCTTGCTTCTGTCAGTAGCCAGGAGACTGATTTTTAGAAGATTTTAAGAACCTGTTCCTCTGGTTTCATTTGGACTAATTCCTCACAAAACCAGTAACACCCAGTGGAGCACCAGTGAATAAATGGGTTTGATATAGGGTTGAGCTGTACACATCTGTCACTTCCCTATGTCTCTCCCACTGTCTGTGGCTTCTGCAGAGACAAGGGAGCACTCAGCCTGTCCCCTTCTATTAGTAATTGAATACCACAGCATTGCTAGTCAGCTCTTTGATGACCATTGTTTCAATAGCAACATACTGCCCATACCTGGATATATCAAAATATATAGTACCCAGACCATTTTCTCTTCAACCAGGCAGCAGTGGAAATTTACAGTGGTGTTGTTCACCAAGTAACAGAATGGCCTCATCATCCTTAAGGTGCTTGAGTAACTGCAGTGCACTTCTGTCATCCTCTCAGACCACTGCTCAATGAAACAATACATTCAGTTTACAAGTTTCTCTTACAAAATCAAAACGACCATTGTGGCATGCTGTAAAGCTGTGATACAAAACATGCTTCATTCTGCTGCTTCAAAACTTTTTCAAATAGGTTAACTTTCTCCCAGTCTTTATGTTGGACCAGATGTCATCTGTTTGCACTTCTGAAAATTTAAGAGGCTCAAGTCCCCAGAGGTTGGTCTTTTTTTTTTATTTTATGCAGCAACTTCTTTCCACTGCTAACGTTCCCAGTTTGTTAATTATCTGCTATAACTGAAAGCTTTCATGGCAGGCTCTGAATCTGCTGTTTGCCGAAGGCCTGAAGAATTATGTGTCACATTTACACATAATTCTGCTTATCCCCCTAAAAAATTTTCATATAACTCTAATTATACAGCCACGAGGAGTCTATCCAGATGTTCTAGGGAAGGACAAAACATAGTAGTTGCCACTAAAATTATACAGCTGTGTACTAAAACATGGCCAATACCTTTCAAAAACTAGTATTTTCAAATACTGTCCTCCAGATACCTGAAAGAACTTCTCATAAATGGGAGGGGAAGAACATGAGAAACATTCATGATCTCTAAAGCTACACCTCTGGTGCTGTTGCAGACACAGATGAGGGGGAGAAATTTGTGCAACCAATTTTTTTCTTCAAAATTCACTCCCTATCTTATATCCTGCAAGTGATTAAGAAAGAACAGTGAAATATCCCAATAATAATGGTACAGCTCAGATAGCTCTCCATGTGGAAAATAAATAGAGTACTTTATGCTCTGCTTAAAAGAAAAGAGACTGAATGAAGTACAAAACAAGTAAGAAAAGAGCCCTGAAACAACTCAGACTGCAGATGTGATGCATCTGTTTGCTTGTCCAGTGCAGACACTGAGGTAGAAAGATTAAGGCGTTTATTCAGAGATAGTCGGACAACTAGACCAGATATGAAAAACATAACTAGGTTGACTTAAAGTCTATAGCAACAACAGTACTGTAACAAAGGGGAGAATATAATTCACTGTCTATGCATTAAACATTGAATATACATGCCATAAAACAGCTCACAATCTTACAGTGGTGGAGTACAGCAGGAACTGACCTTGCAAAGGATACACACAATCAAATGAAATTTTAACCTGTTTAAAAGCTGTGTGCCACTTTCCTTTCAAAGAAAGATAAAACTGGTACTCATACAAATCCAGTTAACTCCTGATTATATTAAAGGAAAAGATACAAATACCTCCTTTTAGAAATATTGCTGATGTGAAGTTAAAAAGAAGGAAACAAACATTAAAAGCTGCCATTCATAATATGTTCTTTGACAAGAACTCTAAGTAAAAGTGAGCTAAAAGAAAAATAGTGTGTGACCCAATGTGTATGGCATGGGTGTCTTAAAAGTAGTTTTTAAAAATAACCCTGATCCATAAACTTCACAAAGGAAGATAAAGGCCATAAAGTCTTCATGAATTAGAAAAAAAAAAAAATCTGCATTTTTTTAAAATTCCATCTCTACCTGCAAAAGAAAGTAACCAATGAAAGTCACCTCTTCACAAGTAATTCCTCACTATTGTCATAGATAGCTACAGTATGCAAAAAAAACCCCAAAACATTTATTAACAAAAATGCTTCTGGCTTTAACGTTCACTTTGGAAATATTGAGAAATGGAGCCTCATAAGTTATTCATAAGATGAGAATTAATGCAGTCACTATTCCTGGCTTCTGATTAAATGCTGTCTTGTAACCTACTAACACTGAAAATAATGACCAGATGATAATAATGTGAATTGAGTCAATGAAGAGAAACTTTTATATGTCAAGTTGCAACACTACTTGACCAACAGAAATAGACTTGGAGACCCATCCACAGTTGTGAAGACAATTTTCTCCTGTGTTTGTATGGGATAGCGTATCCAGACAAAGTCCATTTCTAATGATGAGTTCATTCTCATTCTTCCACTATGATAGTTAAGACACTGGGAGGTGATGATGAAGGAACAGAAATTTGCAATCTTAGAATAATAAAAAAAAGAATTGAAAGTGAGAAGTTTTTTTCAGCTCATCCTCACTGATAATAGTGGACAGAATTCATTGAACATGATGTTGAGCCGTAAATCCTCTGGCAGACTTCCATATATTACACAAGACCACAAAAGTGTATAAAATTGTGTAACTCATCACTGGTACCTTATCTTGCTAGAGGCTTCAATATAAGAGACAAGGGAAAGACACAGAAGAAAAACTCGTATTAGTATTGCCAATTTAAGACTAGAGTTTTGTAAGAACGCCCAGCAAATTCCAGAATTAATCCAGAATCCTCTTTCTCATGAATCTAAAACAAATACAGGACAGTTTTTAAAAATTAATCAGAAACTACCTGGGATACAAAAAAATAAATACAACGAAAAGTTAGCAAATAAAAATGCACACACATACAGACACATATTTGTGCACCACAGAGGTTCAGAAAATATAAACCATTGAAACGGAACCACTGAAGCAGAGAAAAATCTCAGAGAATAAGAACTACACAATAATTCCTCAGTTACTGTGTAAGTTAAAAAAGAGACCTAACTACTTGTGGAAGGCAAAGGTGAAAAAAGGCAAGGAAAGAAAAGCATAGAAGGACAAAAAAAGCATTAAATGGTAAAGCAGAAAGTTGCCATTGCCACAGGGAAAAACAAAACAAAAAAAAAAAAGAAGAAAAGAAGGATTAGAATCAGCCTGGATACTGAGGNCGCGAGAGAAGCGGCTGCCGGAGCCGCGGCTTTCCGGCCCCGTGCTGGCTGCCCCGGGTGAGCCTCCAGCCGGAGAAGCCGCGGTGTAAAGAGGGAGATCGTGCGGGGCGGGGCGGGGCGGGGCGGACAGCAGCCGCCGCTCCCGGGCTCCCGGCTCCGGCTGCAGAGCGCGGGGGGAGGGAGGGTCATCACCGCTGGAAAGGAATAAAACGCATTCAAAAGAAAAAAAAAAGAAAAATTTAAAAAAAACAATCTACCTGGAAGGAGGATGGGGAAGGGGATGAGAAGGAGAGGATGGGGTCAAAAAGTGGTGGATGGGAAAAGCTGATGCCTTGGGTTAGAGGAGCAGGAGATCGGGGNGTAAAGCAGAAAGTTGCCATTGCCACAGGGAAAAAAAAAAAAAAAAAAAAAAAGAAGAAAAGAAGGATTAGAATCAGCCTGGATACTGAGGACAGCCATTAGGGAGAGGCAAAGAGGGGGAACCCGCTACATGTATGGATGGCTGGGAAGCGGCCGCGGCAAACCCGGCAGGCTGCTGTGGAGGAGCGGCGGCGGCAGCGCTGCGCCGGGGCTCGGCGGGGCGGGTGCTGCGGGGGGNGGCTCCCGGCTCCGGCTGCAGAGCGCGGGGGGAGGGAGGGTCATCACCGCTGGAAAGGAATAAAACGCATTCAAAAGAAAAAAAAAAGAAAAATTTAAAAAAAACAATCTACCTGGAAGGAGGATGGGGAAGGGGATGAGAAGGAGAGGATGGGGTCAAAAAGTGGTGGATGGGAAAAGCTGATGCCTTGGGTTAGAGGAGCAGGAGATCGGGGACTGCGCTCGCCAACTCGCCCTCTTGCCTTCACGCTCCGGGGCAGAGGAGTGAAGAGGAGCAAATCAGGGAGGAAGGTGGAGAGGAGCAGGAGGAGGAGGAAAGCGAGAGGAGATGGGGGGGTCCTTGCGCGCTTAGGGGTAGGGGCGAGCGGCGGTGCGAGATGGCACTCACATAAACACACATCCACATCATCTATACAGCCACACGCGTCTAGGCAGGGGCGGGCAGAGCCTCCGCCGCCCCTCCGGGAGCAGCCGGGGGAGGCGCCTCGGTCCCCCCGCCGGGAGGGGGCACGGCGGGGCCGGGAGGGGCTCGCGGGAGCTGTCGGCGCGGATGCCTTCACCTGGGGCTTTCCAGCACTGAGCGAGCCGAGGAGGAGAGGCGGTCGGGTCTGGAGAACTACCTCTGGATGGTTTAAAAAAAAAGAAAAAGAAAGGGAAAAACCCAACTCTGCAATCCTCTGCTCCCCCAGGCTCAGCTCCATAAGGGACTGCTATATTTGAGGCTGTCAGGAGGATGGGAGAGAGAGACTGAGAGTCAGGGCGAGAGAGACGGTGCCACAGCAGCGGTAAGTGTCTTTGCCATTCCCCTAGCCAGGCACTGATTTCCCTGGTTAGACTTTGGAGTGTGTACAGATTATTTGTTGTAATACCCATCGCAGCATCTCTCTGAGCAGTCTGCTGTGAAGCCGGCAACGGTGAGAGGTCCCATTGTTGGGCTCCTAATGCAGGTTTATGTGTTTTGCTTTCTTGTTTTGAATCTTATGTTGAAATTGTTGTCATAATTGAGCAGAAAAGTTGAAACAGAAATTACTGTGATCTGCTGTATGCTTCTTGTCATTTAACTAGCGGGCAAACTACTGCAGTGAATGAGTTGTGAAGAGAGATGTGAGGCTTTTAAAACAAATACATACTCCAGAGAAGGAATGCCTATTTTAATGTGCTAATTTTTTATATTTGGGAGAGCTACCATGCTAATGCTTGAGGGTCAATCAGAAAATAACCCAGCATATTGAGTTTATAGTGATTCACTGAAAGTTGTGTTGTTTTGGAGTTCGGAATGGTACTTGGCTTTGGGATAAACAATTATCTCTGAAATTAGAAAAGTAGAGTGCCTGGACTCTTCTCCTTTGCTGACAGGCAGAGAAGATGGAATAACATAAAGATGGACCGACTTCTTCCTCTCTGATGTGAGGACAGTTGGTAAGACTATGTGGAATGTCTGTGAACTGGCTAGAAGATGTACTGAGAGTTATTGCGACATAGAGAATGAAACTGTTTTTAAGATTCTTACATCAGAAAAAAAAAAATCTGTGACTTTCTGTACTTCTTCAGACGCTTGGTTTCATTCCTGCTAAGCTCAGAAACTTCATAAAACAGGACTTAGACAAGATAGTGTAATGTGAGTACTTGGGACTAAAGTTTTCTATGTGTTGCAGTATTTCACAAATTTAGCTTAAAGTTTTTGCAAAGTTTTTTGTTGTTGTTGTTTAAAAAGTGATGCTTTCATTGAGTGAGACGTTTTCAGTTGTTTGTTTGGGTTTTTTTAATGAAGGACCTGGTGCCAGTTTTTTTTTTCTGAGCAGTTACAGCATTCCCCTAGACTTCAGTGAGCTGTTGATGAGACCCTAAAGTTTGAAACGACAAATAAATTACACACTCACTATTAGCCAAAAGCTAAGGGGGGATTCCTGATAGTTAAAATTTGAATGACATTTTCCAATTAATGAAAGTGCAATTAATTCTTGCCGAATTATAGTGCCACTCCTTCAGAAGTATTTTATGGCAATCAATACTAGCGCAAGATCAGTTCATTGTGATTAATATTATTACAGGGGATATTGAAAGAATTAGCAATAATTGGGCCAGTACTTTAAATAGCTATCAAATGATCTAGTAGAATTTCTAAAAATATATTTCATGAATTGACTTTAATTCCTATAGTACTTACCTACAAAGTTTCNACACAAATGCTTGTTTACTAGTTTGAGGTATGCCAAAAGGAAGACAGAAGGCTGAGATGTGAACTGTAGTAACTGAGGAATGTTTTATGTACACTGGCCTTCAGTAGAAATATACATTTAACTGTGGGAATGCTTAAGAGATGTTGTTTAGAAGACAAAGTCATGGATGACAACAAATATATTAAGGAGGGTGAAGTGTTAAGCATTCTTGAAGGTGGTAACAGCTAAGTAGTTTCATAAGTGGACTGTTGAACATGCTTCAGTTTCGTACACTCACAAAGCAAATGTCCATGCAAAAAGTCATAACTAGCAGAGCATGACATAAAAGTGTGAAGATAGCTATGGATAGTTGGGAGATTAAGAGTGTAGATTTTATTTTTGTTGGTCAATATGAAGCTGAAGGTCATACTTTGAATTCCAGGTAGAAATGTTAGGGATCTTAATTTCATTTTATAGTGAGGGCAGATGTACTAAAAATGGAAACAGAAAACAAAAATATTTGACTGGATGAATTGTAGTTGAAAATTTGAAAGAAAACAGCTTTGAAAACAGGTCTTGAGGAAAAATATCATAGCAGCTAATGTAAAAGATGTGATTAAAAGCTCTGCTGTTAGAAAATAATAAAGGGCAACTTTAAGAAATGCATAACTTGGAGGACTGTTAGCACAGATTCAATACAGGAAGGTCATGACTGGCAAATTTGCTTGAGTCCCCTGAATAAGTTGCTGACATGGTGAACTATTGGGGAATCAGTGATATGATTTATGGGAGTTTCAGAAAATGTCCAGTTCTGTGCTCTACAAAATATTGATTTGGAAAGTAAATTTTTGAAGGAGTGCTGGAATGAATTCAAACCTGACTTAGACATAGGGACCAGAGGGTGTCAGTAAAGGTAAAGAGCTCTGGATGGAAGGAGGAGGTTAAAAGTGTGATGCTTTAAGTGACAGTCTGAGATCCAGTTTTCCTTCTTGCTTATTATAAAGCTGGCACGTTCAAAAAGGGTAAACCTGATTTGCTAGAAATACAGAAAAATCTGTTCCACTGAACAGATTCAACACTGGAAGTTTTCTGTTTAGTTTAATTATAGGACTATTTATTTTAAATAATTAGTGCAAGTCTTTACAAAAGACATCATGGAAAACTGTATGTTAAGAATATACATGCCAAGGCATTGAGCCATCTGAGGTGATTGGTTCAGTGGCATTGAAAAAATATAGTTCTTCAGAATGATTTTGTCTTTCTGCATGTAGCCTGCAACACAGATTTTAGTTCCTCTGAATGCACTGCATAATTTGCCACTGTTGGTCTGCTCCCTGCATATGCTCCTGCTAACGCTTCTGCATTGCACTTTCTCTCAGTTTCAGAACAACCTCAGTCATTTGAAGAATTTCGTGTACTCTAAAACACTAAATGAAATCCACCATAGTTTATACTGCATTCTTAATTCCCAAGAATCAATGTCGAATAAACATTTGCTTGCTAACATTATATTGGTGGGTGCTTCACAGTACATTTTCTTCCTCTGTGCATGGCTTCTCAGATGCTTTTTTCAGGGTCTGTTACACCCTGGATTATCAACTTCTTAACACTTCACAAGGGAAAAATACTCTTTCTGGGAGTGATGGAGTCCCTACAGGTTGTTATCTTCTGAGCGATTTTGATTAGTAACACTCTATTAGGGCATAGTGCCTTTGGCAAATTATGAAATTGTTAAAACTTGGTAAGATAAATACATTCTTATTTTGCCTAAAGATTTCAAAGACTCAAAAAGTGTGTGCATGTATGTACAGATGTGCTTATACACACACATATATGTAGAAGAGCAATGATTCTGTGTCTTTAGAAGCTGGAATAGCAGCAATAGTAACATTTTCTGGTTAGTGGAAGGAAATGTAATCTGTTTGTTTTTATAATTAATTTCTTGGCAGATTTATAAAAGTATCCCAAAGTGTGTGAACCATAAGAAAATCTAATATTTACTTATGTGCTGCTTTCTAAAAGGAAATTTAGGATGATTTCTCACTGTATTTCATAAAGGCAACAAATCAATTCTAAGGTGTTGCAAGTGGAATACGATGGCAGATCCTGTATGATGTGAATATACTAAAACACTAGAATTACCATCCGTGTTACAGCTGATGTTCTTGATCACACATGCCCATACTTTTTCTATACAGTCATCCACTCAGATTAGCTCTCAAGCTTACAGAGCCATGAGGTTATGTCAGAATGATGCATGCTGTCATGTACTGGTTACAACACCATAGCTCACCTCTTTACATCTCCTTCAGGACCAAACTTACACATCAGTCTTGGGAAAAATTGATAACTCTTCTCCATTCCCATACCTAGAAATAGAAAATACATCAAACTCTCTCCATCCATCAGAAACCTCTTTTGGGAATTTCCTTTTTCAGTATGCTCTTAAAGGTTTTATTGTAAATGGTGTTAAAACATGATGTTATCTTTGGAGAACCTTTGGCTGCTGAAACTAAAAGCAGACAAACTTTGAAGGTAGTTCATTGCAGTTCCTGAGAGGGATAAAGGATAACTTTTCACTCAACATACAAGGACTTTGGTTTCATCCTCCTTGTGAGTGAAAAATGTTCAGTTTTTAATAGTTAAAGATTTACTATGTATTGAATGGGGCTCCTAGCCTTAAAATCACTTTGGTCAAGGCTAAAGGTACGCCTTTGTAATTGAGGTAGGTATACTATCAGGCCAGTCTTTTGGGTGTCTGCCCTTACCAAATAGCATCACTTTGCAACAATCCATGAATCCCATTTTATTTTTGTTGGGTTTATAGTCTTTAGTAAGTACATGATTGACATCACCCTGTGGCTGTAACATTCCTGCCATAGGTTGTAAACAACCTGCTATAATTCAATCAAAAGTAGTGGCTACACAGATGGGCAGGTAAATGAAAAAAACTGTTTGGTCATAGTAACAGAAGAAGCTAATCTAAAAGCATAACCTCCTTATAATATTAATTTGAGAAGACATTCAGGCACTACACTTGAAAAGTTGTAATTCTGGCTTGGCCATAAACAGACATATCCAGAAGTTGTGTTTGCTGCAATAGTCTCCCCACAAATGTGCCCTCAAAAGTAAATGGTAAATGGCAAGGAGATTAACAGAAGTTTACTTTTGGAAAAGGTGATTAATTATTAACTAAGAACAACATTATATGTTCTGAAAGATGACCCATTATCCCTGTAAACTTACTCTACAGACATTCGTATGTTATTTATTCTAGGTTATTTGCAGGTCTCCACATAGATTTGGAGTGTAATGAACAGAACCTCATCAAAATGAGTCAACAAAGTCACGGTATATGTTTTACCTCTTCTTCTGAGATGGTTCTCAGAGAGAACATTTTTCAAAAGTTAAGTATTATAGCCCCCTCGAGAAATTACTCTGGACATGCTGGAACACTTGTGTGACATTCAGCACTGTTGGTCTGGCAGGGTCATTCAGCTTTGTTGTGTTCATTTACTACAATGTAATCAGGATTATTCTTTTATCTTTGCATTTAGTCTTGTGATTGCTTAGATGGGGAGCAAGATATACAGAATAGATGAAAGAAAATACTGACAATTTCATGAGCTGTCTTGTTCCTGTATAGGAATTTTAGTATGCCTAGCACAAAAATGTATTTGAAATTTTGGACAGAGAGACAAAGTAAAATTCCACACAATTTGTTTTTCCTATGCTTACTAATTTCTTTCCCATAAGCATTCATTGCCTGGAATATTATACTACTGCCCTCTTTCTGGACCAAATTAATGATATTAAACTTTGTATGTAAAGTGGCACTTTAAAAACCAAAACAACCACTCAGGTATAGTTTTGTACCTGCTACTTAGGTTACTTTGATGTACAGTTCACCAACTGTATATGTAAATTGCAGATTTTTCTTTTTTATCTCAGCTTGTAGGTACATCTATTTACATATATTTAAAAAAATGCAGATGCCACTTTAAAGTAATTGCCCCAACTATCTGATCCACATCTCAAGTCTATACTAAATATTATTTAGATTAGAACTCTGATTGCCATAGAAGACTTTTTGTTTTATTAGCAAGGTCCTTTGTTCCATTATAATCCTTATCATCATCATAGCAACTAGGCACGATAATCGTAAATCAAGTCTGGGTTGTAGCAGAGACTGTAAACGCAAAGTGGTCTGTGAGTCAACGTATGGCTTAACTCAAAGACTTGCTTTTTTTGCTGTTATTTGTGACCTTTGAAAAGCTTATAGCTGAGGGAACACATCTGTGTTTCATAACCATGCCACCATGATCATGTACAGATTTCTTCAGGATCACCTCCCACACCAGGAAAAAAAGCCCAAGATATGATCTGCAACACTATGACATGTGCAATGATCACACATATATGCTATAAAATGCCTTGCAAATTTGTCTGAAGACTGTACCAGCAGTCCACAATCACTTCTGAAATGTGAGGACTCTCTGATAAATGTGAAGTACTCTTTAATAAAGAGTACTTTAGACCTCTTTTCAAATTATTCTTCAGGTTTCCAAAATCTCACAGAGATCAAATCTTACTAAGAAACAAGTATATGGACTTTCACAGGACATTTTTTTAAAAGATAAATTCTCCTTATTAAAACTTTCTATTTTGGTCAATCCAAAAATAATGAATTAAAGAAAACAAATAATTTACTCACTCTTGTGCCATGGCCTTATTCTTTGTTTGGCTTTTGACTTTTGCACATCTGAGGTGATACAAGGTCTTGATTTCTGAGTCTCATGCTGTGCAAGATGCTCAAAATGTTCTTACTCCCCTGTAACATATGCAGTGTCATGTATTGTTGCTGCTTACATAAAATTCAGCTCAGAGAATCTGGGAATAAAGCCATGACTTCTCTGATGTCATAAAGTCTCTCTGATGTGTGTGTGCACAGCTTTTCAACTCAAAACCAGTTGTGTAGTATTTCCTCGGTCTGGACTTTGGAAGGTATTTCTTGGACATTGAAATAGCTTCAGACTGAGGAAGACTGACTGTTACATGTTTGAGAAGATGCATAATTGAAAACGTATATCAGATCAGATAACCAGGGAGGATAATTTATTAAGAGGACCACTGGCATACAGAGATAATTTAGAAAACATGATATATAGCTGAAATGTCTGCAGTCTTGTTTTCCCCCTTGCATATCACAACTGACTGATTGCTGGGATCTAAGTATTTATTTGTCTTATCAATCACTTTGTGCCTGAGTCATTCACTGATGGGCATAATCCTGTGTTTGTGACTTCAAAAGGCATCTCTGGAGGAAATTTGAATGTCATCAGCAGCGAATTGAGACATTACTGAAGGCATCAGGTAGGAGGAAGATGTTTGCACAAGGGGCGTATTAATCAACATTTGGAGAAAATAAGCAGCATCAAAGCAGTGCAATTTCAGTTGAATTTGGATTAAATTCTTGCGTATTTTCTGCAAAGTGGAGGCAAGACAGTTAGACTGATTGATTCAAACTATGCGAAAAACAAAGTCCTTCCCTAGAAAATACATACAGGGTGAGCAAATCGGGAAGCATTAAGTGTACAGGTGTACTAAAGATTCTACACTTGAAAGATCATTACTTAATTTCTGTTATGTCTGTAAGTTTTCATTAAGTATCCATAAATTACTATCAAGATTCCTTCTCAGTCTTTGCAAAATAGTTCCTTTGAAGCAGCATGACTTTAGTTGTAAAGGAATGTAAAGGAATTTGCCAAGGATTTGTTTCAAAGCTTACAAAAATATGTTGAAATTATAAACAATATGTGCATGATTATATAGGATTATAGGATTTGTGAATGAGGAAAATGTATGAGAGAAGAAGGAATCTATAATAGTTTTGTGTTATTTTGCTTCAACAGAAAATGATTAGTAGTTTCATATGTCACATTCTGCATCTAGTAAAAGCTGGCATATGAGAAAATACAGTCAGTTGAACACTTGTAATATTTATTAAAGATAATGTCTGTATCGACAACTGCATGCTAGTTTCATATGTTACCTAAGATTTCAGAAAAGATAGCAGTCTTTTTTCTGAGGGTTGGTTTAAGGTCAAGGGAGTGTGAGTTATGAGAAAGCTCTCCAAAATCCGTAAGGGACACGCTTGCTCTTTGGAACCTACAGTCAAGTAACTGAGAAGCTTAGGGGATCCCAAGAATTTATCTAAAAACTACCTGTAGGTGGTATAATAAGATCTGGAATATTTTGCAGTGGAAAAAACCAGACTGTAAATAGATAAATGCAAGGCAGCGATTTTGGACTTTTTGATATTATTTCTGGGTTTATGATGGTATTGTTATGATGTGACAGCAAAGTGAATACAAAGGTTTAGCTTTTATTGAGCCTAATTTTCTTTGAATTGGCTGAGAAAAACCCCACCCATTAACTTGAAAATAAAAATTAAACCAAGCAAAATTAGCTTCCAGGATGAAGCACACTAAACATAGAGTTGTTTTACTTCTTTATAATATAGGACAGATTTTAAGGCACCTAAGAGATATAGAAAGAAATCCTTTTTCATTGTTTAAGAAAGCAGTCTGACAGTTCAGTCAGTAGAAACTTTGGCAGGTTATGGACAGAAGATCTTATTGCAGGAGATTTTTATTAATTTCTACTATTTTTTTATTTATAATTTATTAGTTACTAGTGTATCAAGATACTATTAGATTTTGTGTCTTTAGTTATAATTATTTCTTCTTACTGTAGCCTATTTTGTTGCCATTTTCCTTTGATTTCCTCATCACCTGAGATTTTCCCACATGTTGGCTGGCATGAAATTAGTTTTCTTAATTTGTATGCTTGGTTTGCCTTTTCTGTAATTTGCATTTTATTGCTAATGTCAGACAAAGAAGGAGATGAGGGAAGTATTGAGAACACAATCCTTCATCAGTTCCCATTGCCACATATAAAGGCAGCAAATAAATGTATTCTGTTAATGCAGTAAAGTCAGAGTCCTTGTGCCTTGAGATACATTAAAGAGACTCTCTAGCACTCCAAGAACTGCCAAATTAGATGATGCCAAGGGAAAAGAAAGAAAAAAGGAATAAGAAAAAAGCACTTTCACATAAAATTCACACTGCATTTAACAAGCATAAGAGAAAAACACTTATCCAAAGCTGAAAGTACAGGTCACTACAGCTTGAGTTTAAGAGCCAGGCTTTCCACTGAGTGGCTGCAAACACAGGTCGGGTTGTACAGAAATGGTGAGAACCATGCAGTGATGAATCCCCATTTCTCTGCTCAGTGCTAAGTGAGGGGAAGAAGGGGAAAGTCCACATAAATTATTCACCTTTTGTGTCACAGACCTGCACCTGCAAATGGATAATCCCTCTATTAGTGTTGTGGAGGGTCACACAGCACGCACACAAAATGCTGTTCTGGGTTATTGAGTTTTCTTGATATACTGGGTAGAAGCTGTCACCCGAGCACCATTGGGAATCAGGCATTGTGCCTACCATCCTGTCAAGTTATATTTCTCCTAAAAATGCCTTAGTTACCTGTATGAAATGTTCTGGGTATAAAGTAGCTCTTTTATAGGCATATTTCTTTTCACTCAAAGCATGCATTTAAAGAGTGTCTGTTTAAATATAATAAAAGTTAACAGTTGAAGTCTATTGGCCACTAGCACCTGCAGACTGCTGTTTTCCCTAACAGTTTGTGCATCTTTCTCACACCTCTTGCAGATCTCTTTCCTCCTTGCTTCAGTAGGGTCACATCCTCACATTTTGCCTTGTTGTAATTGTGATCAGACTTTTGTGGCTAATCTTTACTCAGTACTCAAAGCCGTCCAGAGACAAGTTCTCTGCTGGTGTAAGCAAGTGCAGTAACACTAAATTTGGTGGAATCCTGCATTTTAGGACAGCTCCCCCCCCCTGAATTTTCCTGCGATCCTCAGCCCCTACTACTCTGTGAAGCACATTTTGCCACTGGCAGTGACTGAGGAATTCTAGGTTGGATTTTAAATCTGCTACCAAATGTATTCTGGCTATGCTAGTGACAAGCAGAGCTGCACAAAAATTACCCATTTTTCTTCTGTAAGTGTCCATCTGCAGCAATGATGATTTTCTGCCTAAATATTTTATTCTTCTGTGAATGTGCAAAAATGTGAAATTTTTTTTCCCCTCCTGCCGGTTCTGCTGACAAGCAGAACTTTTTCATACAGCTCTATAATTAGGCTCCAGAGTCCTGTGGAGACACACAGCAGAGTGGTAGGCTTTATATTCTGCAGCACTCGAAAGTTGCGGTTCACAGACATGTGCGCTTACGTCTATCCCACCTCTTTGCAAGCTATAACTAGTCTCTTCCATTCCCTTTGGATCTGTCCCCCTGTGTCTAACAAAAATGAGAATTTTGAGTGGTTTTGGGCCTAAACTGCAAATCAGCACTCGACCACTGCATGAAACTTTTGACAGAATGGAACAGAGTTTCAGGTCATCATTGAAAATACCAGCTGAGGAATCTTGCATTGCTCCAGGTAGTGCAATGAAACTATCAAACTTTATATAAAAACATGTATTTCTTACGGGTTTTCACACAATTCTTTTCAGCACGAATGTGAATTTTTGTTGTGGTTTCCATCACATTACAGTGTTCCCGATCACAGAACCCAGTGATGATGTTCCTATAGCAAATATATAGTTGTAAAGAAACAGACCACTGGTAGAAGTTGTATATGGAATATTATATATTGCTGTTGTGTGGGGAAACCTTTGGGGAAACCTTCCATTTTCCTTTAAGAAAACCTTCAAACTCTTCTGTGTTAAAGCATGCTGTTTTTAGAGAACATGAGTCTTCACTACTTGAGGCCAAAGATAGCCAGAAACACCAGCAAATTAGTAACATTACTTTCACCTCCTAAAACTGGTTAACATCTGAGATTTCACAGTTACTAAATTTCTATCCAAACCATTTAGAAATATGCAGTGATATGATTTGTTTAGCTTTACATTGGTGCAGTTTTGAGAAAAAGGTTTTCATGTTACAGCTAATGAGAGTTGCAGACTTACCTTTAATACTACTAACATCAAGAAGAACATTTCCTGTCCTTAGCTCCTTTTTACAGGTTTAATTAATAATGTAGACAGTTGAGTCTGCCTGCTTGAACTAAAATAATTAGCAGAGGGTAAACAAACACTTTACATTTCACTTTATGAATGGTGTGGTGCCACTTTAAATATTTAAAGTTTTGATCTGACCGACCAATCAATTCTTGAAAAGTGCCAGGTTACAGCTACAATCCAAGCAAGAAGGCTGAGTTGTGAGAAAAGGTAGGCTCCTGTAACTCCTTCTGACCAACAAGGGCTGCAGGAAATGACATGTTAAGATGAATGTTAAAAAGTAGAGTATGAAAAGGTAGAAGCTGTCAGAAAAGAAATGGTAAAAAAATCAGAGAGGAGGGGGAGTGGATAGAAAGGTGTTTAATGCAGCTCAATGACTAACTGGTTAGTTAGATCTCCATATGAGGTCTTAGAGGAGGCAAGTGTCTCATGCACATGTACATCTCAGGTAATGATTTACTCCTTTGTATATTCAGGGCAAGAAAAATGAAAATATGTCCCTCTTAGTCAAATTTATTGACTTTTTCTTACAATTATTGATGGTCTGGGGAAGAGAAAACCCAGACCCTGCTCACAAAGCCGTCAAAGCTTATGTGTTGAGTGTGCTGAAACCAGTAGTGATTGCAGTTTTGACTTGGGGAACCATGTATGCATGTTCCGAGGAATTTTGTACACAATCATGAACTAAGCATACACTTAAGCAACCTTCCCCGCAATTTAGTCAAGCAATCTTAGATAAAGTCCTGAACAAGTACCTTTAAGAAGGGAATTCTAGTTATACTTAATCTTCACTTCATGGCGTGGAATAGTACTTTTGAATTACAGCCATTGTGTATTTATATCAGAAGCATTCAAAAACATACTCCTTAATCTTAAAAATGTCTTTACTTTTGTAGATTATGTCTTGTAAACCCTAATATTTATTTTCTATCAGGTTTTATCTTTCTTATTATCAAAATCACAAAAACACTGAATATCTGATAAACATATCATAAAAATTTGAAACAAGCTCTTTGATTCAGTCAAATGTAGTTCCCTTTCAACAGTATAAAATATTCAGAAAAACACATTTCCATTTGTTTTTTTCTGGAGACTAGATGAGGGTGCAACCAGTGCCATGTAAGGCTAGTGAATAATATTACTTTCTGGCTGGTGCAAATTCAAGAAAATACCCATAAGGTTCTTACTGTGCCCATTTTATTACTGCAGCCCATGACGAGGCTTCTGCGCTGTAACTCACAACAGTTTTCCCTCCAACTCTTTTTATTAATCATAATTATACTTAGAAAGAGAGCCTTACCCATTTTTCATATTTCATATTGAATTTGAAGGGTTGACAGAAAACCCACAAAAATATTTGCTAACGCATTGTGTTGGTACAAAACCCACTACACAATGTCTAATATGGCTCCCTGGTGTGCCATTTGTGTATGGTTGCTTTCTAGAGAAAGATCAAGTTTTGGTTGTATTTTTCAGTAGAGCATGCTGCCTTCAACATTTTAAAGGTGGTGCTGCAAGTCCCCTGCCATTTGAGGAGAAGTTTCCTGCAAGTGTGTTCTGGAGTGGCAGGAGGTTTTGAGGGGGTGTGGATACAGGCTGTGGCATGTGGGAAACTGACTCCATTTCATCCTCATGTTGGGGTGGTAAATTTTCATCTCTCAGTGACACCAGTACAACAGCACTGAAGCATTAGATGTCTGTGTCACTGTCACTATTTTTTTTTTCCTCCTTTGAAAAGAATCAACAAAATATCACAGTTATCTGAGAAAAAGGGAGACTTACAGAAGCTTCCGTATGAAGTGATTCGATTTTTTATTTATTCATTTGTAATAAGCCTTGATGACTGCATTTGGGTGGTTAGTTGTTAATGAAAATCCAAAGATGGATGTGAAAAAAATGAACTTTTTTTTATTCAAATATTTTGTTCCTTTCACATTGTTTTTCTTCCCCAGATAAAAAATTTTTTTTGACATATTGAAAATAAAATTTCATTCCCAGCTGGGAATTTGGTAGTGATTGTCATAAAACTGAAAAATCTATTTTTAATCCAGTCCATCTCTTAACTACCACCGGTTCTGAGCAACCAAGGACCTCATTTTCACACTATATCTATTCTCCCATCTTCAGAAACTGATGATGCAAGCATAAGGGAAGGAGTCAGTTAACTGTTCATCCTCTCTTCATGGCTTTTTCTGTGACACAGAAAACTCTAAAACTGGCAGCAGAAAGCAGTTTGAACAGATCACTTTGTTGCCAAGGTAATAAAATCCATGAGCTTTCAGAATAAGCAGATTTATTGTACGATATTTAATGTTCATGGCTGACTAAGAAAAAAAGGTGACAGCTTTTCATAGGAGATAAGGTGCACATCTTTTGGAACAGCAGCTCACAATATTTGGGTAGTTTGCAGAGCCTGTACTAGATGAGGTGTGAACCAAGGAGAGGGGAAAGGGATCTTTAGTTACCCAAGACGGCCAAGCCAAATGCATCTGTATCCCAAGCCATTATTTGAGATGTATGTATGCATGAGTGCACAGGGAAAGGCAACGCTGGATTTTTTTTCAGAATTGCAAGTAAAAGTCAAAAGATTTTGAATTGTAATTCTCACCTGTGATTTCTGAGATATGACTGTCTTCAGCAAGGGAGACTGATGAGCTAGAAAACAGTCAGTTTGCAAGCATTCAGTCTCAATTGGGATTTTGTTTGTGTTATTTGTAACCTCTGCTACCAGTACATAAAAATATGACTTGAACTTTTGATTAATATGTTTTTTACTGCACCATTAAGCTTGTCTAGTTTACTAGCAGCATGGGGAAATTCACAAATAAAACATTTTTTTCCTACTTTCAAAATACAAATAAAGTAGTTTGTGCAGGCATCCTCAAGGACCTGCGTCCTGAAACGCATTTATGGAAGTTAATGGTCAGAGGATATTTATGGGAAAATTGAAGTAAATCATGTCAAGGCTCATATTACAAGGTGCTGAATTGGGGGGAAAGAATTTATTTTAGTGGCAATAAAATATCCCTACAGCCAGAGAAGGAAGATACTTCAGAGCACTGGACTGAACATGCCACTGAAACCTCCATGGTTGGCAGCCTGTCCACTAAGGATCCGTGAGTGAGTGTTCCTCTTGGAACTGAAGTTTTAGGAGAGGAATTCACAGCACAGTAAATACTGATGATCTTTCTTAACTCTCATCTACCTCATTTGTCAACATGATGAATCTGTATATGCTCAAGGTTTTAAAAGATAATGTGATTTGCTATCGGCTCTAATGGGGACTTTTTTTATAATAGCATGGAATTTTGCTGTTAAGAGTAATTTTATTTCAATATGCTCATTTTTTGTGTAAACAGTGGTCTGCTGCCATTTGGTAACATACGCGCTGTTTTGCTACAGAAGCTGTTCATCAAAGTGTTGACATTTCATTTTAGTGCACATTTGGAAAACAGATATTGTTGGTGGTGGTGATTGTTGTTGTTTTGCTTTGACTTGGGAAATGCGATGTAGTGTACGTGAAGGCTCTGTGCACTTGCAGGAGTTTTCTTGAGCTCAAATTCCCGGACACTTCAACAGGAAAATCAGCCACTTCGCCCCAACCTTCTCTCACACCAACGTGCCACCTGCATAATGGAGGCAGAGTTAAAACAAATTAAAGGAAGTGCTTCCTCACACAGTGTGAAGTCAACCTGAGGAGTACAGTCACATAGTTCATAGATTTGATTTTTGAAAGGGCTGGGTAATTTTATGACCAATAATAACATGTTTAGTTATGCATGCTAAGTGAGGTATAATTTGATTTCCTGCTTCATAGCATCAGCTACAGGGTCACTACATCACTACAGGGGCCAGGAAGGGCTTTATTTACACACACCCGCATATGTTCACACCCATGCACACTTTTGCATGCAGCAGTGAATTTCAGTGATGTTTACTGAGGAATTTTCTGAATCATTGTGCATAAGCCATGAGCTTTGAGTAGTTAAGGCCAACATCTACGTGTCAGCAAGAGCTATGCAGAGGAACTTTAGTAATTGCAATGTATGTGGAGCATGCGAGAACTGCGGGCACTTTGTCTGTTTTTCAGATGGACAGTGGCAAGTCTGGAACCAGTGGCAGGAGGAAGAGAAATTGTCTAAAGACCAGCTTTTAATATTCAAAAGGCTTCTGGCAATATGAAAAGCATTGCAAGCCTCAGTCAGTACCAGAGTGCCAGCTGTTGGCTGTAGACATAGTCACTAAAGTGTAATTGCGAGTTTCATTAGCACATTCTTCATTCTGCTATCATGGTAATTTCAGAAATCAACAGGAATAAAAAAATAGGGGAGCATATCATGCTTGAAACTTTTAAAGTACTACATTTTTAAAAATAATTCTCTAGGTGAAAATTAAAAATTTATTTGAAAATTCGGAGGATAATTGCTGTAGAGAAAGTCCAGGCTATGAGTATGACAAAGCAGCACATCAAGCCTCTTTTTATTTTACTGTTTTTCCTAGCATGCTCTGTTACCTACACTGGAACATGAACCTATGGAAGAATAGGCTAATTAGTAAGGTTATTAAAGGTATCATATATCATTATCAGCACTTTCCAGAATAGGATTTTGAAACCTTTTCTATCACTGAGACTGTGTAGAATAGGAGAAGAATTAGACACCAGAAGGAAGCCAGTTAAAATCTGTATGTTCAGCATGCAGATGCCTAGAGCACACCAAAGGCAAGCAATGATGACAGGGACAAGCCCTGTATCCCGCTGAGGCCACCACGGTTTGACCTGGTCATTAACAATGCATGTCACTGAATCTCTTCTTTAGAGAATTGTGTTTTTAAAATAAAAGTATAATACCACTTCTGTTAAAATGGAAAAGCATAAATTTCATTACTGAACTATCCGTAGTAAGAGCCATTCCCCAAGTCTGAGTCATGGGTTCAGTTTCAGGAGGAGCCAGGGAAGATGCAAACGTGCTGGTACATTGCCGTACCATAGTCAGTGATCCCTGATTGTGCGGGAGGGAATTGGCTGCTCGTTCTGAATGGAGACAGAGCACATGCTGGGGGAAACTTCATTGCTGCTATGAATTGAATCACTGAGAAGGAGTCCTCTGTTCCTCTGCCAGAAGTGTATCTGCTAAATAGAAAATAATGAAACAGCCAGCAGTAGATCCAAGCACTCCAATCTGAACCTTAAGTTTCTGTGATCTCACACGGTTTGATTAATCTCCAATTCCTGTTTCATTCACTTTAGAACTAATAAGAAAAGATGTGAACTGCAGTTCATACCTTAACAAATTAGCCTCTTGCAGATCACCTCATCCCTAGCCAGCCTTCCTACACTGTGTTGTAAAGTGTGGTTGTAGGTAGCACAGTCATAACTAGGAAAATACAGGTAGAAGCATTAATTAGCTTTTAGTTACAGTCTCTCCCCCTTACACTGTGGCAATTTGTTCAGAATGTCACAATAAACACTAACTACACCAGGAAGCTCTAATAATAAAGTGTACATGATCTTACGTATGTATGATCTTACTTAACGATATTAAAGAATCACAAGATCACAGAATGGTGAGGTTGGAATGGACCACAGTCAGTCTTCTGGTCCAGCCTCAAGCAAATGTAAATTTTCAGCTGGATCACGCAGGTGATATTTGAATTGTCGGAAGAGTGGTAGACAAGAAAGAAGCAGAATTATAGAAGAGCCAAACAGAATTTTATTACCTTCCTAGTAGGCTTTATATCAAGAATTATTTGACTATGATGAAACCATTAAAAGTGTGTTAAACAGAAAGAAGTAGGCCAGCATGTGATTATAGCAAGAGAATACTAGGTGAGTCCACAGGGCAGATGGAAAAAAAAAAGGGGAAAGAATATTTGTTTAATTTTATCTGGGCAGATTTCTGACTAGTCACATTGAGAGTATTGGAGAGTCAAGGAAAAAGCCCTCCTGGTTCTGTGAAAGGATAAGGCAATATTGGTCACTGTGTAGATATTTTTACTCAAAGAGGAGTTAAAAGAAGGATATTTGTAGAATAATACAGAGAAAATACATGAGTAGTGGGTAGAAAATTAAATTTATACAGAGGTAGTAATTTTGTTTTGTTGAATCCTTTTGTAGGATTCTGCACCAGGAAGCATGTTGAGGAAAGCCATTACCGTAGTCAAAAACCCAAACAGATTGAAATACACGTTAGAGGAATCACTATGAGAAGACAAAAGGATTAGATGACATTTTTTATGACAGAACTACAAGGGAATTGTATATGGTATTTCAGACTACTCAGTCTGAACTCTGTTGAATTCTATTCTGTGTAATCCAGGACTCTATTCTTCTTAAAAATTGGGTCTCCAAATTAAATGCTATGTTTTGCCTAATTATTACTGAGGGCCAAAGATAAAGCAGAGCATCTGGAATGGTATTATGCAGATTCAAACAAGCCCGTGAGCTTTCATTCTATTTTGATTTCTGGAAAGACATCATTTAAATAGGAAGGATGAGAGTGAAAAAAGCAACAATGTGGAGAAGGCAACAGAGTAATCTAATTACTTTATGTTCCTTTAAATTATAGCTATATACTTGTTTATGGCATCTAATATTTTCATTTATGATAATTATCAGCAGGGAAACGGGTTGTATGTGTGTTTGTACTGGGTGTTGTTGTAGTAATGTTGTTTTCTGTGTACTGGTGGTCCAGAAGATGATGGCAAATGTGTTATGGAAAGGTTCTGCAATTCATCCCAAATGAAGGAGGAACTGTGATTCCTTTGGAGACTTTCCCAAATGTTTGTTTTCCTCCCTTCCTTGTTTTATTGTTTTAGCACTCCAAACCAGAAGTCATTTCAAGTCAAAAATAAAATATAAAATATATGTTTGTTCTTTGTGTATGGAAAACATGATTAAATTACTGATGCTTTAAAAGATTGAGTTTAGATCCTGTTAAGCAGATTTTTATTTGTATTGATGAATTCATTTGACATCTGTTTACTACCTAAAATATTGCTGCTATCATCTAATGACCAGACATTCTGGCTCCATTCACTGGAAGTGTCATTCAATAGCTGTTCTTGAGCACTAAATGTTGCATTACACAGAACGATGGAGTATTATGAATTTAATATATTTTAATTATTTTTCTAATGTCACGATTGAGCATTATGAAGCAGGTGTTCTGGTAAGAGTCAAACACAGTACATTATCTGCAAAACAATTTTATTAAAGCAGTTAGAAATGTTTGTGTCTGAAGTGTCTGAAAGCTTTAAAATTCATGTAGGGATATTATCCCCTGCCCAGTCATTTCTATTGAATACGAATGCATGCAAATTTTCATTTCCACACACACAAGAATTTTTCAAGAGAAGATGAGTGTTCCATAGGTTTTTCCATTTAATTTGCAAACACTCTACTTTAGCATTCTCTCTGCCATTGCTGAATGCTAAAAAAGTCCTATAAATCAATGGAAACACTGCCAGGAGTTGGACTGGCATAAAACACCACATCTTGCTGGATGCTATGTTATTTTTATGAGGTGCTGGGTACATTCACTATGCACTGATTCCATAGTAAATGAATTGGACTGCAAATAAACTCGCAGTTTTGGATTAAGAAGAAGGATGCTCAACAGGAGCTACAGCAATAAATGACTCTTTAAATATGAGGTACACTAACTGATTTACTCACTAGGTAATACTATTTGATTTGGGAGATTTAGTCATTCTTCGCAGCAGTGTGAGAACGTTCCCCTTGGACTTTTGCTCAGAAATGACTGACATTATATTTCAGGGAAGAAGGAGGAAAAATTACAGCAGCCCTACCCTTGAGTCAAGGTTAAAGGCCTTCTTCTTTAATGTACACATGGATAGTGAAATGTTGGGATGGGAGGGAAGGAGAAACTTGGACCAGGCAGGAAAGTGGATGGTGATTCTCTAATAACGATGGTGTCAGAGAGCTGTGGGAAAAGGCAAGAGGCCTGAGGAGTGACAGAAGGCTTGCTTGCATATGCCCTTGTGTTAGGCAGGTGGTTTCTAAGATTTAGCTTCAGCATTGACATCACAAAATCTCTAGGGTAGACCATGGGACATGGCACCACACTTTGCACAATTATTGTGATGAGGAAAGGACAGCAAACAATAATACCCATTGGTTATAAATCACATGGTAACAGCAAGGTAAATTATATAAATTTTTCCAGGAAATGGGAGACATGTATTTTTTAAATTGAATTTACTTGGGATTACTTTATTAAAGAAAATGAGAATTCTGAAGGGTCTAAGGATATTTGGTGAGAATGTATAGCAAGGCTCCAAAAACCAAATTCAGATACTGAATGTAAGTGGACTGGCTTTCAGAAAGGCTAAGCTGCCAGCGGCTCCCTTTGTCTTCCTTCAGAGGCAGATGATGTCTTTCTGCTTTATGTTTTAAATAGGATTAGCTGATACAGCATAAAATAATACACTTCTGAAAATCTAACTTAATTTATTACATCTTTACTACAGTATTTTATTTGACCTAGAGCATGAGAGGAGATGCTATGTCCCAGCATGTGTCCTTCATCTAAATTTTATTCCTAAAAGCACAGGCAGGAAAGATAGTGAAGGAAAGCTAATGGTCAGTTATGCTGGTGAGGATCTTGGAAATATTTACTTACCCAAATGTAGGCAATTACTATGTTAGTTTTGATATTTCACCACAACACCTATAGTAATTTGCAAAGAAATGCAGTCCATTCTAGATGGGGGATGTTCATCTTTTTTTCTGTTGGTGTTTCCCTTTAGCACTTCATACACACATAGTAACCCCCAGCATCTGTCTGTATTTTGCAGCTGTCTCCATCGGCCCACTTATTTGATCCCACCTTCAGAAAGACCTCATACTTTGTGTTAATTATTAATTAATTAGGAGTGGAATTTATACTTGCATAGCAGATTGTGTCCCAGCAGCCCTGGCTAACTGGAGAGGTCCCAGGTGACTGGAGGCTGGCCAGTATGATGCCCATCTGTGTAAGAATGGCAGAAGGAGGATTTGGGGAACTGTAGCCCTGTTGCTCTGACCTCGGGGCTGGGGAATGACGTGGAGCAGATCAACTTGAGTGCAATCACATGGAACATGCAGAACAACCAGAGGATCACTGCCAGCCAGCACAGGTTTATGAAAGGCATGTCCTGTTTCACCAGCCTGATCTTCTATGACAAGGTGACCTACTTAGTGGATGAAGGGAAGGCTCTCCTTACTGTCTACCTGGAATTTAATAAAGCCTTTGACACCATTTCCCGCAGTATTCTCCTGAAGAAACTGTCTGCTCATGGCTTGGACACGTGTACTCTTTGTTGGGTAAAAAACTAGCTGGACACCCAGGCTCAGAGACTGGTGGTGACTGGAGTCACATCCAGCTGGTGGCCAGTCACAACTGGTGTTTCTGAGGGCTCAGTATTGGAGCCAGTCCTGTTTAATGTCTTTATCGACAACTTGAATGAGGGGATTGACTGCCTGCAGTTTGCAGATGACACCAGGCTGGGTGGAAGTGTCCATCTGCTGGAGGGGAGGGAGTCTCTACTGAGGGATCTGGACAAGCTGGATCACTGGACCGAGGCCAATCGTGTGAGGTTCGAGTGCCAGACCCTGCCCTTGGGTTACAACAACCCCAGACAGTGCTCCAGGCTGGGGGCAGTGTCTGGGAAGCTGCCTGATAGAAAAGGACGTGGGGGTGCTGGTCAACAGCAGCTGAACATGAGCTAGCAGCATGCCTAGGCAGCCAAGAAGGCCAATGGCATCCTGGCCTGTGTCAGCAATAGTGTGGCCAGCAGGACCAGGGCAGTGACCGTCCCTCTGTACTCGGCACTGATGAGGCCACACCTTGAATCCTGTGTTCAGTTCTGGGCCCCTCACTGCAAGAAAGTCATTGAGGTGCTGGTGTCCAGGGAAGGGCAGAAGAGCTGGAGAAGGGTCTGGAGCACAAGTCTGATGAGGAGCAGCTGAGGGAGCTGGGGAGTGTTTAGCCTGGAGCAAAAGGAGGCTTAGTGGAGACCTTATCACTCTCTACAGCTGCCTGAAAGGAGGTTGTAGCCAGGTGGGGTCAGCCTCTTCACCCAAAGAACAAGTGGTAGGACAAGAGGAAAAAGCCTCAAGTGGCACCAGGGCATACTTAGATTGGCTATTAGGAAAAATTTCTTCCCTAAAAGGCTTATCAAGCAGTGAACCAGGATGCCAAGGGAAGTGATGGAGATACCATCCCTGAAGGTTTTTAAAAGACATGTGGTTCTCAGGAACATGATTTAGTGGTGGACTTGGCAGTGCTGGGATAATGGTTAGACTTGAGGATCTTAGGGTCTTTTCCAACCTAATCAACTTTATGATTCTGTGACCTGTGTAAAGTAATTGTACGGGTCTTTTCACTATTTATCCTTATTTCCAAGGAGGTTTTGCTAACAAAGAAAAATACGTGAAGTGCTTTGCTCTAAGGTCAGAATAAATACTTTTCAGGAATTTTGTGGCCTTTCATTGTATTCTCAAACAGAGATTTTTTTTTTTTAATTACTGATTAATTTGTTAATTTTCAAGTGTTACAGTGGAAATGCTGTAGGAAGATGGAACACTCTGCACAGACCAAGGAGAGGTGGAGTCTACAAGGCAGTTTCTGTGGGAATTGTAAAGCCTCTGAGCCTTAGCCTCACTGTCTGTGAAACAGATATGATAGTTATCCACCTTTAAAATCTCCAGTGACTACATCTAGAGGAAAGTTTGTATTACTGACCCTGAGCTGGTGATGTTTAAATGCAGGTAGAGTCACATCGCCTACTTTCTTTGACAAGCCTAGCGAGATGCACACTTAAGATGGATGCCATGGGCTTACTGAACTCAGTAGATACACTCCCAATGTGTTAATTGGGCTTTAATTCAAAATATTAGCATGTGCTACACTTTAAACATTGGCAGTAACACTGCTTTCTATTCATGAATTCATGTTGAGTGTTGCTTTGTTTGCCAAGGCAGTGCAGTGTTTTGTTTACAGATCAATTTTCTCAAAAGCAGTAAAAAGTGTTTGACAAAAGAAGAGAAGGTTCTGGTTAAAGGTGGTAAACCTTTTTCAATCTGTTGTTCACTGTATTTCTTTTGAAATTTTATTGCATGGAGTTCTGTGTTGACTCTAAAGGGTTGAATGCAATATTTGAAACGAAAATATGACTGGGGTTTTTTTTGCCTTTCCTGTTGTATTTGATTTTGTATTGTACATTTTTGAGTGAATATTTCAACACTGTAAATCTTTCTAACTGAAATTTTATGTGTTCTGAGATATTTGCAGAGAAAGTACCCCTGTAAGCAAACAAAACGCAAATGAAAGATTTCATGTTGTACTAAAGGAAGTAAAAACTTTTTTTTTTTAACTTTAAAAATATTTTCTTTAGGTGTCATTAATAAGCACCCAGTGATTTATTACTTCACTGTAAAAGTTTAGGAAAAGAAAATATTGCCTTTAAGTACTCAAATAGCAGATCTTAATTCCAAATTTACTTGTCATATGCAATAGAATGAAATCAGCATTGTATTTAAAATTTTGGATTTAAATTTTTAAAAGGTGTATTTAGGAAGAAGTTCTGTACGGGTTTGAATTGTGTGTGTGTGTGTGTGTGTGTGTATACATGCATATATACATAGTGATTTAGTATAAATACACATGTAAAAACCTACTCTTTATTTTTGCTTACAATGGCAGGCTCATGAATGACACAGGAATGAACTGCCATATCTATAATTCAGAAGCATAATAAAATCATGAATGTAAAGTAATTTCCAGAATAACCCTCTTCAAGTCTTTCATTTTGCCCAAAGCATTTTACAGTCAGTGCACAGTTACAGCTTGTACTTCTTAAGATGTCATACTGTTTATACTGGTTCAGAGATTGAAAGGAAGATGACCTAAACTACAAGAGGGACCAGATGCTGCAGCGCCCTCTACACATATAATTTCTATTGTAGTCATATGTTTTTACCTAGATCTGAATTTCAGAATCGTGACTATGGGTCTGATATTTGGACAAAATCCGAATTCAAAGTCTAAGCCATCATCTGGAGTAAGTCTTCCACTAATGTTGAATCTTGCACAGTGTTGACCACCAGACATTATTTTTACAACTTTATAACATCTCTTATTTCTTAAAATACCTCAATAAATCACAATTTCAGTTACATTTTGTCAGATTTTTGAACTGAGAAACAAGATATTGTATCTTGAAAATATCTTGCATCCCAATAAAGGAGTTTTATTATTTTGTTTTGTTGACTAAAGAAGCAAGCATCACATTTTTCAAACAGTAATACTAAATCTTTGAAGTCTTTTATTAGACCAACTTCTTTAATGAGAAAACACAAAGTTGCTCATGCTCAGAAGCATCGTTTCCTTTTTTAAATAATAATAAGTTATTTTCAATACTTCCATAATGTACCAGTGTCTTTTTAGTCACTGAGAGTTTTAAGACTGCAGTAGAATTTACCGTTCAAAATCTTCCATTTATATAGCACATTCATTATTTGCCTTTAAGAAGAGGAAGAGAGAAGGTTATATAAGTTACACCAAAATAATGAAACTAGTCATACTTGAAATATATAACAAAACTTACCTTAATAGATAAATATATCAAAGAGTTCAGCAATACAGATTCAGTTTAGAATCTTGAAAGAGAGAAATACACATATCCTCAGGAATTAATTAATTACTTTTTCCTTATTAAACTCTGTGAATTCTGTAATTCAAATGGAGAGCAGTAATTGAGAGAAGCAATTAAAGAAATCTATATGAAAATACATGTATAGTATGAAGAAAGCCTCCTGAAAAACCCTTCTTCCATCACAAGCTGTGCAAAAAAGCCAAACTACTGACTTCAGGTAGGGACCTAAATACTGTAAAGGTGAACACTACCAACAATTTTGAAGAATACTGGCAGTTTTGTAATTCAGAAGTGTTCACCTGTGTACAGTGTTTTCCACTTCTGTTGCTCTTTCAGCATTGCAGCCATATACACATGGATCAAATGAATACTACCAATTGTTCAGTAGTTTCCCTTTAAAAGCTCTAATACCTCTTACTATAGTCTGGCTGTAGTACTTACGTGTATTTAATCATTGCAAATGTTGATAAAAACAAACAACAAAGGAAGTAACAGTTGAAGAATGTCTGGGTTTTGCCAGCATTTAAATTTTGTTGTTTAAAGTACTGTCTGTGCATCCTAGGCAACCATAGCCATCTTCAGCTGGGAATCTTTTTGTATTTCAGAAGCTTAGCTCAGTGTTTCTAAACAGTCCCTGCTATCTCCCTCCGCTTAAATCTGAGAAAACACTGCAAGCTGGAAAAAAACCCGGGTAGATGGTGGTTACTTTCCTAGATGGTTTTTCTTTCTCTGATAGGTTGTTTACATTGCCTGTTCTGCTTGCAGCTGACCTGGTAAGACTCCAAAGAACAAAACCAGATCTTAACTTTTCTGAAGAATAAGGATACTCAAATTTTTCCTGTACTAAGAAGTAGCATTGACATTGATGAAATGTATGTTCAAGGATATTTATTGAGTGCTATGTTACAGAGCAGGCAATATCAGTCAGTCTTACTTTCCTTTAAATGCCGAAGGCAGTGCTGAACAAATGGTATAAATTAAACCAGTAGCAAATGAAATCTACATGATATTAAAAATTAGATTGTTAGTGCTTAAATCTTTTGTCTTCAGTTTCTCCCAATTTACTTTTTTCCTAATCAGTTTCAGATGACAAATACATTCTTTTAAAGTCTTTTAAATGGCATGGTGATGAGTCTTTGCAAAAACTGGCTTAGGTAATGTAAATGTTACCTTATATCTTGACAGATATATGCTTATTGTAATTGCTTACTTTGTGTCCTGTACATGGAAAGACTGTGAATCTCAGAAATAAAGTACTATGTAATGAATTAGCTCCAGTGATAACTACCCTTTTTATTATACAGCAGAGTAAACAGACATTAATTTAAAACACGTAAATTGGAAATCTGAGAACCATATCACTAGCTGTAGTGGGATATATTCCTACAGAACGTGATTACTTCCATAATTCTTGAATATATAAGAATTGCTGTGAAGCAGAACAGTTAGACATTCCTATTAAGAGACATCAACTACTACCTTATTAAAGGAAGAAAGAATCTGTGGTCATGGGAAGAATCTACAAGTTGTTCCATTTCTAAATTAAAACCTGTAATAGTTTGAGGATAATGAGAATAAAGATAAAGGTTTGAAAGCTTATTACTTCCTGTGAAGAAATGGCATATTCAGCATGTATTTGAAAGGGTTGAAATATTATGACAAACCCCTGTATAGCTTAAAAACTGTTGCAGTTGGCCTCTGAAAAGTGGACATGCTTTTAATTGAGTGTACTTTTTAAGAAAGGAAAGGACCCCCCCNAAGGATATATGCAATGAAAGTTATTATGAATTTAAAGAGATACTACTCCATTTTTCAGTTCTTTAGGGGTATTCCAGAGCTTATGCTTTGGTTATCAGTAGCTACCAGTGGGTGTTTATGACATTAGATATTAATTGGCTGAACACAGAGGAATTCTAGGGAGCACAACTAAAATCTCCCTTCTTAAACTGTCTTCAGAGCAGCTGCCCACTGTTGAGGTTCTGAGCTGCCCTCTGTACACCTCTGGGGTGTTTTCACTGAGCTGCCTTATGTATGAATTTTCGGATCCTGATTTAGAAAGTGAGGATGGTGCAATGGGAAAGAAACACCTCTCTTTTATATACCAGAATATCTAACTTAGGCAGTCTGTGTTTGATCCTGAAAAGCTTCATGTATAGGTTTCTTTATTTTTTAAGAAAGGCAGAACACTTGCAAAGATTTACTAAGTAAGAATTTTTGACTTTGCAAAACTAAAACTTCACAAAACTCTTTTCCATATTACTGGAAAATAGTTTATTTAATTTTTTCCTTTAAATTTATGAGCATAGATCACTAAATAGTATATACTAGTAAGACAAAATAAAGCAAATCAAGTTATGTAGCCCCTGTACTGTGTAGAGAAAGCCACCTTTGTTAAGTTTTACTGTAGACTTTTGAATATTCTGCAAAAATATAATGCCATTTTATGAGACATAACTCACATGAGGCAAGCTCTTTGACCAGTCAGTTTTGTTAATGGAAAGTGATAGTTTGGATTTACATGCTGAAGAATGCAGCTTTAGTCTTGGACTAGCTGTAATGCCTTTTCTGGTTTTTCTCTTACTCTACTTCTTTGGTATGCTGTGCCAAGCACTAATTTATATTCAGTATTTGGTAATGTCCAGAATATAACAGAGGTTCAGTGAAGCTCATTATCAGAGACTCTAGGATGTGCACAGTCCCCTGCTAACTCCTTACTTTTCCAGTCCCAGGTCCTGACTGGGGGCTGTCCTGAAGATCTCTCCATCCCAGCTCACTGTTAAGACCTGTGCAATTCCTGCCCTAAAGCTCTCTCCTTTCAAATTTGCTGCTAGGGTCTGAATGTTTTTTGCCCTGAGGCTCTGTTCTTTCAGACTGATCATCGAGGTTTGAATGAATGTTGCCTCTGGGTTGTCTCTTTTCAGTTGCAGTTTCTGAGTTGGAGCTCTTGCTGCCCTCAGATTTTCACCTTTCGGTTTCAGTATTTGGGTTTAAAGACCCACTGGCTATAAAAGACTTCCCATTTTAATATTTTCTTGTGCCATGCTTCAGTTAGATGTAGTTGCATTGCTCTTATTGATGATGCTTCCCTTTTTACATTTCTCAATATTCACCGAGTTGCTTTGAGCAGGATTTTATTATTATTTCCACTTCTGCTCTCACTCTGTTGCAATATAGTGAGAATCTTCATTGATTATTTATTTAAGAAATTTTTGAAATCACTTGCAAGTTTTGCTTGTATTTGAACATGAAAACTGTCATCAGTTTGTCTCAGAGATAAACTAGTGTAAAAGTGAATATGGACACATGCAGGCTTTTCAGGAGAATTTTTTGCCTGTTTGTTTTCCCCCAGAAGTAATTCACATATGTGAATGCTTGAAGTTCAAATTACAAAGATACTTGTCTTCGTTCCCCTTAGCAAAGACTTGCTATTTAGACTATTGAATGTAGGTATTTAACATCAGAGGCTATTTAACTCAGGCCCTGACACCGGTTACAAAGAAGCTCACTGAAAATGGTGAATGAAGTTCAGGGGGACAAGGGCTTCTAAGGGCCCGATTTATCAAGTCAGTAAAAATGTTAATAGGATTCTAAATTGATTTATAGAAATAGTCATTTATCACTTGCATAACTTTGTTTTTTCAAGCTGAAGTTCAGTAGCTGTAAGGACTGCTTGGGGCCAGGACAGGAGAATCAGGGTGCAAGCATGATCCAGAGCATGAGTTTTGATTATTATTCAAAATGGATAAATCCATATTGTATCTGCCAAACACAGAAGGTCTTTTGGATTGTTTCTTTTTAAATTGGGTTGTTTTGTGTTTTTTTAAATCTAGTGATATCTTCCTACAGGAGGCAATCTCTGGTGTGTACTTAGCCATTTTCAGAATGCATTTCATTCCATTCCCTTCTACATGTTTGACATAGTAGCAACCTAGGCTCTTTAGATCTAGAACTACGTTCACATTTACCTTACAATAACAGAAGAGTTGTTTCTTATGGGTTTAAGATCACTTGCAACAGCCCCTTGGTGTATTAATGATTAATTGGAGTCTGTTGCTTTTATTTCCTTTTATTGCAATCACTTTGTCATATTTCATTGAAGTAAGGAAGAGCCAGGCTTTTAACTTCTTGATCTGTTTTTAAGAAAATTAATAATAGACCTAGACTTGCTAGATTTATTATTTATATTTGCTAAATTTTACTGCAGGTAGTTTAAAAGGGTCACGGGTTGTGGGCATTTAAGAACCTAAGAGTTTTGACAAATAAGTAGTTCCCAGACAGTAAGTAGTTATTATACATGATGTGTTTCACAGCAGGTTTCCATAGAGATATGATTTGTACTGCCCATTAAAAGTTCAGTGTCATTGCTCTTTTATCAAGGTAAGGTACATCACATTACATCACATATTGTATGGGATGCTGTAGGAGAGGAAAGGAACCTGGAATATAACATTGAGTAGCTGAAATGCAGTGTCTTGTTTATCCTCATTTTCATCAGAAGTGAATGGTGCCAGGCCATGGGGAATAAAAAAACAAACTTGAAGTATTCCTAAAATAAATAAATAAATTAGGGGTTTTGCTGACATATATTAAGCATGTGATGTGATTTTCCTTATTGAGTACACAGCAAAATGCAAAGTTCATTTTTTCCAAAAGTATGTTCTATGAGACACCTTGTCCAATGAGGTTGTATGAATCACTTCCAAACTAAAATAAGATTTCTCTTTTATACAATTATTAATTCCATTTAGAAGAACAACTAGTGTGCATTCATCAGCATAATGTTACCTGTATATGAAAAGATAAATGTGAAAAGATTTTTTCTATTTGTTTCATAGTAAGTTAATTTTACAAAAAATGTTTGATAAAGGAGCATGTCTGAAATGTTAATAGGTCTTTGAAAATTCTATTTTGTCTTGTTCAGAAACTGAGATTTGAGAACTCAGTGTGTTTAGCCTTTATTCATTAGGCTTATGCATGTTGGACTAGGCTGTGTTTATACAGGCCTTTATTTTAGAATATTCTTTGAAAATACCTAAACAACAGATACCTCTAGGCTTTGACCTCTCATTGAAAGGTCAGACCATTGTGCTTGTTTGTGGTATTTCCTGTTTTGCAGGTACTTTTGTCCTAGTGGTCTCTATTCTGTCTTTTTATCCATCTTCTTGAATTCAAACTTCTCCTTTTATTTATATTCAGTCATTTCTAAGAAAAAAATACTATTTTGAAATGTTCTTTGGACTCACTGTAAATTTGGAGCATCTGATATGGATTATCATGGAACCTCTGATTATCTATTTGTCATGGTTTAGGAATGGTATTCTCCAATTTAGTACTCCCACCAAAAATGCCATGTGCCGCTTGCTCTCTTTGATCTCTCCAACTTGGGGGCACAAAAGGCAAAGATTACAGGCTGAGACAAGAAAAATTTACTGGAAACAGCAATGAGATAAGAAAACAAACAGTAACTGCAACTATATTAATAACAAAAGCTATAAGAAAAAAAAACCCAGCAATTTACATGGAAAGCCCCTGACAATAAACAAATACCAGACCATTCCATCTGCCACGTTTTATCAACTGGAAGGAATCCTTTCTCCCCAGAAGTGACAGCGTCCCTTCCCTTCTCTCCTGGCAATGACATCAGGTGGGATAGAATAGCATCCAGGCCCTGGCCATGCCCCCTCCTAGCTACTGCAGAAAAATTAACCCGATCCTGGCCGGAACCAGGACACTATCACAGAACAGATGTAATGGACCAAGCTACTCTGTCATAATACACATTTATTTACAACCAAGATCAGACTTGATTTTACTTGTCCTTATTTATACTGAGGAAATACTGTGTTAGGGCACCAGATTAAAAAAAATTATTTAAATTTCTAGCTCAAGATGAGTACTACTTTGTGTTACAGTGCAAATGTCTCATTTTATGGGCAGGCCTTTATTTGATGAAAACCAACAGAACTGTACTGAAGACAATTAAAATAAATTTTGTTAACAATTAGATAGTAAAATTTTCCACATCTGCCTTTTTTTAATGAAAAAGAAAGAGCAGATGAACAAAGGCACTACTGAAGAAATTTATCATAGAATATGCAGAAAAGCTGAATAATCAAATAAAAGAAAAACAAATTGGAAACTCACTCTTGCTAATGTCCCTCACTACTGCTAAATCTACTGCTAAAATTTGTGCTGAGAAATTACATTATTTCTATGGAAGCAATACATACAGCTTTTGACACATCAGATTATAATTAAGGCATGCAATTATTATTTAAAGTTGTCACTACAATGGTAATAGAATCTTTAATATTTTATCACTGTTTAGATATGGTGCACTTCAAGGATACCCTGTTAGGAAATGGTATGAGATTCAATATGGGAAGTAATCAGGTGATGGTATAACTTAAACTACGTTCTTAATTTACATTGCTCCAGTAAGAAATCTGGAAATAGTTGTTTTCTTGGCGCATAAACTTACAACGATGGCAATCAAAGCCAGTCAATAGCAACAATGTACTCTCCTGTGATCTATTATTTACTGTTACTTTACACTTCTGAAAAATGATCCTTTTGATGCTTTTTATCATTTAGTTTCACTCTTACCATAAAGCAGAACAAATTTGAAAATGCTACCTTTGTAGACTTCTTTGATTCACATGGGTATGTTCATCCATTCAGTGATGAATTATAAAGTCTCAGACACATGGCTACACAAACCAGTGGATATTGGTGGATATTTTATATGTACCTCAGAAAGATGAAATATTTTCTTTTATTTTTAACTTTAATATTCCTTTTAGCAATGCTGTATAATTTCACTCTACTTCATTCTTCTCAAATAGATGAGGCTCTACACTTTTAAATTTAATTTAAATTATTTTAGAACACAACTTATTGCAGTCAGAAACTGGATGGTATGTTTACTTCTGCACCATCTCTAGGCAGAAAAAGCAATTTTATTTTTCACAGAAGTGACCTTTCTTAAGGAATAGGCACTGGAACAAAACACAAACTCTTCACTAACAAAGGGAGCAGGAGTTAAAAATAGTAGATTTTGCTTACACCTGGCACATTTACTGAGAAGTGGAAGTGAACTTCTGCATTGTAAGTAAGTGATATAAAAAATAAATACATTCTTTTCTCAATACCTTACAAGAAAGGAACAATCTTTCAGAGCTTTAGTACAACAAAACCCACGTGCATTACATTTACAAAAGCCATCTATGGTGATAAAGTAATAGAAAACTGAGGGAAAGACAAGTCTTGAATTAAAAGCTCATTTAGTTCTGGCCCTTTATTGCATGAGATCAAAATATAAAGCTCAAGTGATAAACAGATGGACTCAAAACTTGTTGGTCTACTGTGTTTCAAAGTGGCATGGATTTCTCCCCATAGCACTTCTGTTTTGTCCAACACTTGGAAGAAAGATAAGCTGTTTATTTTTGTCTTCTTGCAAATATCCGACACATTCCTTGCTACATGAATATCAAATATTTCTGCATATAGCCATGTATCTAAAGAAAAAAAAAATGGAAGAAGATACGTGCAGTGTGGATGTCTTCATCTAGGGTATTTACCTTGACTTGCCTTACCTGTATTTCTACAGCATCATCTGTCTCCCTTTAAGGTAGATATTGAAGCCAAATTAGATGGATTATGTTCTAAAAGTGACTGGCTTTTTTCTCTTTGTTAGAAAGGGAGCCTGGGGTTGCCTTCAAGGATCTAAATGAATAGGGTTAGATGTGTGCAGTTGGGTGAGATGAATATCCACCTTACTTGGGTGACGTGCTTGTTAAAAGATGGTTTTAGATATAAATATTCATTGATGTAAATTAGAATAACTCTCTTGACTAGAATAAAGCAAGACCTTTGGTTATACAAGGAAGAGAAGCTACAATTTTTCAGCAAGAAGACAGAAATGTTCACAATCCTGAGATGACCACAAATAAGTTTAAAGAAATGGGTAGTATGACACATTTTACCATATACTCTGTTTAAGCAGAAATTTGAATTATTAGGAAGTACAAGCATACATACTAAGAGTAGGAATGAACTGGCATTGAGCTAAGCTTTTGACGAGACTCTTCTCCTTTTGGCCTTGGCGGGAGACTGTGGCCGGGGAGGCAAGGATTTCCGTTGCGTCCACTAACTTGAACTGATTCTCTCATTTCTGTGCAGAGTGAACGCTGCCATCCTCAGAGGGCAGGCTTGCAGCACTCTGCATATTAAATACCTCAGGCATATTTCTCTGTTTTTGCAAAAGTGTCTAGGACTGTCTTCCACTGCCATGACTTCATCATCTGCAAAACAGACCATTTTATTTTTTTTTCCATTTACCTCCTTCTGCCATAGCAGTTTAAGTTGCAGTGCCTCTGGGAGAAGAGCTTTGCCTTCTTAATCTTACTACACTGTAATTTATCCTTTGAAGTGATGGTCCCTATAAAATTACAACTTGCGTTGAAGTAGGAAAAAAAAATGCTTATCCACTGAAAACACTGAGGACTAAAGAAACCACTTGGGTGCCAACCTGAAATGATTAATCATAAAAAAGGCATGAAGTAAAATAAAATGGGTTAAATTGTCAGAATTTCTATACATTATATTTTTCATTCAACTTCGACAGAAAATATTATAGCTCAATATTTTAGAATGTGCTTTACTAAACATGGAGTTTGAAACAAAACCATTCTGAACCAAGAAAACACAATATTATCAGTAAAATTATAAAAATATGCTTCTTGTACAGTTAGGTTTTTTAAAATTATTTTTTCAAGGCATTTTATTAATGCCTCATCAGCAAGGTGGTTTGGGTTTTTTTCATAATTTATAAGTGTATTTCAGGAAACAAATACTTAAATGAAATTTTAAATTGCAAGAGTAATAAAATAGTTGACCACAGTAGGATTACCTAGGATTTTTATATTACTGAATATTGATATTAAAATTAGACTGGCATAGTGACCTTTTGATATATCATCCTGCCTATCTTACTATACAGTCTCATCCAAAAATTTCCTCTTGATATCTGTCATCATGATCTTTTATCTGTGAAAGTGACAGAAGCACTACTTTTTCCCTCTTATTCTAGACAAACTTTTTCGTCATGAAAAACGCTTCCATGTTTTCCTACACCAAATGTGGCATCATAGACAACGTAGCATTCGAAAATATGATTCTTGGTAATGTCTTGCTGAAATGTGAGCACCCCAAAACTACTGTTTTGAGTAGATATCCCTTCAAGTATTTAAAGTCAACTTCTGACAGTTCTGGGTTGTGAATAATTCACATTCTGATCAGCATCTTCAGTAATGTATCTATAAACTGAAGAGATTTGTTTTAACTTTCTCTTAAACTTTTTTGAAAATCCGTCTTTCTTTGTAGCAATTGAGCGATCTCTAAAATATGTATATTGTTACGTATTTTTTTTACTTACATGTATGCATATATATTTATAATAAAAAGAAGAAAGTTATGGTTGGCTTTACCAGATGGTGCTGCCTTTGAGAAAGATATTTGTACAACATGCTTGAAATAATGTGCATATTTTAAAATGTTAACATGCATTCTTTGCAGACCAGGAAAAAAATCCATATTTAACTACCCATCTCCTGTGATACAAGTTTTTAGTGAATGATCAGCAGTTTTTCAATACCTATTGATACAACTGGAAGGAAAACATATCCTAAATTTTCATATGGACTTTGAAGTTTTAATAAATCAGGCAGCATAACAACAACAAAAGATTAAGATCCGCTGTGAGGAAACTAATGCTGCCATTTATTTGTTACTTAACACAACCAAGCTTGTTAATATTTTATATACTTGCTTTAAATAAACCTAAAACTTTTCCTTATTCCACACCTGTCTGCTTTAAATACCAGGAGAAATTGAGAAAATGTTCTCATCTGTGGTGTGGTGTATGTCGGATACACCTCATGACTATTCCTAATATCCCAGAATTGTTGGAATTCAGCCAGTTCACTGCTCCGTCAATTGCTGATAGATATTCTGTCATTGTCATGCTTTATCTCGCCATGCTCAATGCTGTTGAGCTCTGAGAAACATATTTCAGCAGGAAGTGATTCGGCAAGCAGAGAGAAATACAGAAAGATTTTCATGTGCTCAGAACCAGCCGTTAGATATGCAGAAAAGCTGATGTGTTTTCTTCTGGTAGCATCTGAACTTAGCTCCCCATTTCATGAGCTACGCAGCCCTGTCACTCTTCCTGTGTGTATGCTGGGAGACAAAAAGCATGACCATACCCTTAACTTCGTGACAAATCAGTGCTGAGTTTTCTCTGTATTGTATCTGTTCCAGAAGTAGAGGATGCATCTGCATTAGCATTTTAATTCAAATCAAGAGTGCACATTTTAACTGAATCTCCTTATCATTCCCCCTAACTCTGCTTTGAGTCCCACCCCAGAGCAGGCTTGGAGAATATGAACTGGGTTCCTGTTGGATGAACTAAACTTGTGTTCCAGTAGCACACCTAATGCAGTGTAGCAGTTAGTAGGCATTCATTAATACAGATTTTTCTCCCATAGGTAACCTAATTTATAAGAAGCTCTTAAAATTTTTCTCAAGCTGTGATTTGTAATTTAGAGAGCAATGCAAAAGCTATACCAGTGCTAGTGACACTGCTGCTGCCTGCTAGTCTTGCTCTGTTTTCTGAGCCAATGTATTTGTTTTCAGTAAAAGGGGAAAAGCTCTAAGAACTGGAGGTCTTTTCCAACCTTAACAATTCAATGATTATATTGCTTAAAAGAAGCCTCCTGGCCAGTTATTTTAAAGCCGCTGTTGATGGTGTTTTCTTTGGGTCCTAATCCTTCCTCATATGCTTATGCTTTCGGCAGTGTGCTTGTAATACCACTTATTAGTATCTTAAGATCATGTCACTTCATTCAAGAATAACACAGTGTTTCATTTTGTCAAATCCTTTACATTATTTCACATTTAAAAGAACCACAGAAACCATGTTGTGAACTCAGTCATATAGAGTTTTATGGAAACTCTACCAAGATGGGTGGTATTTGGAATTCTTATTTAATGGAAGAATGTGACATTTTTATATGAGATAAAGTTCTTAGCAGATTTTTCTGCAATTTGTTTCCACTGTGGAACTTTAGAATTCTTTTTTTGTGTTTCAGTAAAGTCAATTATTCTCATCTGGTATCAGACCATATTATAGTATTTATGTAATCTGTATAATATTGTATACACATTATATTATATACATATTATAGACTGAAATGCAACAAAGCAATAACATATTGCATAATAACATATTATATAGTATTTATGTAATCTGTATAATATTGTATACACATTATATTATATACATATTATAGACTGAAATGCAACAAAGCAATAAAAATCAAATACAATTGTTAATGTACAAAAGCTGGTCTGTATTTGTTAAGATGCAAATAGTGAGAGATGCCTCTGCGTGAATTAAGGTGCAAATAAGACCATATGCCGAAGTAAAGAATACAGATTTTATTTAACAATGAATCTGAAGTAGAGAGACAGAAAGAAATAGAAAAGATGGGGGAGAGGAAGAGAGAGATCAAGTAAAAGCCACAATTTGTGGATCCAGCAGTGTCTTCTTCACCCTGGTCTTCTCAGTGGTGGGGGTCCTGAGGTCATTCAAAACTTTTCCCTATTTATACATTTTAGCAAGCAAAACTGATTTCAGCACAGTTGCTGAGTTACCTTTCCTTGTGGCCATAAATTCTGCATTCTTTGTGTCCATTATCAGGGATACATTCTTCTTCCCCGGCTTTGTTTAAGTTCCCCCAAGGTCTGAGATAACACCCAGACGATAGAATCACCTTCATCCTATCTCTAGAGTGGGGACTTATCCATGAGGCATATTCAGGGGGGCTTTGTTGGTCCCAGATGCCATCTGTCCCATAACTCAGGGTGATCTTTGTTTGACCAGTGATATGTGTATGAGTAGTTGCTTCTTCACAGTTTGCCACAGTGGGAATTTTCGTCTGGATGCATTACCCAGGATGTGCCAGCCAGACCTCGCCTCTGCCAGGCCTGGAGTTAGCGCCGTCCTCTCATTCCATTCTGTGCTTATCTCATGGCAAAGTCCTTCTGTGGCCTAAACAGTGTTTGGGACAGGAAACTGTGCTCTCCAAGTCCTTACAGTATATTAATAACAAAATAGAAAATCTTAAATGTTTCTTTATAACTTTTCTCAGATTAAAACTTTATCTAGTCAGAATTAGTCAGTTTCATTTTTAACAAAACTGATTTTGGAAACAAAGCTGTTTCACCAAGAATTTTTCAACCATCTGTATTTGAGAACAAAACTAAGAACACTCAGAAAGTTTTTTCTAAATGATGACATAGATTTGAATTAATTAATTTACTGCTAAACAATTCCTACATTTTTACCATAACCATGGAAATCCTACAGAATATGTTGCCTTAACTATTTCGTGATTCTAGAGTGCATCAGTAATGGCTTTGTACATTGTTACGGAATGACAAGGTACTGGGTAGGTGAGATCACAAAGGACACGAAGGAGCAGGGTTTCTTCATCCTCATTTTTAAGAACTAATTTTGTTGTAATATCTTAACTACAGCTATTTGATAGTAATACAACTACCTTACAAATGAAAACAAAGATCTGTTCTACATGTAGAGTTGCAGTTCAACCAGCTGTGCATTTTAGAAGCTCAGGAAGACTTTTATCCTCTAATACAGCTCCTTACCTTTATAAACATTCATCTTTTGTGTATTTTTTATTTGTATTTTCTCTGCATTCTCAGGAGAGAGCTATAGCTTTTTTTTTTTCTTTTCCTCTATTCTACAGATTCAGTTATTTTTATTTTTTTACAGATGTTGCAAGTAAGAATTGAGCTGCTTGTAACTTACTTTTGTTTCATACTCAGGAGACCTGAGCATGAGTTTCAGTGGTTTTCATCATATGAAACCAAGAGCTAGGATTTTACTCAGCTTAGAGCACCCATTGGGTCCCTAAAGGTATATGTTAACATTTTTAGAGAAACCAAGATGGAGACTTTGCTGCAGTTTGCATTTTTATAAATCATGTATTTGAACTTAAAAAATGGTACGGAATTATAATAGAAATGTCATTACATGATGCACTGTGGAGATGATCCATATCCCAATGAAGCTAAAAGGAGATTTATAATTGATTTAATTGGAAACTGGAACTGTTCTTATCAGTCATTCGTAAGTAGGAGAATTGTACAAGCTTTTAGATAACAATGCTGATACATTTGATGCTGAGGTGTTCTGCATGTTAATGAAAATATGGTGATGGTACCATGTCTGCAAATATCTTTTTTAATATCTTTGTATTTACATAGAAGACTGTGTTTGTGAAACTTCCAAAACTTCCTTTTGTGTTGTCAGTCTGAAGAAATAAGCTTCAGTTATCTTGTAGAAATTCCTGCATTCATTGGAATTCTCACAATAACCTGTTCTGAGGATTTTGATTCCTACAAGTACATTTTAATTGCAAAGACAACCTTCCCTTCTTTTGACTGAAAGGAAAGAATCGATTTCTGATAACACCCTGCCCTTGGTATCATGTGGCACCCGCATTGATAGATTCAGCAATAATCCAACACGCCCTATGTTAGACTAGTTGTATATATACATGCAGACACAACACATCAGATTTTCCAGGTTCTGGGAAAATCAGAATTAAATCAGTACTAAACAGAATTGTCTGCCATACAAAGACCTAGAAGCTGCAATGCCAACACCAAGAGCTGTCTGGAGTCTAACCCTGCCACTCACACACAAGATAAATAACCATCTCCTGGAGCTGGAGCTCAAGGAAGCAGTCTTTGAGCTTGGTGGAGAGGAGGAGGTGGTACAAAGCTTCACCCCACCTGGATTTCATGGTGTCTGTCACTGCTGCGTTAAGGAAATTTGAAAAAGTTCACACCGAGGACTTGATTTGGCTTTTCCTTCCGTCACTTCCTCCTGGTGGCTGTGAAAATACAGTGACTGTATTGTATGTGTACACTGTATGGAAAGAGGTGGAATGAGAGAAAAAAGTATATAGACAGAAAACAGCACTGAATTCTCTCTCATGCTATTAACGATAAATATCCAAAGACTGAGTCACAAATAGAAAAAATGTGATGCTACCTACATTTTTTTAGTGAATGGATTTGAATACTTCTGCTATTCCTACTGAATGGAAGAAAAAAAAAGCTATCCTGTTAAGAAAATTGAAGGAAATAATCCCTCCGCTGACCACAATTTTCTCCATCTCTTTAGTGTTTCTTATGAAGTATAACACTTTAGAATTAACTGTGAAATAATAAACACACTAGTGTAAACAGAAGGGAATCCTAGTTCAATTAACGGAAACCAAAGGGACTGCTATAATAAAGAGAATTGCTTCTTTCACTGCACAGATCTCAGAACATGTTACTCTTCTCCTTCATAAATGAGAGAAAAATGTCATCAACAAAGGTGATGTGTTATGAAGGAGTTATATTGGTATTATTTTGAGATAGAAGGTACAGTCCTGTAAGGTACTGGGCATTTCAGTAAATAAATAAATAAAAACATTCAGTGAAACCAAATGTCGGCAACGTGACACAGTATTTCTGCATGTTCTTATATTTAAAAAGAATAAATTATAAGATCACAGGAAAGTGGGAAAGGAACTCAGGAGGTCATCTATTCCAACTTTCATGTTGGAAATATGTATTTCAGGATCATCATTGTCACTAACACATCATCATCAGTTTCCATATAAGTAATATATACTCCCTCTGATATACCCTAAGAGGATCATATATAGCCAGAATCACTTGAATGTATTTTGGGCTTGGAGTACACTATCACTTGTGGGTTTTTATGCTGCACTGAGAAGAAAAACATTTGAACATTTGGTTCAGATTTGGAGTCAGAGAAAAATCAGCACTTGACTGTGAATTGCCATAAGCCAGCCAGTTTTTTTTTCAGGTTGTCAAAACCAACCTAAAAAATTAAAATGCATTTAGGAAAAGTCAAATAGTTTGATGCAACTTGAAATCTGTATTAGAAAACTCTACCAAAAAAAGGAGGGCAGTAAGGAAATATAGAGGATGAGGTAAAAATTCCAGTTATATTCTAAAAACCCCATAGAATCATAAAATGATTTGTTTGGAAGAGACCTTGAAGATCTCTACCCCACTGCCATGGGCCAGGAACCTTCCAGTAGGCCAAATTACTCAACGCCCCATCCAGCCTGGCCTTGAACACTTCCAGGGATGGGTATATGGGACCATTTACAGATTACCTGTGGTTATTATACTTCTCCTTGATCATGGATATCTATCTTAAAAGAAAGGAGACGTTTGTAACCAAATGCAGGTAATTTGGGAATTCTTGCCCTTTAGCAAAAATGTTTACAGTTAAACTTTGTCAGATGTTACAGTTTTCTCAATTTTCTCTTATTTCCCAGTGAACACAATTCCCTTCACTGTTCAAAATTATGTTGCTGTCATAGATTATGTCAGTGTTAACCCTTATTATACATTTTCAGTTACAGGTTTTCATGAATGGAACTGAAAACAGAAGAGGGAGAAAATCTCTAAGCAAGTGTGATAAAAGCCTAGTTATTAAGTTGCTCCTTCTCATTCTGGTGAAGTCCCACTTTATTGTATTTTTCTCTTTCCTTATTACACTCTATACTCCTTAATGGCATTTTACAGAAGACAAGTTTATATTTCTAAAATTTTAGCTTTCACTGAAGGAATTTTAAATGCGACCTTCTTTCTTTTCTTCCTTTTTTTTCCTCATGAGTATGTCTTCATGGTCACAATCTGGAATATTAAAGTTGTGTGACTGTAGGCTGTAGCATTACTGACATTTATTATGAATTTTCAAGGAAGTGCAGATGAAACTATTGTACAGTGGCACTTTTTACATGCCAGTCCTTTTGACATATGTCTTACAACCACAGATAAGTGCCTATAAAATGTTCAGACAGAACTACATGCATTTGGCACACCTATGATTACAAATCCTAGATCTGTCCACATTTCCACGGATGAAAAATGCTTTTAGTAATTGCAATAATTAAAAAATCTTGGGCTTTTGTAAATTTTGATACAGATAACTCATCTATCCATTTTGGCTGTTGACCATATACTCACATCTGATTAACTGATCTTCCTTGAGTTACAGTTGTTTATTAAAATAGTTTTATTGATAGAGAGATGCAGCTATTTCTGAAAGGAGACATAAAGTTCTATCTATGAGCTTTAGTGGTAAAAAAGCATGCTGAAAGGAACTCAATATGAGTTATATTTTAATTCTATTTTTCAGGTTACTTAAACTTGGAAATAGTTGATCTTAAATTAGTTACCTTCCTGTTTTCCTGAAAATGTAAAGTGGCATTTTTGTGATTGTGTTAAGGAAGTGGAATGAAAATAAAATATCACAGTGATTCACTAAATTCACTGAACTTTTAACTCCAGAAAATATGTTCTCAATTTCTGCCTTTTTCCATATCTGAAAATAATTCCAAGATTCACTCTTGATCTCTAGTACATAAGGAAAGGCCATCCTGTAATATCAGTTAATTCATTCTGCAGTATATGACAGCATCAGTCTAATTTAAAAATATTTTTTAAAATAGGAATGACAGCAAGAAGTTCAGTGAGGAATTTAATTCCTTTTTACAAATGCAGGCATGCTAAATGTCACAAAATGGTGCTAGAAGAGAAGGACTTTCTGCCTAGCAAAAAAAAACCCCCAACCAACAAACCCCACAAAACTAAAGACACAAATAACTGGAAACTGAAACATAACTGATATAAGAAATAAAGCACACTTTTTTTGTGTGTACTGTGTTTTCTTAGAGGCCACCTCACCTAAGTAGTTCAAGAGTGTTTCCAGTAGCAAGCAGCATATTTCAATAGCAGCTATTGCTGCTACTATAAAACTGATTGTGCTATAAAACTGATCCGGTGTCCTCACTACACTTATTCTGGGGAATTCCACTTTGGAATAAATGTAGTGTAGTCCTGTGAACTGCATTGGTACCTACCATTCTAAGCCTCCTCTCCTGTAGCAAAAGTATCTGGTTGATACAAATATCTCTGGGTAAGTAAAGTTCTTCAGTTTGTGTAAAGCAAGAGGTCAGGTGATGCTAGAATTCCTTTCTGGCTCTGAAAACTGAAAATCTCACTCACAAATAGCTCCAGTGAATACAATCAGACTGCTCAGATGGCGGAAGCTGCTGTCATGCTGAAGTGTTTGCAGGATCAAGACGTAGATAATAATTGCAAGACGTCTCCACAGTAGCCATAGATGTTTAAAATACTGTTCATCATTACTGTAATTATAATATCTATAAAGGGAAATGTCAGAAAAACATGGAAAACTATATTTGAATCATCACTTGGTAAATTGGTTAAGAAAAGCAGACTAATGTGAAAATATTTTAAATATCTGCAGATATTAAGTAATTCTATAATCTCTTCCACTTCGAGATATCCCTGTGAGATAAATATTTAATATTCACTTTAATATTTCTATTACTTTTTAGGAGTTCTGTTTTTATATATAAGTAGGTATGTAATGAGCTTCAGCAATGGAATTACACTGACAGCCTACTATTGACACATAAATTTGAAATCCAGAGGTGGAAGAGGATGATACAAGAACAGCTTGGAAAGACACTTGTGACCAGCAGATAACTGGTCAGAAAGATAAACATATTTTCACAGTCTGAAGAAGGTAGCTAAAAGGTGTGAGCAGAGCAGAATAGAATAGAATAGAATTGAATAGAATCGAATAGAATCGAATAGAATCGAATAGAATAATAGTTCTGTTGGAAGGAACCTACAACAGTCAACTAGTTCAACTGTTTACAGGACAAAAATAGGAAAACTGTAAATGATAAGGCCTAAGGAGAGATAATTTTGGGGGTAAAATAATCAAAGTTGTAGAAAGATGGCAATAGTTGGATGTAAAATATACATCTGCATAGTTTTAAATACAGAGAGGAAGTCACACAATGGCAGTTCCTTGGTTTAGCAGTAGTGATGCTGGGAATAATCTTACAAAGGTGTGCAAAGGAGTAGGAATTGATTCTGTATTTCATTCCTAGTCTTCAGCTAAATGCAAGAGAACAAAATAAACATATATTAAAAATGTCACTGGCAAGAAGGTTTAGACCAGCTGTGACAAATATAGCTACAAAACAGGTATTGTAGAGAACGTAAGGTGAGACTGGCTGGAACAGAAACGTCAAAATCTGAAGATCAAGAAATATTGTCAGAGTAGATATGGAATTTGCAGCAGGAAGGGAATACAGCAGGATCCTGCTGTGCCATTGTGCAAAGAGAAATGATCAAGGAAATGCATTGAACACAACTGAGAAGGAGGTCAGAAAGAGGAAGCAAGAGCAGATGATCATATTAAAACTGAGGAAAGACAAATATTCAGCAATGCCAAAACAAGCACAAAAACAAAAAAAATAATTATGTTGAACAATGAATTATCCATGTGTGGTCAAATGTTAGTCTGTATGTCAATCAGAAAACCTGAGTAAATGAGCTGAATGAGTATAAGCACTGCTTTTATTTATCTAAATTCTCCAGGCATTAATTAAAGTATTCTTTTTTTTCTAAATCTTCCTCATCTCTTGCCCAGAAAGCTCTTTATATAATTTTGGCTTGTGTAAAGCTGTTGCTTGTAGAAACCACATATATTCAATGTTCCAGCTTTGCATCTGAATCTGTGCAATATGGAAAGTGGGTGAGCTTCTTACAGACGTAGCTAGGAGAGTGAGAGCAGAAAATCAAGCCAAAATTACAGGTCTGGAGTACTTGCCCTATGAGGAGAAGCTTGGGGGAGCTGGAATTGTTCAGCCTGGAGCAGAGATGCCTCAGGGTAGATATAACATCACCCATCAGTGCCTAAGCAAACATCATTGATCATAAAGGAGATAAAGCTGGGCTCTTCTCAGCTGTGCAGGGCAGGAGGATAAGAGACAATGGACATAAACAGAAATGTGACAGGCACACTCGACCTATAAAAGGAACCTATTGCCCATGAGGGCAGATGGACAGCAGCACAGGTTGATCAGAGAGGTTGTGGAGTCTTTGTTCTTGCAGATGTTTCAAAACCAGTCTGGAGAAAGCCCAGAAGAATGTTATCAGATCCCATGGGAGACCCTGTACTGAGCAAGAAGCTGGACTCCCTCCAGACCAGAGACCTTCAGAAGACACTTTGGACCCTTATTATCTTGTATGATTAGTCTATTATTTAGGAAACAACACACTCAGACTACTGCCAGTAAACAAGTAGCTGCTTGAAAAACAAAAATCTCTGCCTCAGTGTGAGCTGAATGATGCCTATTACCTACTTATTTTAATAGCCAATTTCAACATAACTAACAATTCTACAATGAAAAGAGAACAAAAACTAAACGATACTTTGTCTTTTTTGGGGGTTTTTTTGGTCATTAAATACTATAGTTCTTTCCTATCCAAATCTTAGGTGGATGTTTTTGAGCACTATAAATGTGACTATTACGACTAGTACATATGGATTCATTAAAATGACCTAATATCTTCTGAGAGGAAGACATTGTTGTAACTCTAAGACATATAAAAATTCACCTGATTTTTTTAACTTACATAATTTGCTAAAAGGATTTACTTTAATTTAAATTAACTTTCTCTGGTTTTCATGCAAATTCATTTGTTTCTACATGTGAAATCTCTACTAGTTTTGTTGAATATATCAGACTGGGAAGTGAATAATGTGACAAAAACATTGTGATATAAATTGAAGTGCATTGGTTTTGAAAAATAACTGGGATTTGATAAAAGCTATTGAAATTAGCAAAAATATGCTACTTTAAATAAAAAATCTGTTCATTTCTTTGCAAATATGTTGTTTAAAATACAAATGGTCTGATTTCAGTAGCAGGGATGTATATTCATTGAAAGTATATGAAGTGTCTATTTCAGGCAAAAATTATCCCCAAATATTTAAATTTATAGTAAAAAGTTAACAAAAATGTTTGAACCTTCAAAGTTTTATTACTTCAGTGGGTTGAAATTCTACATTTGAATAGTATTCTGTTTTAAAATACAACTTAAGAGAAATAAAAAAATATTTTGTGCAAATATATCACTTCAACTGAAGAGTCAATGTTTAAAAAAAATAATTTCACGTAGTACAATAATCTTGTTCATTTCTATTTGTTGCTCATTTGTATGCAGTTTTCCTAAAAAAAGAGTTCATAGAATTCTGAGTGTATATTTTGGTAGTTACGAAATATCTACATAATAGCAAATAGATAAATAGACTAAAAAGAAACAAGTCAAAATAGAAGTTTTAGTTCCTTAAAGTAGTTGATGGATTTGACATACAGTCTGAATTCTTGTCATATTAAATGAGGATTAAATTCTCTAAAGACTGTGGATTTGAACAGGTATAAACAGTTAGAGTGTCAAACAAGATGGATTGATACCATGCCCAGAACAGATGATTTATAGACTAACTGCTGAACCCCAAATCCTATAAACCAGATGTTGTTATTTTCCTACTCATTTTGTAGTAATACTAAGAAGTTCTCTGGGGATATGTGATGTATAACTTCAGATGGGAAAAGACAAAAGATACTGTACCTCCTAGGGAGGAATTCTCAAGGAGTCTGGAGTATGGCAATAAACAAAAACTCATTTAGGATTATGGGGACATGGTTACTGTTTACTGTACTACTCAGATTGCTTTAAAATATTCTAAAATTAGACTATTTCATAGTTGAAACAAAAGGTGAATTGTTTCCTTCTTATTAGATGTTCTTCATGGAATCTGAATGAACATCAGTGATTGAGGCTATGATATTTAGGATGTACAGATAATTTCAATAATTTCAATAATTTATCTAGTTTTAAGGCACATAATGAAAGAAGATTCAGAGCACTGTTTGCAAAATACTACTGGTGGTATAAGAAAGAAACACTTAATAATGGAAATTAGAAGCAACGTCATTATTGCTCCAAACTTACAATGACAGAAACAGTTTATAGTTCTTAAACATAAAATGGGAGGAGGATATAATATATTTGTTGAAGTGGTGTGATGTGTCCTGCAACATCAGAAAAAGAGATTGGAGTTTTCAGTTTTGTGGATGAAGGCATCCACACTGGAAGAAAAGTGAGCAATATAGTATGAAAACACCAACTCCAGAGCTTCCAGGAATGTTGACACTGCGACAGTCGGTTAAATCCAGCTCTTAGGATGCACTACACCTTCCTTCACATGGTCCTGGATATTGATCCGTGACTGCAGTTTGAAAATTTCAAAGATACTAATGTCATAGAATCATTGATTGGAATCATGCAACAATTTAGGTTAGAAGAGACTTTTAGAAAGTATCTGGTCCAAACCCAAGTCAAAGCTCAGACATCTCACCAGTATGGTGTGAGAAAGCATGTTCCTCCTTGTCTTTTGTCAGGGCTTTAAATCTATACTTCATCAGTGCACAGCTGCAAAGTGGGGAAAGAGCTTTTCCTTTTATCACCAAACTTTCAAGTGTCTGACTTTCCACTTCCTGGCATTCTGCATCTTCTACTTGTTCAGGGGCAGCTTCTACCTGTTGCTCCTTCCATACACTGTGGAGTTCAGGTTCTGCCAAAGGACCCATCAATTCCATGCCCGTTCCGCACTTGGTGGTGTGCTGTTTGCTCACCTCTTCCGACGGCTCCTTCAGCTGTTGACTCAGAGTTCCAGCCACAGCGTCCCTCCCACAGGAAGGTGGCTCATACCCCAGCCCCAGGGAGTTGCACCAGGCATTGGGGACTGGGAAGATGTGCCAGGAGCCCTCATTCAAACTGGCCCTGCAAATGTGTCCCTGCTGTGTCACCCTAGTGTTGTACCAGCCATTGCAGTGCCACACACAGTCTCTGGGCATGGTACCTTCTCTTCTGCTCCTGCAGTTGATCCCACCCCCGTTCCCTGTATTCTTCAGCTGTTGTTACTCCAAATAATAAGGTGAAAGGTCAAAGGTGAAAATACTGAAATTCAGTCAGAAAATACTGTTGGTCAGAAGAATGTGTCCAGGGAACCACAGAGATGCAGTATACCAGTCCTACAAGAGTAGGACCTGCTGCTATTGCTGTTCCAGGCAGTGGTAAATCTGTATCAGTCACTAATGTTGCTGGCACCTAAACAATTTTAAATTGAAAGGTTTGAAAAGCTGACAAATTACTAGAGACAATAATTAAGTTTGTAAGGACGTGTCTTAAGTAAACCCAAGCTAGTGACAGAAATACCAAATTCGCATTTTCATTTGTATATATCTATGGATAAATACATACATGTCTATATTTAGAACAGTAGATTGAACCACATATCAAATTATTTTAATAGCACACACACTTTCGTGAAATAATTCAACTATCTAAATCTCATATTGAGCATCTTTCTGGTAAAATGTGACAATGGGTCCAAGCCTGTCAGCATTTCCGAATACGTAAACATGTTTGATTCAAAATTGCTGCGTGTAATAAATATGAACTCTGTGTACAACTTGCAAACACCCCATAAAAACAAACAAACAAACAAACAAAAACAAGTGAAAGAGAGGGAGGACTTTCCTATTTTGACAGCTCCTACAAACTGTGAATATGAGCATTGAAAAATAACTGAACATGTGTGTTAAGATCAGCGTTTTTCTACTTTCTTTGATGTTGGGATTCTTTTTTTTCAGCTTCTGCTTAAAATAAAATCTAGCATAAGGTATTGGTTTGTGTTTGATTTGTAACTCAGTTTGAAGTTTCAGTCTCTCCTTAGGGTAATGTTTCTGCTTACTAAATTTAATGCTTATTCTCCTCGAGAGAAATGGAATTTCTGCTTTTTTTGACTCTCATACTCAACACTAAACTATGACATACAGAAGCTGACTTTTTTTTCCTTTTTTTTTAGCATTTGTGTCACTGTTTGCACACAAACCAAATAACTGTTTCGTTAATTAGCTCCTCAGCAGTAACAATACATTCACCTACAATTTTCTTTTCTCAGATCTTACAGGTGCACATTTTTCTATTGGACTTTCCCAGAAAGTAGTTGCAATGCTATGTACTGTGCCCTGTTCATACCTGCTGAGGTTGGTGTTCCAGTTTTTCTAGCTCTAAGTGAGGGTAGGAAGAAAAGAAATTACAAGATTTTTTTTTTTTTCTTTTTTGCTAATTTCTATAAAGAAAGTTATACATTAACCTCAAAGGTAAAAATTATTTTCCAGTGACATGCTAACAACATTGTTAAGTGGAGCATAGAATAATCCATAGGAACTTTTTCATGTGAATTTGTCAGTGGATTTTATTAGCTACTCCTCAAAGGAGATCCTAGCTGGTGACTCTCTTTAGTACAATTGTAAGAAAGACCCAGCAATTTTGACTAGAGGAACAGAAAAGGTCTGGGAGAAGCATCCTTAGATCCAGAGCTAATATCTCTTCTAAATGCCTGGGTCTGAAGAAGTGGTTTGCTGTGCAAGATAGGAGTAGAAACGCTAGGAGGAAGGCTCTTCTCTTAAAATGCAACACAGAAGACACAAAAGATCTCCTGAACCCCTGCAGTAATGGGGGCAAATGTAAAAGAGGACATGTCAACTTTAATTTAAATTAAAAGAATGCCATAGATCAGTTCAAATATTGTTGAAAACAAGCTGAAAACAGAGCAATAACTGCAAATAACTGAACAGAATTTCAGTAAGACATTGGTAGAACGGGGTGTTTTTAATACCAGAGCAGGTAAAATGAAACTCCAAGCAATACATATATTCATTGTATTCCTCTAAAGATTTTTCAATTTGCTACTCCTTCCTCAGTCTATGTATGTATCAAATAATAGTGAGATCTTGCTTTTCCATGATTTCCTTTTTTTTTTAACTAAAATTTTATTTTGGTTTAAATTTTCTTGGCACCAGAAATCCCCACAGTGTAATAACTGAGTATTTTTCTGACATGTGGTTTGACTCAAGATACATAATTGCAAACAGGGACTGCACACCTTATGCTCTGAGTCCAGGCATATTTTGATTTCAAAACCATGACAATATCACTACAATGCTGTCCAGATGCAAGATAGCTCCCACTCATTGAAACTTCAGGTTTCTGAGGCAGATTCCCTTGTTCAGTCGATGAACTATAGCGACATCCCTACTCACCACATGCTATTTCCATTCAGCATGTGGGGTAGCTACTGTTTTGTGATTTTGTCCATTGCCATGGACCAATGCAAAGAGCTTCACTTAATTGCATCAGTTGGTTTTCGTCCTGCTTGGGGGGAGTTCCTTTTTTTTTTTTTCCTTCCTTCCTTTCTTCTTTTCCTGTAGTCTTCTGCTTCCCAAGATGGGAAGAAAAAACTACATGTCTGAAAGGTCTTTATGAGGAGGGAATTTTTCTTCTTTTTTCACAGGACCAAGCAATGTGTAAGCCCTGGTGGAAGCTCTGAAGTCATATTTCCTCTCCCAGACTCCATCATTTTAGTTTCTGATCTGCATCCAATACCTTTTCTTCAAAGGTGAATTGCTGTTTCTCTTTTAGTGAGTGAACCAGGTGAGCCGTTGGCTTTCATTACAATCTTTTAGGAAGACCACGTAACACTGAACAACTCCTTTGAAACTCTGGGTTATGAACATGGAAACACAGCAATCTATTAAATGGTCAATAGAAATAAAACTTACTGAACATTGAGCTTTGCCCAGATCTTGGTAGAGAGCAGAAGAGTTCACTTCAGTGAACTCAGTGGTAGTACACACCAGCTGAAGATACTTATTGTGGCTTTCTGTGCTCATTACTCAGTGACTGATGATTATGAAGAGCCCAAATAGTAAAGCAGTGATGTTTTTAATAGGTCAGCTCAAATACATTTTTCTATCAGAATGAAAATGACCTTGCTAATACACCAAATTTGCTACTTGGGGTTGTTGGTTTTTTTTTCCTCTAAAGAGTCCTCCCACAAAATTTGCCTACAATTAAGTGACAACCAGAACAAACACGATGATAATTGTTATATTAGAACTTGAAAATCTTGTAAATCCTGAGACAGATGCTGATAGTCTCAAGTAAAATCTTAGGAAAGCTAATACAAACTCATTTAAAGACTGTCAGTGCTGCAGTCACTTTTTAGAAAGCCTAGGTTTGGTTTGCGAAGATCCTGGTATTGTCTCATTATTGTCTGAACCTTTATCACGGTACTGCACATCCTTTCTAAAAGATCATGAAAAGGAAGGGTGGGGATTGTTACCCCTTCTGATTCAATACCTTTCCACAGCTCTAACAGAGAGCCAGTATTGGCCATTTGCCTTTTAATGCTTTCTCTGTAAAGTGTTCCCACAGTGGACAGAAATAACCCTTTGAGTCTTACATTTTAGGATAGAAAATGATCTCATCTGTGCTGCTGCATATCAGCTGATTCTCATGGTCATCCTGTATAAGAAAAATGGGCATGTAATTCCTAAATTGTAGCATAATAGCAGTCATATTTTTATGTTGAATTAAAAATCTTTAACTCACATTACTGCAATCACACTTCAGTCAAACAACGTACTGGGCATGATGCAGGTTCCTCCATCCCTTGTCTGTGCTTGACGCTAATTTGAAATTTCTAATTGCATTCTTATGATCTTGCTTCCTGTCAGACTGACAGCTACCTAACATGTAGGGAGGAAAGCTAGATGAGAAGGCTAATTATGAACTGAGACAGTCAGGAGGGTGAGAGAGAGGAGGATTATTTTATTTTTTAATCAATATTATATTTTCTCTTGCACCACCCCCAGTAGATTGTGTCTTAATGAGATTCAGTCCTAATCAATGCACATCTAGCCAAATTAAAGGTCAGATACTGCCTGTGTAGGGCATGTAAATCACAGAAAGTCTTTGCGATGTCTTCTCTCCCTTTATTCCTTTTCTACAGAATAGCAATAGCCAGAAAAAGCATAAGTTACTTTACTAGAAGAGAGGAGGGTGTGGCTTTTTTTTCCAATTTCCTGTAATGCATGTAACTCAAAGCAGTAGAAAGAAGGCTAGCTGTGTTCCCTGTTCTGATTTTACTATGGTTTGCTGACTACCACTTTATTCTTTTCTAAGGAACTATTCCATATGTTTCTGCTCTTAGCCATGCTCGATGCATTGATCTTCCAGCACAGTTAAACGCTACTCACACTGCCCTCATATATTCATATATTTTTGCATAACCTCCTATCATGCTCTAGGGCATAAAATTTATATTTAGCATCATGCTATAGAAGAAATATTCTTATGGGTCACAATTCATCCTTTTCTGTTTCTCAGACACTTTGAAAACACATATGCAAAAACCCCCGATGGTTACATCAACAAGGCCCCAGAAACACCATATGCGGGAGCAGAGTTTACCCAGGTCAGGTTCTGTGCTGTGTAGATAGATCATCTGTTCTAGCAATACAATCCTTAAGAGAATAGTACACATATTCTCCATGCACACTAGATTAATCTAAGAAAAGATCTAATGATACCTTACTTTAAGTTCTGTGTTAACCACAACATAGTAATATTTCATGAGGGTTATTTTTTTTCTTTTTTTTTTTTTTCATTTTACAATTTCAGGAATTTTGAGCTTATAAGCATAAAAAATACAATTGCTAGTATGTAGTATATTTCTGGAATTGAAATCTCTTGTTTTGTTGCTCTGGTTTCTTCTCCTGATTTAAAATTGTATGCCATAAGCTGGCTGTATCAGGTTCATCATACTAGAAAACTGTGTGACTGGTCCTGATGGTTATACTGAAGCTAGAAGCAGAGGTGGGGGCACGAATTCACCATCATGAGACAGAGAAGTTTAAGAGTACTCCCAGGCTAAGAATCTGTGTAGAAATGTGATCAGAAGCAAGAGAGGTTTATGGCAGGAAACAAATTATAACAGGAACAAGAAGTCAGAAGCAGGTGCCAGAAATCACAGCTAAGCACACAAGAGAGAAGACAAAGGAAAAAGCCATAGTGGCCCTCAAAGTAGCCACTAATGATCTATGCAAGGGGCTCATATATGCTGCTGAGGGACATTAACCAGTCCTCCTGATCAATAGTGCACCATTTCTGTTGCCTCTATCAGCACTTACTATCTCAGGTCAGCAGAAGTTTGAGTAAGAAGAGGTGGCCCACTGCAGAGCCCCATTACTGAATCTGCACCTAAAGAATATTTTTTTTCATTACTGACAACTGTTACATAAATTCAATGATCTTTCGTGGTTCATTTTTAAATCAATAGTGATTGATATCAATAAGGGTAAGTTTGGATCCCAAAGCAACAAGCTATAACAGTATAAAATCTATAACACTATAAATCTGTTTCCATATTTGGCTCATCCAGAAAGTGGCTGCATCTTTATATCAGAAAAGACACAATCAAAATGAGCTGCAGTCCAACTTCTCCCTTCAGAATATTAAATTATAAGTCAAAAATGGAAAATAATTATACTACTATCAGTAAAAAATAAGGACAGTGTACATGCAGATTTTCTTGAACTTTTACTAGTGAGACAGCTAATGACTACTGCTAGAAAGTGTGCTGAGCTTGCTCACTGCAATTTTGCCTAAAGTTAAGATCAAGTTCAAGTCTTGCTCAGGAAGTAGCATGTTAGATGTGTATAGTGCATGTAGTTCCAAGCACAGACTTCTATTTTTGTCTCCTGAGTTTAACACATCCATTTGTTCACACTTTACTTATCTTCATTGCCACCTTCTCTTCTCCTGAGAACATTCAGCATCACAGTTTCAGTAAGACTATAGGGATCAAACAAGCCCCAGAAATGAAAAGATGCTACTCCCCACCCTGCTTTGCTTGGTTTTGTTGTCTCTGGTTTCACCAGCCAGATAGCCATCTGCCTAGACAGGAGATAATGTACTGGGATCTAAAGTAAAAAACAACCATCAGTATTTCAGAGTTCTATTTAGGAACTGCAACTACAATTATAAGGGAGTGTTACTCCAAACTGGGCAGTGTTACAGATCTCTTCTGAGCAGATGGGCTGCAAAACAGCAAACTTTGCATGGACCAGCTGCAGGCTTTCATAACAAATACAAGCTGCTGATAGCAGTCTAGACAGGCACAACAGCTAGAAAACACATTTCCATAATATAATAGCCTGTTGTAGAAATGAAGATTGCTCCTTGGCATTCCTACTTAAATTTATGTGCTTATTAATAGAGCTAGAGTGTTATATATTCACATACAGTCTTCTACCAGCCTGTGCTAGTTAGCACAAAATAGATGTAGAATGCTACCAAGGTAACTAGCTAGGAATTGAATATCACAAACAGACTTTTCTTCTTTTTGTTTGTTTGTTTACCCAAAGGAAGATGCAGTTTTCTCAAATTCAAATTGTTAATGAGGAAGAAAGTCCGAGAAAAATCAAAATGTCATATGCTGGTCAGTTAAGCCCAAGAACATTTCAGGTTTTTTAAGTGGTGCAAAGTATTTTATTTTGGATCATACAGAATTTTAAGACTAAATTTTCTTATCAGTACTCTGCCTTATGAAAACTGCGAATCACTTGCAGTTTGGGGGTGTTTTCAAATTTCTTTTCATTGTTTCTTTTATTCCATATGGCCAGCAGAAATTCTGTATCTCTCAAGAGCATGCTGTAGAGCTCCTGCTGATAGAAATACAACTTCACTACCATTTCATGAGAAATAGAACTCTGTATGTATTAGCAAAGATGAAAAGGAGGGATATCGGAAACATCAGTAGAGACATTTCTCTTAGCAGTGTGATACTCAAAATGTAGCTTAATATTAAACCTGATGTTAAATGAAACCTAGCAGGACAGTTTATTCATTTTGATTAAGAGAACTATGAAGTGCTTAAAAGTATCTTAATTAAATGCTTTACATCTTCTGAAGCAAATGTATTCAGAATTACAATTTCATGGAAAAAACCAAAATTTTAGAATTTTACAGAGTTGGGATGAAAACTAACCCTAAGATTTGGTGTCTCAGTGTTTCACAATCTTGCTACATTAGTCTGATTTAGCAGATTTTTTTCATCCTCTTCAAATTTCTTATTATGTAAAACATACAGATAAAGGGAGAACTTACAAGGATTTTGTAGCTTTCTTACAAGTGATTTTTTATTCAGAGGAAAAGTCAACAGCGCTAACTCCTGTCCTGAATATTCTCCAGATCTTCCAGCACAGAATAGAGATATCATGGGTGAAAGAAATCGTTCCATGCATTAATTGCAGTGTAGGAACATGGTTTCTATTTTCTCCTACTCTATATATACTTTCAGGTAGATTGTGATATTTGGTGATATTTCAGTTAATTGAGTTAATTAAGTAATGCAGAATAACTGAATCATAAATTCCATAGGCTCCGTGTTTCCTGCATGTAGGAACTTCTCTCACAGCTGCTCATAGCTTTGACTTTGTGCAGTGTGGTGGCTGTGTCTTGTGGCCCCAAGCGCTGCAGAGACTTTGCTAGGAGTGGCATGAGGTCAGGCATTTTGTCTGGACCTCCACACCACCTCAGCCTGTGTTCTCTGTGCCCGGTCATCCCTCAGAGAGCTATCAGAATGGTCCAGACCAAAATGAATGTGTATTATTGAGATTTTCTTTATGCTAACGTGCTATCTTTGTGTACTAGACATGGCATTTGTTAATAACGCTGGTCTTTAGTCCAAACACTATGAAATAAATGAAAAATCCAAGCCTTTGAATCAAACCCTTAGGTCCTGTTTTTAAACTTCAGAGAATTAATTTTAGGAGATAAAAGTTAAAAAGGCCTGTGTATATATATTTATGATAATATATTGTTGCAATAATGAAGCAGTTAATTTAGCTTTTTGGCAGAGTTTTCAGTCAGGTTTCAGTGAGTTGTTTTAGCATATTCAGTATTGAAGAACACATGATACATTTTTGTCCATTGAATCAAGAAAGGGAAATGATAAGCAAAAAACATCACTAGAGTCTAGATTTCCTCCAGGTCCTATGATGCTGAGTCTTGGGATATTTATAAAGTGGATTATACAAAAATATTCAAAATTTCTCTCCAGATGTCTTTTCAAACTAGAGGACAGAAAGGACTACTGAGAAAAATACAGTGTGAAAAACTGCTTTAATAATGCCGGATGAGAAGATTAATGTTGGGTGATCAAAATGACTTTGCAGTTTTGTAAAAAGAGGATAAAGAAATGTGACCAAAACCTCAAACTGCATTAAAAACAAACAAACAAACAAGAAAAACCCCTATCGTAAAGGAAAAACTTGTAAATATGTCAGTCCTTCGTTCTCTTTTGTTCAGTAGTGACAGTTCAAAACAATTCTGCTTTTAAGATTTCCTTTTTGAGTGTCTTTTTAAAAATTATTTTTACATATAATATTGAACAGATCTGAGACCAATTACATGGCTAACAAAGAGAAAAGAAAAAAAGTACCTTGATTAGTAAAAATAAGGAAAAAGTTGCAGTCTTTTAGTGTATTTGGAAAAAAGTTTATTGCTACAAAGATCACACAAACAGTTTTACATGTAAATAACATGTTAGTGTCCTAATAAGATTACTTCAGCTTTCCTTGCCTTTTTTTTTTGTTTTGTTTGAAGATGTTCTTCTATTCAGACTAATGATTCAGACTAAAAATGATTTGCTGTATGAACTCCACATTATTTTTATTGAGCTTTTCTGTAACAAAGCAAGTGCAGTCTTCTGGTACTTTCTAGTTACATAACCAGGGCTGAAGAGTTAATTAGGATGTAAGTAGTTACAATCACTCAGATTTGTATAAGCAAATGTAATAGCTCACTGTTATTAAATATGCTTCTGCAGTGTTCTTGAACATCAATCACAGAGAAGTAAAAGGGGGGAATATTACTTATTTAAATTTTTCAGATTAGTATAAATAATGCAGTGAGAAGAGTGCAGATGGAAAGCATCACATGTTCCCTGCCTCTTCCCTCTCTCTTCTATATTGTTTTTCAGTGCCTCAACAGAGGAAACTGTCACAAAGAGGAAGTTTCTTACTTGTTTGGAAGCTCACTGAAGTCAAGGGAGAGACTGCACTGTGACTCAGTGAATCAGTTACTTACGTGCTATGAGACTGATGTCTGACTCACAGGAGATTTTGTCAGTGTACCTGTGAGAAGGAAAAAAAATGCTGTAAAAGAAAGGAGAATGAAAACTTGAACAATGAATTTCCTACCACCGACACGGGACTTTCAAAGTATGAGTTGAACTTTATAATTCTCTCAGTTGGATGTACTGTGATACTGTAGTCCTTTTCCCATTTTAGATGAAACAACTTTTAGCAAAAGAAAAGAGGCAGCGGGATTCAGGGGAAATATGACTTTTTCCTATTCTGATCTCAGCTTCTGTGATAAAAACACAGGAATAACCACAGCTGGCTCTCCAGGAAGGACTTAAATGCCTTTGTTTCAAGGCATTTTGTATTTAAGTGCCCCATAGATGCCTTGCTATTATCAAAGCATGGAAAAATGCCTGGGAGTTACGTGACAAACACAGTTAACCTGCCTGGAGTGAATGATTCCTAAAACTCAGTGTAAAAATAAATGCTTTCTCAGTTGCTTTGTTTTCTAACAGATGCTGTTGTTTGAATTGCATGTTTGACTCTACTTTCGTTAATTAGGCATAACTCTCCATCTGAGTCCCCCAGGTCAGTGTTTCATATCTAACACTTTTTCTGTCATATTGTTGGTTTTCAGCAACTGTTGTACCACAGTCAGTTTATTCACATGCAAAGCTTATTTGCCATAAGCGAGCAATTCCGTTTCATTAACAGACCTTGCCCTGACAAACTAACAGCTGTGGCACTCTTAGTCCTCAGAGCACCTGTGACTGGGTGTCTACATGCCTGGAAATCATTGTACATGTTTTTCCCATTTAGCACTATAAATACGGATCTGGCTGGCTGTGAGAGTACAGCACTGACACATGCATGAATTCACTTATTTGTAGGAGAAATGCACCATTCTAGGAATGTTTTTCCTGGAAATATGATTAAGCGACTATGCGTAACTACATATGTCATCTTCCTACTCCAAACACTTACAACTGAACATTAATTTATCAGTTTTGGTACCTTACAAACGAAAAACCCTTTGATACGCACTGTTTCCTGATTGATTATGTATGAGATCATTACAGAAGTCATAGAATCATAGAATGTTTTGGGTTGGAAGGGACCTTAAAGATCATCTAGTTCCAACCCCCTTGCCATGGGCAGGGACACCTTCCACTAGACCTGGTTCCTCATCCAACCTGGCCTTGAACACTTTCAGAGATGGGGCAGCTACAGCTGCTCTGGGAACCTGTTCCAATGCCTCACTACTGTCACTGTAAAGAATTTGTTCCTAACATCTAATCTAAACCTACCATCTTTCGGTTTGAAGCCATTCCCCCTTGTCTTACCACTACATGCTCTTGTCAAAAGTCCTTCTCCAGCTCTCTTGTAGCCCCCTTGGTACTGCAAGGTGCTGTAAGGTCTTTCTTGAGCCTTCTCTAGGCTGGACAACCACATCTCTCTCAGCCTGTCTTCATAGAGGAGATGCTCCAGCCCTCTGGTCAGCTTTGTGACCCTCCTCTGGACTCGCTCCAGCAGGTGCATATCCTTCTTTTATTAAGGAGCCCAGAGCTGAATGCAATACTCCAAATAGTCTCACAAGAATAGTCACCTTCCTTGACCTGCTGGTCGTGCTGCTTTTGATGCAGCTTCTTTCAATACAGATATTTGTGACAGAGTGACAGCAGAGTAAATCAGAGGATATGAGTCAAGATCTTATGAGAATAGAAAGAGGTATCTCAGCATCCCGGTCTTTTGGGGGTAGGCTTAAGGCTAGGTATCTTCTTGAAAAGTCAGTAAGAAGGATAGTGTGGAAAAAGGGAAGGACATATCTGTGATTCAGGGAAGGAAGCTTTCTAGAGCACCAGAAAGACTTGTCTCAGAGAATATGAAAAGAGAAGAAAAGTAAGAGAAAAGTTTCTGGCAATTATCTAAGAAAAAAGAGATTTTGTGGTTTTTGTCTAATTTTCATTTAACTACTAAATACAGGTTTTCGATGAGTCAATATAGGGTACTTAAAATGTATATTTTGAGGTAGGAAATTACATTAGTGGGTTTACTATAATAATAAAAACCAGTCTTGCACCCAGAAAGGATGTGGAGAGCTCTGTACCTATTGAACTGAAGCTATTCTGAAGTCTGTGGATACTAGTTTGTGATATATCTTAGTTAATAACTTTGTAGTTCTGATGCTTGTCTGATGTTTAGTTCAGGAAAGAAAAGTCAATATCCTTCACCAGCAATGATGTGAGTCATACTCCTTATTGGAGGAGTCAGGTGCTGTGTGGGAGTGGGACCTAAATGAATGTTTATATGTGGAAAAACAATTTTGTTGTTCAAATCTAAAATACATGCTCTTTCAGAAGCCAGTTAGAGATGGCGTTTTAAAGTTTTTGTTTTCTATACAAAGCGTCTATGAAACGACATTGATGTGTCAGAGATCATAAAATGGTACCATTTCATTGGAAACCTGGATTTTTTTCTGAACCATAAAAGCAAAGGTCTTTTAGATCAAAGCTTTTAAGAGACACTATGACAGATAACAGAGAACAATCTTTCTCCCTATTGTTCTACATTTAAAGACACTTACTGTACAATTTCCTAGAAAGCTGAGATTTTTGGAAAAAACTAATTAACTTTATCTTGATTAGATCAGCGTATAAAGTTATAAAGTTGAGGCTATAAAGCTGATGTAAATTATGTAAACAACATGAAGTATGCTGAGAAAATGGTCACCCTGTTCACTATCATCCACTATCCAAATCCTATATATCAAACTGTCTGCTACATCCAAACACAGCTAGAATAACTATTATTGTGAACAATAAATTAAGGATCGCTGCATGTTGTGAAAACCGTGCTAATTTTACCTTTCTTTTACTAGTCAAAAAGTGGAGTTTTGTACAAGAGTTTTAAAAAGTAAAAGAAAACTTCTGAAAATCTCTATCTATGTAGTGGAAGGGTTGTAATTACTACAGTTTGAAGTTCTCAAGCTACTTCTGTTTAAGAAGCAAGAGAGTTTCTTGCTTTATTGATGGAATGAAATGCTAGTTCTTGAAGCAGATATACTTCTACACAAAGTATGGATAACTGAAATGAGACTCTTGAAGAAAGGGATTGCATACAGATCTCTTCTGTCTTGGAACGAATTGCAGTCTGTCTATAGAACGAATTGTAGATGGTGCATATTTGACATTCAAGAGTTTGTAACACTCAGAAACCTGCTCAAACTTTGAAGATGGTGCTTCTCTGAGTGGAGTGGTCGGACCAGGTGATGATCAGAGATCCCTTTCATGTATGAATCTAAATTATTAGGTCTGTGGTATTAGGGACAGCTTTCACCAGACACGTTGCCAGTCCTCTCACTGCTGCAGAGGATTTACCATTGTATTATCTGATTCAGCCAATTTGATTCCTCACTCTTGCAACGCACTGTGCAGAATTCCAGACTCTTAGCACTCAGGACAACCTCTGCTTGGGTCATCTTTTTCCATCCAAGGAATCTAACTGTGAACCAGGAACTGAGGAAGCTGCTATCACAATCAAATGAGTGCTTCCAGCCATGCTTACAAGCACCTTTAACCATGGCTCCTGACATCAGCCCTGGGAGTGTTTTGCTGTCCGTGTTTCATCTTCCATGGGGCCATGAGCTGGGGTGCTAGGGAGCTGCTGGGCAGGAGGCAGACAGCAAGTGCCACAGTTATTTACCGCACCAGTAGCAGTCTATGACTCCAGCTCACTTGGAAGCAGTGATTGTCCTACTTCCAGAAGTCACTGAAGATCACTTGTCCCTCTTTTTGCACGGACGATCTCTCTCCTTTACTTCTTCACTGAATTCATACTCACATCGCCCTTCTCCTTCTCTGATCAATTTTTCTGGTTATTTTTGTCTAAAAAATATCTTTTTTCTGCTTCAGTTATCAGCTGAAGTATACTAACAGCCTGATATCACTAACTTTGCCTTACATACTGCATTTGCAATGAAGGACTCTTTGTCTAGCAAGCACCAAAACAAAATAATATGTTTCTTTAACTTTTCAGCATGAGTTTCTGTCAGGAGGTCTGATTGCTTAGGACTCATAAGAGATGGGAAATGCACATAGTGAAATGATAATTTCTTTTTTTTCTTTTTTTGGGTGTTGAATTCTCCAAGAAAAAAGAAAAATCTTGTTGAAGAAAGAATATCCTCTATGCTTGTCTGTATGTATATATATATATGTATATATGTGTATATATATATATATATAAAAAATATATGCAGTTTTTAGGCAGAAATTATTCTCTGACTTTCAGAGAGACTGTTTTTTAAAAAATGTAAAGGCATCCTGTATCCTGGAAGGCTTCACATCAAGCTGACATTTGGCTTTAGACAATGGAATTTGTGTTGCCATATAGCTGTAGCTGTATCTCTCCATGTCTCTTTGGAATTCTGCTACTGCACAAGTTAAATAATAGACAAGGAGAAGAGCTCTGTCTTGGCATTTTAGAGTTCACCATAGAGTTAGTCTTAATTGTTCATGGGGTTTATTCTGTCCTTGCAAACCTAACCTTCCCTGGCACCTTCTGTGGTTAGCACAGAGAAAAGTGCCTATTTTGTCACCTTCCGGCGGAGCTTCTCTTTCTACTGGTTACAGTAAGAGCTTGAGGAGATTATCCAACCTTGGTTAAACATAGCCTTTACAAACACTCACCTCCATTTATATTCACAACTTAAATTATTCACAGACATCCCTTTAAAGAAAGAAAAGGCCAACACATGTTACTATCTCTTGTGACACTGAATTACAGAGACTCTGCTAAGCATAAGCAGTTGGCACATACATGGTTAGCACAGAATTTGCTATGCATTAATTTGAGGATCTTGGCAAATACTGGGCATGGTCTGAACTGGATTAAAGAAATGTTTACTTAGAAGATGTCCAGCAAGTGGCATCAGGTCCTTGACTGGGACTGTGAATGTCAAAGTCAATTCTCGTCTCAGGCTTCCTGTGAAAGAATGGTATGGCACAGAAAATGAAGTTCCTTATATATCATTCAACTCTTACAGTAGTGAACTACTTAGGCTCCTAAGACTTGCTTTCTTTGATGGCTCAGATACTTAGAAGTTTATGTCTCGTTAAATCATTTTTTTAATACAGTTTAGAGTGCTCTATAAAGTTTCAGGGCTATCAAAACGGTAAAATTATCTGATAAAATCCTGAGATTATGCTTGCCCACTTAGTCATAGTATGAGGAAATTCCTATTTCTGTGATTAATGATGACTTAAACTGTTAAGGATGGCAGTCTGAATTAGGACAACGATATGGAGAAAAGAGAAAACTCGTGAGTTTACAAGCTAGAAATATTTGGCTGTTCAGTTCTGTACACAAACATCACAGCCTTCAAAACTGCTTATGGTTCCTATGGGGAATGTTGTTTGCAGAGTTAGGTTTGTCCCTCGCCTATTGAGATGGAACTGACGTTAGTTGTGAAGTTAATATAGTGCAATTAATAAAGCAAGAGAGAAAACAAGTACAAAGGAAGGTAGGGAGGATCAGAGGCAATAAACAGGAAAAACAAGTTATAGAGTAGAAAGCAGTAGGAGAGTTGGGGAGGAAGAAATGCCTGTTTTTGGAAATGAGGAGTCCTTCTCCATTTCCTAGGTCACTGTATTTCCCTATAAAAATATTCAATTAACAGTGCACACCTAAATTTTTCATGAATTTGTAACTATTTTATGCTGAGAGCATGCAGAGAGAAATTCAAACACTGCATAATGGCAAATCAGATAAAAGCAACTACCTTCCAGTGAGGTTTCTCCTTCCTATTAGAACTGCTGTACACATGTAACTGCTGGCAATAAAATGTCAAGAATGAGAGAGAAACTTGAAAGATCCTTGATACAATAGAAAAAAAAGTTGATTTTTAAAAAAAGACAATGTTCTGCACTGTTATAGGTCCTAATTATGAACAAACCAGACTTTGACTGAAAGCTGAGACTTTCATCTCCTGTTTGGAGAAAGCATGAGACTACATTTGTTTTGAGAGATAATGAGTTTGACACAGAAAGCTCAGCCTGGCTACCCTTGAGCTCAGCAGCATATGGTCTAAAACTCCACTAATGATGTGAAAGCTTGAACTTCCCATTTTATGAAAGTGTATGTTCCACCCTTGGAAAAGGATTGCTTATCCCACTGTCCATGAACACTAATCAATACTGTTGCATGTTTCATATCTTTAACAGAGAGTGGTAGAATAAATAAATTGGATTTTGAATAAAAGACGACTGCCTGTATGTTGGCTGTGTAGGAGAGATGTAAGCATTCAGGTATATATTGGTTTTTGGCCTCACAAATCAGTCTTTGTTTGCTCATCTTCCTCTCATACCAACTTATATATCCTTCTGCGGGAGCACGGGACCCTCGTACAACGAACCAATATGATTACGCAAGAGTCTGTTTATTGTTTGCATTATTCCATTCTTATACATTTTCTGCAGCTGTCATTCACACAATCACACATGACCCGACTGGGTCTCCCACATTGTCCACACACCCTGTATGCACCTCTCAGGACACCTGATTGGTCTCAATCCAGGATGGTACAGTCCCTCTTCATCTGTTTTTTTTTCACTCTCTTGTTATTCTCTCTTCTAACATCTTCGTTCCCAATTTAGAACTGCTTGCATTCCTCAGGCCCTGATAAAGGTACTGAAGATAACTTGGCTGGGGCACACTGACAGGGTTTTCATGCCTTACAACATCCTTCTTTACATGTCTACTTAAAAATCACAGAAAAATGTGATGAATAATGGACTCAAAACCAAAACCACCAAATTCTGATTCTTAATCATTGCAATGGAAGAAATACTGTTACAATCAAGTATAAAGGTTGAGGTTATAAAATCACAATTTTTTTTGTTATTTCAGGATAGCACTTCATTAATTCTTTTTAACATCACAACAGCATTTCATGAGGAAAGCCATGCATTTATTCTATGCCATGGTTAGGATAAAAAATAATCTTCTGGACTAACAGTATTGATTTAAATGGAAGCATAACAAAAAAAGGATTAAAACCTAACATAGTTTGTTTTATAGTCCGTTTAAGTCCTTTGGAGCCTGCACAGGGACTTTCTGTGACCTATACTGTAGTCTCATGGATTTCCAACATATGGTAGCAATGATACTGTAAAGTCAGTTTGGCCAAATAAAAAATTTAAGATTACCTCATTATCCAGACACAAAGGATTTAATAGTGATTGATTTCTGTCATAGTGGGATAATTAACCTTACTACTTACAATATGTAGTTATTCATTAAGAACATCTCACACCAATTGCCAGAAATTAGTAAACTAAACCTCATCATACTTGCAAAGAAAGAATAATTATCCCCACTTTGCAGGTGGTAAAGCTGATTGCATACACAAATACATACACAAGCTCACAAATAACTTACACCCATGATATATAGATCTTTATACAAAAAATATATGACATCTTTATACAACAAGAGATAAGGAGATCTTTTCCTAATTGATTATCTATATTTGGTATTATGTCCATGCTGAAATGTATAGGTTAATTTTCTGAAGTGCTGAATAGCTTTTATCTCACAATATATATGGAGATGAAGTTTAAACACAAATCTGGAACAAATTACAGATGAGCAGCTTCAGAAATTCAGGTTTGCTTTTGAAAGCATGGGAAGATGTATTAAAAAAAAACCACAAGAAAGTTCAACAGAACTCTGAATCAGATATTAGACCTCTTTATTTGAATATTGTATTTGTCAGTATTGGTTTCTCTATGTTAGAGATTTAGTTTATGGGACTTTGGTTATACATAGATTGCAGTGAGGGTCCAACCGTGCCTATCTTTGAATTCTGTCACCTTTATCTTGATTTGTGTTAATTTTTGCTCCTTAAAATATGACATACTTTATTTCAATAAAGAAAACTCTCTGGTAGATAATTTAACATCTGTTAATTTGTACAGAAACAGAGTGATGGTTTACATTACCAACCTAAAGCACAGAAGAGGTGGAGGTCATAGCTATGTTGCCCACTAGCAGCTCTCTCTATTCTCCAGAACCTGCCAGGGAGAGGGAAGAAAACTGTATGCTAACCCAAAAAATCCATATCTAGCTTAATAATAATGAACAGTCCTCATTCAGATTTCTAAACCTTTGTAGAGCCCTTGTGTTTGAAAAACATAATCACCCTTAGTTAAGCTAAGCGTGGCAGAGTTGTCACACACTGAGTGCAACTCCTGGTCTATATAGATATAGCTGGGAGAAAGGCAGTGAATCTAACTTAACCCAATCTTCATCAGCTCTACATTTTAATCAGCATTTAATCCCCCAGTATTTGCGGGGATGCTTTGGTAAACTAAAGAAACAGATAAAAAAAGAATAGCCGGGGAAGAGTGAGTGAGTCAGGAAAAGCATGCATATGAGATTTCTTTCTAGCAAATAAAAGAAGAGGTTTCAATTAACTTTTCAATATTTTTCAATAAATTTCTTCTTTTCAATATTTTTCTTCCTCCATTAAATTTATTTATTCTCCTATCCAATTATCTGACTTAGAAAGGTACAGTGTATAAAATATGACTCTAAAAATGCTTCAATCATTAGAAGGGCTCAAGAGCTGAAGACACGAAACTTGTGAAGGAAATATGTCCTGAGAATACACCCATTAGATGACGGTCTACATGATTTAATGATGTAGCAAATAGGGTAGAAATCTTATTGAGTCTCAGGGCTTAAGTATTTTTTCAAGTTCTGTGTGAGATAGTAAGGTATAGTGTGAAAGCAAAATGCTGTGAAGGTGACAGACCATAAAACTGGTGATGTGAAGGAATGAAATGGTCAAATATGGCCATCCTTGCTTTTGCTGAGTAAATAGGAGCTTACTTGTCCTGCTGGGATTATTTGCAGAGCACAGTTTCTCAGTAATCAGGTGTGAGAATCAGCTGTATTGTGAGTGAAAAAATGTCCTGAATGTGTCTATGGAAACCAAATTGTACTTGTCTTGCCCAATCATTCCTTATAAGCTACAAAGTTAAGACCCCTTATTTTATTTGGGGACATCTTGGTTCAAGCCTTTGTAATACTAGATTAATAGCAGGTACATCAGAATCACTGATTTCCTTCTCCATAAGGTAATTAACAAAACCATTAATAACCAAGCTGTCTGCTGTACCTTAAAGGTACAGAAAGTCAGAGGTGAGACCACATGGTCTCATCGCAGCTAATTGGTATCACACTCCCTTGTAAGACCTTGCTTTTAGCGAACCCCTTGTACCCCTAGCAAAGGGATGGCTAGGAGCAAGTGAGGACAGTACCACCTCTTCTGTCACTGCTGGATCTGAGTGCACTGAGTGCTGCAACCTGGGCTAGCCTGTCTCCAGCAATAAGCTTTGGATTATCAGTGTCAGGATCAGAGCAGGACTGCAGCTCACCAGAACCTGGAAAACAGGATGACTTCATGTTTGGATTCAGGCTTGACTCAGTACTTATTTTATCAATACCTGTTTGTTCCCATCTTAAAACATTAGCTCTTTCTCTGTGATTGCAATAAAGTCAGTGTTACCCTGGTAATTTCAGAGAGAAAGAGCAAAGCCATCAGAGGAGAGAAATGGTTTTATTAATTGAGTCTGCTACCTCCTAGTTCTTGTGTCAATATGAATTCAGTGGTTTGCCAGATTTTTCTAAGGAGATTAATGATTTTGGCTGCCTAATTTGAGGAAACCTTTAAAGCCTCTTGGACTTTAGGAAGTGAAAGTTATGTTCCATTGAAGTGCTTTCAGGCTGGCTATGTAAGAGCTGAAGCTCTGAAGATGCACCCACCCAAATATGTGGATATATATTTGTACATGCTCTTTTCTTTGCTTCAGTTGTGCATTTGGCAGGGCATGAGCTTGCTGCTTCCTCTCTTTGCTTTGCTAAAACTGACAGTCAGAATTGCTAGAAAAATGGATATTCACTCACAGCTCTGGCTTTTTTGATAGAAATTAACTGACTTAATATTTTTCCTGTAATAGAAAGATCCAAGAAGCACTGCTCATGTTAAAACAAATGAATCAATGACCTACCTGCATGATTTGATTTGGGAAACAGAAAAAACCCTGCAGTTCATATCAGCCCACATCATTTCACAGCTCTGGAAATTTGTACCTTTTTTAGAATTTTCCTTCCATGACAATTTTCCATGTTAAGAAGAATTCAGCTTTGAATTTTTTACTTTATCTGAAAGCTTAATCCTATACAAAAAGGTTTATCACCATTTTTATTGGGTTTTGTCCCCCCAAAAGTTTATAAAAAATTAAAGTGTTGTACTTAAAAGCTCATATAAGAAAATGTGTATTCATAATTACTTCCCAAAGAACTAAATACATTTCATCCTAGATGTTTGTGTGTGTAAGTTTCCATGATGTATTCTTATAAGACTGAAAAATATGTTCTGCACAATAATTTATCATTATAACTAGAATTATTAGTACCATGCTATCTGCAAACAGAACAGTAAGTCTTCAAAGTAATTCAAAATTACTATATGAGTTCTCTATTGAGTTGTTTGTAGACCACAAAAAAAAAAAAATCGATCATTATTTTGGGTCAAGTATTTTTAATTAAAATAGTCTTAATTTACAAATTTTGCGATCTTTTTTCTCGTAAATTAGTGTCATAGGAAAATTATTCTATTTTGCTTCTGTGAACACTTTATGTTTAATTCTAGGTTTGTGTTAAGTCCAATTTATTGTGACAGAACTATTTATGTGCTGCTATCTAAGCAGTGAAATAAGTGCTTGCAAATCAGTTAGATAAATATATTAATTAGTTAGAAGACAGTCCATAAGAGAGCAAAATCAATAGCATGTGGAGGGTACCAAAGTATCACCTTTCAGCCCTATGACTGACTATGCAACCCAAAATTTTTCACGTCCAGTACTCAAACTTTGGACATGAGCACTGCCTCTCTGTTAATATCTGTCCATAAAAAATTTAAATGCCTGAATAGCAATAGAACACAAATGCTAAATGGTACAAACCCTGAAAAATCAAAATTCATTTTAAAATATACTCTTACATTTTCTATATAGACTCTCAGTTCTAATTATCACTGACTTTGGAGTTGCCATTGTGATAATATTCCACTCACTGGGTTCAAGTGATTGGCATAAAATGGAGATATAACTATGTCTGTATTCAGGCTTAGTTCTATGCAGAATGTGAAGTCTGGGACAGATAAATGCACATTTATTCTAAAACTACCATTTTTCTAATCTGATAGGCTGGTGTTTGACTATACATTCTTTGGTACTTTTTGGTGGCTAACTTTTGAGACAGTGAGTCTTTTGAGTTTTTAAACTCTTTATTGATGACTTATTTTTAATCCATTTTGTTTCTCCTTCTCAACCTTATTTGATTCTTAATTGGCAATCACTTTAATTTCAGGCCTTACACTAATGTGACAATGCCTTCTTACAAACACTGATTATAGAATTGGTCCAACATTTCACCTAGCATGTGCTTTAAAGGTTGGACTGGAGCTCAGAGTCAACTGATCATCCATCAAGTTGCACACTTATTGGCCTATAATATAGAATAACCTCAAAAGAACAAGATAACTTTCAGAATTATCTATGTGGAACATGCTGATGGGAGATTAACAGATAGGACTTCAGAGACACAAGCTCTATCAGCAGACATGCTAAGAGAATGGCGGTGTGTCCTACTTTGGCCAGAAGAATAATTTTTCTTTTGTGAAGACAAGTTTATTCAGAAAATCCCCAAAATTTCTGCTCATCCCACCTGCATCTGAGGCAAAAAATTGTAAATATTGGGGAAAGGATCAAAAGAAAACCAAATCCCTTTCTTTTCTGAAAACCAATGCTTTGTCCCTTGAAAGACATCATGAATAAAAGTGGTGAGAGCATATGCTCTGCCTGTTCTTTCCACTTCTGTCTCCAGCTTCCCAAACCTCTTTTTTGTTTTAACTTTTGTGACAAAATGGCTAAAGACAATGCAATTGTGGGTCTTGGTCAGTTTTAAACCTTATATCTAGGAAATTGTCTTAGATCCTTCTGTTAATTGCTTGATTAAATTCTGTAGAGCTAAAATACTATGTTTCCTGCTTTGGTGTCTCCAGTGAGAGTGGGGATGATTGTCCTCTGTGTCTGCTAAAGCAAGGATTTAGTTTTCGTCTTTCTGTGGCTTAGACATATCTTGGCTTCTGGTACTAACACTTTGTTATGGAGACAGAGAAATGGTGGGCTGGCCCATATGGATGGGCAATTTTTATGCTATATTGTGTTAATGTGCTAAAACAGAAGTTTATACACATGTATATATTTATGTTAATATATATTTATGTATATAGGTATGTATGTGTATTAAGGATTGGCGGACTTGGTGAGTTCTGATAAAAAGGTATTTAATGTAGGATCAATATGCAGACATCTGTTTGCAGAGAAATGTCTAAATTGTACAAATATCATAGAGTACCATGAATGAATAATTTTAACTAAATACTTTCTTTATGATATCACACTAATTTAAAGAGGGCTTGCCCTAAATGTCTCAGAAATCAAGAAAATAGTTGTACAAGAATTATCCACAAATTTACAATTGCTTTTCATGTTTTCAGCCAGTACATTTTAGTGTAATTTTTATATGGGTCATTTCAGCATTTGCTTAATTTTACGTATGAGCTCAAATCCAGTTATCAGTGGCCTGTTCTGCTGAAGATGGATAGGTTTAAAAATTAAGTATTTGCCTTATCATTTCATTAATGAATTCTGTAATCTTAGGAGATGCAAACCTCTCAAGAATTCAATTAAATGTCAATTAAACTTTGCTGAAAACTCAAACCTGTGTAAGCAGCTGGGGATCTGGACATCAGAAGTTGAACAAGACCTACCCAATCTGTTTTCCTCAGACAGTGTTCAGCATAAGTTTGATGTCAAAACTGAATTCAGCTCTTGCTATTTAGATCCCTGTTCAGTGAGATTTTTTCTCCTATCCTGCACACCAAATCTAAAAGTTGATTTTTAAAAACTATTATTAACAACACTATAAGTGCCCTCTATACAAAAGCTGAAAGTAGGATTCAGAATGTCCATTAACTAAGTGGCAGTCACAGCACAAGACTTTGCTCATAATATGAACTCGTGTTTCAATAGAGGGGATGTGATTATTTGCTACTTTTGTCCCATGTGCAAAATAAGGCTGAAAATGTAGCAGTGCAGAAGAAAGGGCAAATTTTAAATAGTTTGCAACTCAACTGGAGGGAAATGTATCAGCCAAGAAAACCCATTTCTGTAGCCTAAGGGCCAGATTTCAATATTCAGTTATTAGGCAACTTGGAACAAAAGAAAAAGATTGCACAGAATTCTTGTAGCTACAAAGTTTGCTTCTCAGCTTTCTCTGCAGTTACTGTAGCCTTAGCCTCGATTCCCACAGCAATTAACACATTAGCTCATTTTGATCATTTTTATTTGTTTGGTTGTTTAGAGTCTTTGAAGCAGTCTTGGCAGACAGAACTCGATTGACGGGTGGTTACACCTTTATTGGAATGGTACAATTTGGCTTTCTGTCTCTGCAGGTTTTAACTCCTTAGTCATTCTTAGCTCTCTGCACATCTGGCTTTTTCAGTCTTCCATCTTTCATGCTCTACTGTACTGGTGGCTCTGTGTAGATGATCCTTTTGATCGTATATCTCACAGAGCCAGTACATGTACATTTCCACTGCTGGTTCACCCTGTGCATGTCTGATTTCATGCTTTTTATGGTTATTTTATTCAGAAGACTGCAGTGATTATTGCCATGTTAATGTTCTCATCCAGATAGTAATACAGCAGGTGACTACTGGTAATTAATCATCAAACCCTTTACTCTTTTTATAACAGAGGAGCTTTTTAATATTGTGCAAGTCATAACCTGCTCAGCCATAAGTGTTGTGTGAATCCGTCAGAAATAGCCAAGCTTTTCTAGAAAATGGTGTCAAATGTTGAAAGTCTTACGTTAAGAATTTATAGGGTCTGAGTGTCCTATCACAAGTTTTATAGATGTAATTCCCATTAAAAACACAGAAAATGTCATGTCAAAGCCACCAGTCTAACAGCGGTGTGTGTTACTTTTGATAACTGCTGCTCTCCCTTGCAGATAAATTACAGTTTTCAGCTGCATAAATACATGGTTGCTGTTGGAAGAACTGTGTACAAGCAGCCATATTTTTTTCATCTGCATCTTGGAAGGCCATTAATGCCCATACAACTAACCATTCATAGCACTTAATAAGAGTATTAATGACACACAGCTGACAGTAATGTCACGCAATCAATGTTTGGACATTACTGATAATTCCCATTACACACTGTACGATTAATTTACTATGACTGCAGTTAGGAGAATGAGCAGAGCAATGTCACATTTAAAGTTTTATTTTAAACTTTATGTAGTACAAAACATTTTTAAAATGGCATTGTACTATGAGAAATGATGATGACCGTGTATTAGAATCAATAGATACATCTAGAGTAGCTCTTTACTGTGTCTTCCAATCATCATACTGGTCGATTAATATTGGTAAAGGAGTCTCAAAGTCTACAGTGTCTAAGGAACTTCCAGAGAAGCCAGTGTCAGGAAGAGTGCAGGGTAGCCACTTGACACATCTATTCACTTGTTTGCTAGATGTGTTAAGGAATAGAGGAATCTTTCAGGAATACATGGAGAATTAGTGGTGATGGATATTGTCCTGGTAAGACCACAAGAGATTTCAGCTTTTAAAAACAAAATAAACAAATAAACAAAAACCGCCACCCCCACCCCACCAGAGTATTGTAATTGCTAGAAAAACATGTTTGGGGCTGATCATATAGCACATGTATGCTGCTATTCAAACAAGTATCGATATGGGCTTGCAAGGCAGTTGTTTTGTCATCTGAAACGTATTGTTTGGAATAAGCAATGTATTTATTTTTCAACTAAAATAAATGAGCTTTTTGTTTATTTGAATTTCTCTGCTGCATTAGAATATGCAAGTATGTTACCATATGAAATACATAATATTGTCTTTGTCCCACTTCTCACAGATTTTGGAGGACTGTTATGGTTACTTTTAGGATTGGGAAATTGTGGGCATGAAAAAAAGAAAATGTCTCAGAGAGCACATTTCTCAGTTTGTCTTAGAGTGAATTGTAATTGGAAAATAATCCACAGTTTTTAGATTTTTGGACAACCATTTGATTCTAGCAGATGCTAAGCATCTTGTAATACAGATAGGAATGGAAACCCAGCTCTTCAGACTCTTTCATTTTCTTTGGTTTTAAGGATAAGTGGCTTCATTTGACCTTTCTGTGAGAACATTTGCATGTGAAATTTCTATGGGGAAATTTGGTAGAAATATTTAAGCACCAGAGATTGCAGATAGACAGCTGGAGAAGTTTTCAAAAGTGCCAAAGCATCAAAATACATTGAGAAATCATACTATGATCCCTGAGTACATTGTAAACCACTTTTATGCTTTAAAAGGTAATCTTTAACCTCCATGTGTGAGATTAATCTCACCTAACTTGAAACATCCTTCCTTAATATGGATGTATTTGTCTGAGCTAGATGGCATGGTGACTTTTTATAGTCAGGGAAGAGAAACAGTCACTTGTGGGACACGATTCATCCTATTGTGACTTAGAAATCTAAAATAGTTCAGATGAATTGGACTTTAAAAATGCCTATTTGTCTCCACTCTCTGTAGGAGAATTTTAGGGTGACAGTCTGAGACATCCCTGGCTATATTACTGACCTATAAAATCAGACAGCTAAATATCTTAACTACCTTGTTTTGGATCAATTTCTAAAAGCCAAATAGCTTAAACAAGCTGTGTCCAGACCTACTGTCAAGGTAAAAATCGGGTGTGAATCTCTCCCCCCTGTGTCTGGTTTTCTCTCTCTGGAAAACAAGTAGATTAATTCCAGAGTTCAATGAGAGCATGGGGCAGGACAGAGGGTAGGGACACGTACAGGCTCGTGGGTTACAATGTGAATTCAAAGTAATGCGTGTCACCTCTGTGCTTCAGTTCTAATTGGTGACCTAGATATTAGAGCTTATTGCCTGTTGTCAGGGGTAGTATGGAAATGTGCTAGGGATTATGATTCATGTGCTGCCGGAAGAAGGTCTACTCCTTAAGGAGTCAGAGTAAGGCCTTAGGTGTCTCCTGGTGTTATGCAGAATTGTGCCCAGAACATGGCAGTGTTTTTTTCTATGAGGGTTTCACTATATAGCATGAAAAAGTAATAATTCATAGTTCTTGTGGTCTTTTTTTCTGACTTCTAGATCCAATAACCCTTCTCTGGAACAGTGAAAAGGTGGCTTTTAATTCATAAAATGCTGAATACTTTTCTCCCACCTTGCTTTGTAAGGAATTATATTTTATTTGTTAATTACCTTAGGCATCAAGCTGGGATTGTGATGAGTCATTTCACAGCCTTATTTTCTCCATGAGAGTTTTGTAAAAAAAAAAAAGAAAGGCACTATTAGCTAATTAATAGAAATAATGATAATTTTCAAAGTTTTGTGCAATACAGAACACTTGATTGGTTTGAAAGAATAAAATGTGGGTGGGGTTTTTTGTTTCTAGATAGGGTACTTATTTTTGTGTAATTATTTGCTGAAATCCTTGCCAAAAAGGCTAGTGGTGAGTTGGTCAGTCCCATGAGACAGCCTGATCTTGGGCCATTTAGTACTAATGCAGTTGTCAGGAAGAATCTGTTGCAAACTGATGTTGTTCCAAAGTGCTTCTCTGGGTAAAGGAGAAAAAATAGAGATGGTTACCAAAAGAATGACGTGGGGGTCGGGAGTAGATGAGGACAATCTATATCTAACAGCATAGAAAAATAAGTGAGGTTTCAGAGCTGCAAAAATCTACTCTGTACCAAGGCTTTAAGACATCACCTTAAGGCAAATTCCAAGCTATAAGCATTTCAGTCTCCTTATTATCTTCCCTGAACATAGGCTGCGTACTCTGTGTTTGAAAGCATTAAAGGCAAGGTTTTTGTGGAAAAGTGGCCTTGCAACTTAAGGTTGATTAATGGCATATAAAAAAAACCTTTTATTTTTCAGTCTCTCAGCTTTTCTGAGCTATTGAAATGTTTTTATATATCCTTCCAAAAGCTCTTACTTTCAGCTCACTCCTTACTTAGAGGCCATGCCGTTTCTTGCGCCCACACTGCAAACAACTGCTGTTTGTGTTCCTGTCCTTGAAGAATCCATCTCAGACTTCCTTCATAATTAGGTCTGTATAAAACACAGACTTTGCTGAGCCTCCTATCTTCTGGTAGACCTGCATGATCAGCAGTGTGGTGTCAGGTGGTATAGTCAGCAACGCCAATTCCTACTCTTTGCTTGGATGTCTTCTAGGATGTAGCAATTAGTTTATGATCTTAAAATAGTTGGAAAGCCCCAGTCTATGATAATGCCTGAACAAGCTGCAGTATTGTCTTTCTCCTACACTATTTCAAATGTACCTTCTTGACTGTTTCCTCTATTTAGAAGAATCTTGCTCAAATCTTCAAATATCTATAAATTCTGCACAAATATCTAATCCTCTGTCTTATTTTTACGTCCTAGTCTTTCTTGGCCCATTAATACTTTTACCTTAATGCTCTACTCTTCCCTGATGTTCATGACATTGCTCTCCCTGGTTCTCCTTTTTTTTCTTCTAGAGAGGACATTTTTATATCTCCCAGCTTATTGATCTTTCCCCTAAAACCTACTCTGTTATCTCTATTTTCCACATCCAGTATTTCCATTCCCTTGTTGCTAGGTTCTCAATTTTACTTTTTTCATTTGTTTCTTTCTTGTCTCCTGTTATCCAAACTGCGGTAATATTCTGCTATTTGTTTTTCTCTTAATGTTTTTCTATTCAGAACTATTTTACTTGTCTCAGCTCAAAGCAGGTCAAGATTTGATTTCTGCAATCTGAGTCTTGCGAAGTCTCGCAATTTCATGACAAGTCTTGTGCTATTCAATGTTTTACTTAAAGCTTCAGTTCCTAAAGGCAACTGAAAACAAGAAACTCTAAGCTTTTATCAAAATTACTAAAACCTTAGCCTTCAGGATTACACAAAGAGCCTTAACACACAAAAGAGCATGTTAAGGACTCATACAAAAAGGCAAATAAAAACCCAGGCTATCCCTCTTTTAACATTTTACTCCTATTTCCATTACCAAGCAAACTAGCCTCACTTTTGAGAAAATAGGAGAAATCCTTTCTCAGTAATAATTCAAAATGAAAATTAGAGATATACTTACCAATCAAAAAAAAAACCCAAACCAGAAAATAATAAAAGTTCACACTGATATGTGGAACTGATATGAGGAACTCTTTGCAACCACTGTCACTATAAACTACAACAATAAAATGCAGTTCTTTTCATATGGATCAGAAACCATAGTGAGTATGAAACAGTTTAGTTCAAATTCAAATTAAGATTATTCTTAATTGACGATGAGCATCTTTATTACATGGGGTAGTTTTACTGAAGTGTGTGAAGCTGCTCAGCCAGCCACCTCTAACTCCACACAACTTGGGAAAATAATGTGGATGTTGTCAGGCACCAAAGAAGTTAACAGTCTTTCTGCAGATTTTTAAGAGCTGTGTAAACTGGAATCAATTTGTGTATTTACCTTTATTGATCCTACAAGCTTGTGAACACTGCTACATATTTTCTTCTGCCAGCAGATGGTGATATTTATATTAACTATTTAAGCAAACGGGAAAATATATACAATTATTTATTTCAGTATACATTCCTTATATACCAGATATGTTTTAGCAACACGAGCTAATTTCAAGTACTTGGGGTGTTTATAGCAAGTGTAATGCATTGTACAAACATGTAATTGCATGGCTGGCGTGGACACCGTTGTGCCCACTTTATTACTCACATTATCATGTTTTCAGCCAGCAGCATTTAACTAGTTTATATATTTGGATTGGCTGAATATTCCTCAGGGCTGTGTGTGAAACTCAAAGGAGAAAGCAGGATTTTGAGAGGCCATTTTCTGTACCACAGTCATTTCAAATGGAAGCTAACTCCTCACATATTCGGTAGAATTAGTCAGGTTTTCTCTTGCAAATGTGCCTGCCTGTTTACTGCTAATGAAATTCTAAAAGCATTCTTAAAAGTATTGCAGTTAGAGTTCAAGGATAATTTAGAGTATATTAATGTATGCTTAAGTTAAATTGCCCTTGGTCAGCTCTAGCACTTTCCAAAGACAAACTATACATAATTCACTTCAATACTTGCAAGCCTATCACAGAATATTTCAAAATTTAGGATGGCAGATTTTTTTTTCTCCGTTAATTACATCAGAATCATTATAAGTTTGTATATTTGGATTAATACACTGAACTCCCCCTACATATATTAGCCTTCATTTAACAAGATATTTTAGTACATATCTAAATTGTAGCATATATGTCTCACTGACTTGAGGGGAATTGCCTACATGATAACAGTTTAGCATATTCTTGTGTTTCTTACTTGACTGTGATTTGGGATCAAGATTAAATTCAGTAGGTCTTATTTTTTAAGTTTTGTTCCTTACTAGCTAGATGACAGTGGTAGATATGAAATACAACTAAAATTGCAGTAATTTGAATTTCCCAAGATACATCTGCATTGAAAGAATTGAACCCTCCAGGGTTTTGACTAAAATTTAATCCTGGAACTTTTTTTGGAAGTAAGAATAACAAAATTCAGAGCATGAGAAATAATTATCTTGGATCTCAGTTCCCTAAAAATGTGATAGGAGTGAAAGAGAAAAACACAAAACTCTACTTTCAGTTCTATCTCGGCAGTCTGTATTTTACTTAAATATAAAAAGGGAATCAAGTATTCAGTTGCCTCGAACTTCTCTTTATCATTGGTGTCCATTTTGTTGAAATACACAGTATTAATGAAAAAATGCAATTAATAAAGCTTAGATTTTTTACATTGTAACTTAAAGTATAAATAAAAACATACTGTTGCTGCATTCAATTCCATGAAAAATTAGTTGTTCCAAATAAGCAAGAAGCAAAAACTATGGATTTAATTCAACATCAGATTTGGGGTTTTAAAAATATGTATAATAGAATTAAATAGGTCTTCAATGGCTTGGCTTTAGAATTTTTCTGAAATTCTCTCTCTTTTTAAGATGAATCCTTACACTGTCTTCAATCAAGCTTCTGAAGCTGGTACTCCATTGAAAAGAAGAGCGATATGTCCCTGCAGAAAAAAAAATAAAATCTTTTATGCAGATATGTTTAATCATGCAATGAAAAATAAGGAGCCCCAAATTATTAATTTAAATAATATGAATTCTAAAGGATTAAAAATTTTTTGCTTATCCTAATTTCCTTCCAACTAACAAGCACCTCTGGTTTTTCCTCGTGGAATCATCAAGTTAGAAATATAAAACATCATGTCAGTACTAAAAAATATGATAAAATACACTAGATGGAAATATCAAATTGCTTCCATATATATTTATCTTTCCAGATGGGCTTCATTAAAAATATTACTCATCTAAAATATATGCATCTAACGTATAGCAGTCATCTGGTTGTGGGAAAGAGAGGGACCCCTGTTCTTTGACAATCATTTCAGGATAAGAGCTCCTTATCTCCCCTTTGGTTACAAATGCTGAAGTCACTCCCGTTACCTCGGGATATGCTCAGGTCAGTATTTGTAGGAGTGTCCTCACTGACCAGCCGTGGGTATCTGCCCTACAGACAGTACCTGCACAGCAATTCTCTGAGCAGCTGTAGTTTTGTATATGCAAAAAGGATTATTACAGTACAGAGCACAGTTTATTGCTGCCAAAACCATTATTTTTTGACTGATTATACTATGATGCCCTAAGTTGCCAATGATCCATAGCTCCTACCAGCTTAATATTGATTTGGGTTGTTACTTAGCATAGTTCAGTAACTCTAAAGAGGGAGACTAAAGCCGTCTGAGTTGGAGCTATAAGAAAACCAATAAGATAAGCCATCAAATAACAGACCTTTGAAAGCAAATGTGTTGCTTGGTCAAGTTTATTGTTTTAGAGGAATCAGGAAATTGTGGGAAGGGTCAGTAAAAAAAGTACTGATGCGTCCAATTAGCTGAGAAGGGAACACTGATTCTGATATGGAAAGGAGGTAGAATGGTCATAGGAAGAGTGTTAAAAGAAAATCATGGCCTTTTCTTTTTACATTTGGGCTGGAAAATTTGCTCAGTATTCCTCACAGCATTGAAATTTCTTTCTTAAAGAGCAGTAAGAAGCAATTGTAAGATCTGTGAACAATCAGGAACTTTGGGTAACATACAGGAAGTCAAAACTATCTTAGATTTTCCCTCCAGGCACAGAAAGAAACCTTAGTTTGGAGAAGGATGTAAACAGGCACCTATGAAGCAGATCCAAGAGAGTAGTGTACTTCAGGATAGTCCAGACTAGATTAGCAAAGCTGTAGAGAAGGGGAAATCAAGACTCTGAGAAGAACAGGAAGGTCTTTCAGTTGTTTTGAATCATGTTGTGTCCCCTGAAATAAAAGTTGGGAGGGTTGAAGAATTGAGAGACCCAGATAATGGAAAAGTATACTGGTGGGATAATTCTACCTAGGTATTATAAAACGAGAGTTCTCCTGTATGCCTTCTGAAATACTATGAGAAATTGGCTCGTCTGATTGGTTCTCTCCACCCTCCCTCCCTAGTAATTGGTTGTAGTAGTTTCTCCCCGCCTTCTTCCCCTCCCCTAAGCCCCGTGGTGATTGGTTACTGGCCCCTCCACGCACGCGGTTTATAAACCTGGTATCGTCCTTGTTTCGCTGTCTTTTGCCTACTGTCCCCTTCATAGCTGGATAGAATAAACTCCCTGGACTGTGGAATGCAGTGCGTGAGAGCCTTCCTGCCTCTTTGTTTCTGGACTTGTGGCTGGGCATCCCGGGTGTGAGTATTTCTCAGTGCTAACAACTGCACGAGCGATATCCCTCATTGGTTAGGTGAATTTTACCCCCAGAATGGCTTCTTCTCAAAGGGGCTTTTGGGAATAAACCACGAAGGGAATCTGCTCAGGAGAAACTCCCCGGTAAAGCCATTAGAATCACAATGAAGTGCAGAAAGAAAAATTCTGAGCAAAAGTTAATTAGTTCATGATCAGCTGAAGAGGGTTTATTATACTCAGTAAATCATCTCATGAATTTAAACCCTAAAAACATACTAGCCTGGTTTGGGAGAAAGCTGGACAAATAAAGCAATCCTAACTCCGCAGATTAGGGAGTTAGTGAAACAAGAAAGCAGAAGATACAGCAGAAATATGATAAGCAAAGAATCTACATGCTAACCCTTATAGAATGTTATTCAATAATTCTAAATTCTTCCATATTTTTAAGTTTGAGAAAAAAAGTAAAGATACTTTGAAATTTTTTTTTAAATCAAAGAGTTATAATAATATGGAAGTGTGCAATTGTACTTCAATCTTGTCTAAAACCTGTGAGACAACTCTGATTTTCTTACAGTGGTTGCTGGCTCCTATTGATTAGTGAGGTTTGCTAAACATACAATAATGGCCACAGTAATACTGATTTAGAATTAAATGTGTGGCGTATTATCTGCACTTAACAGTTGTGATTATTCATATTCAGAAATAAGATAGTGATTTTACATTAAAGGATAAATGAAGAAAGCAAGTGAAGTAAAACAGATTGAATCTCAATAGCTGAGGTGATAGTCTGTTTGGAGACCAATGATGATTGAGGAGGGAAGCTTTAAGTGACTGACTGAAACTTGATTTTTTTAAGTATGCCCTGAGAAGGACTAAAGTTTAGATTGACCAATTTATTGACTGGGACAAGAATGAAGTTCTTAAAAGTCAGAAAGCTTAAAAGGCAGATGAAGACAAAGAACTTCATAAAGATTTATTTCTTTGTATTTCATAGGAAGCTTAGTGTGTGTTTTGCATCATAAGTACTCTCTTGGTATTTTGTGTATCAGTAATATCTAGTAAAAGGTCATAAAGGACCACTCTGTGAGGGCAATTGGAGAAATCTGGGGTTCTTTAAGAGAAGTGTAGTCATCAGAAAAGTCTTTGAAACTTTTTTCTCTATATAAATTCATAATGGATGCAAAGTATTCAAATGATGTATCTCTTTTTTTTGCCTACATACTAGTACTACTGCTACTACTACTACTACTTACATAGCACCAAGATATACTAATGGAGGTCAGGATCCTGTTCTATCAGAATATTCACAATGAATTAATATTATTCCCTGCCTCTGGAGAACTTAAATTCCAATTAGTTAAGATAAATACTAATGAGAATGCAGGCTAATAAAGTACCTCTTTAAAGTACTGAGTAATTTTGCCCATGACTCACTGCATTTCTTTGGAGAGGATCTGGGTCTCTTGCCTCCCACTTAGATTTGTTGCTTACTGTATGGTCATATAACTATATTTTTCAAAAAGAGGAAGTAAAAATATTGATTTCTGCTGAGAGGTCTATTAAAAAAGCAGAGTTTTTAGTACAATTTTAGTTTATATTTCCATACAAAAAAAATGCCACTTGGGGAGACTAAATATGCCAAGGCTATTAAATAACAAAACTACTAGACAAGTAAACATTCCTCAGAGAGTTTCGCTACACAAAACAGTATGGTTTTTTGTGTAGCAATTTGTTCTGCAAATCCAGAAGTTGGATTTGCACATTTCTTTCATCAGTAATGCTCTTCTGTTTCAGAAGCGCAAGCATATTCTCTCTCCTTTGTATATACAAGTGGAAAAAGCAAACAATACTATCGTACCTGATTTTGACTCTGAAGTTAAGCTAAACCATGTCACATGCTCAGTGTGGACAATGCCACCTGTACATTCCAAGATTCTTCTGCGTTTGTGGCTTTATCAGAAAAACTAGCTTAATACTGCCCTAATGTATACCTGACAACAACTTTTATCAGCTGGTTTTATTTACAGTTATAATATCACAATGCAGAACCTTTCCCCAACATGTTAAAAGCAGTACCTGGCTGTCACTGATGAAAAATGAACCTGAGTGAAGTGGAAGATGTATCAGTTACATGTTTGAATCATCAGTTACATGTTTATTTTTCATTCAAGAAGTAGTCTACTTAAGACTTTGCATTACACACATAGAAAAACCCATATCATTTTTTAATCGTCCTTACATTTTATAAAATATAGACTAAAATAAATAGTGAACAAAATTATGTTTGAATTATTTTCTTATTTGTATTTTTATGTTTTGCTTCTGTATAATATGGCACACTGAGCAGGCCTGACTATTTACCTGTCTTGCAGTAATTTCGGAGACAGTAGTCAATGTTAGTCTTGCCTTGTGTGGGATGCTGCGACCATAAATATCAAATTGCAGTTTGCATAGATAAATTAGCATGGGCAAAGAAAAGCAGGAAGGGGATATTACTAGCTCATTTCACAGAGAAATGAAGAAAAGCAAATCTTAAATTAGGATGAATCTCTTACCTCTTGATATTTATAATGTAGACATACATATCATGGTTATTACTATTTACTATTTTAATTCTTGACAGAAAGAAGCTGACTGTAGATGTGTGGAAAGCATGATTTTGCTCCCCATATTTAACATTCTACATTAGAATGAGATTAATTTAGTACTAAAAGTGTCTATTCACCTCTATTATCTGTAGTACAAGGCTAAAGGAAGGCTTCCTACATCTGGTCAGATGAAATCCATTATCTGAAATCATATGAGAAAACTGGCAGATGTGGCAGATGTGAAAAAACACCCATGTCTTCTAATTTCTAGTCCAATATTCCCACTGTTGGGACCTCCTTTTCCAAAAAGGAGATTGCTAAGTTCTGCTCCTCATGAACCAGCACACTTGTTCATTTAGATGAACGATGCAGTCTTAGGTAAACCACTGAGCATACAAGTCTAAGTTTTTGGGCTTACAGGCAGATCCCATTGACTTAGGCTGCCGTTCATATCTCCTGGTCCTGGAGAGGGTAACAGGTCCTGGAAGAGCCCCATTCCATCCTGTGGTAAGGGATGTCTTGAAGAGAAGTACAATGAGGTGAATGATTTACATATGAAGTGTGTCAATTGTTACGTCTAAGTACCCAGGTAGAGGGCTCTTGTAAACGGCTCCTTCAAAACACTAAATGCATTCTATTTTTCCTTATTTTCTCTATAGATTTCCCTGCCATGACAATCAACAGGTTGATTTTGAGCACTACTATGTATTAATTGGTAGCTTTTTCATCATAAGCATTTTGTAATTCACATCTGTGTCACATAGGTTATAAAAAATATAGCATATAAAAATATTTTTAAAACACATTGAAACATTTTACAAATACCCAGACTTGACTCATCTTAGCATAATTGAATTTTTCATCATACAAAGTAAATACATTCTGGCTTTCCTGCTCTGTTTCTGTGGCTCAGTATTTCTCTTTCTGAAAAGAAATGTGTGTGTGTGCATATATGTATACGTATGTACAGATATCATTTTACATGTGTAGTGATTAAAGTGATCTATTTCTGTGATATACAGAAATAGATAAGAGAAGGACCGTTTAAAAGATCATTGAAGATAACCAAATCAGGATCAATGTATTAATATAATTTAAATGCATATTTTGATATTAAATATTTTTTACCGTAGTAGGAAAAATGCTTTAAATGCTTCTGAATTTCTTGTTTCTTCCTGATTACATATCTGAAAGGTCAAATAAAGTAAAAGGTACTGTTCTGCTGGTATTTCTTGATAAATAAGAAGCAGAAAGAATTAGAAGTGTTTGATAAAACCTTATCTGCTTTCATTTTACGTAGATTTTCTAACAAAGATGAACATGTGAAATATGAATAAGTCCTTTAAATTATTTACGATAGTCATCCGTCTGAATGTTCAGAATTTACACTAATATATTTATCAGATAATCACAGGAGTGATATTTATCAGATAATTACAGGAATTAATGTCATAGATTCATTCAGATAAGTGTTGTTATTTTCTGTAGTACACTTCCAAGTGGTGGTGTTATATAGTGACAGATACATTTATTTAGCATGTCTTAAAAAGATACTGTTTTATTCTTTACCATGTATATTGCAGGACTTCGTGAAAGCCCTTTTCATGTTACAATGTACATAGTGGTACATATTTTACCTTTTGATGTGCCAAAATTGCTTATCAAATTATTAAAATATTTCAATGATGATACAAAAACCAGCCCCTGAATCTACATGTCCTTCAAATCTGACTTAGGTTCTAGTCTAGCTAAAACTACGACATAAATTAGATTAATTTCCTGTACAATTTTTCATCACATCCCCATTAAAAGTGAAGTGGTTTCATTACATAATGATGGAAAATGTCAGGAAATGTGAATAGAATTCTGACAGATGTGGCAAATGTGAGAAGCATAGAAACATGATGAAGTGAGTAGCACAAGATAAATACCTTTTCAGACTAAAACTGAGCTAGAAAAGTGTTTTCATAATAATAATTGGAAGGACAGAATAAGCATCAGTATAGACACTAGATTCTACCACGCTACCTCATTTCCTGTAAGAAATTCTTTACGTAGTATGTTAGATTCTAGAAATGTATAGTTTACCTACAGTTTTGATCACTGATGCTGTAGCCTGCAGAACATGTGGCACTGAGCAGAAGTACCATGACTCTTCCCTCTCCACAGCACTTGCAAGCAAAGGTATTGGAGTATTCACCATATTGTTTTAGGCATGGGAGAAGAGAAATTGGAAGATAACAAGATGCACTGTAAAATATTCTAAAGGCAATACCTGTAGCATCCATTTCCAACCATTTTGATATCTGTAATACATGAAAATATCACAAAGATTCCAAGAGTATTACCAAGTAAACAAGGTCAGTCCTTGAAGGTGAAGTGTGTAATAGGCACAAGTGCCCTTTGGAGTAAAGTCACTGGAGGACAATGTTAATAGTCACTAGAGGTCACTACGAGCACACAGAATTTTCCAGGTCCAACCATTTATTCTGGAGAAGGCTGTGGTACCCTCATAAGTCATAGGCATGGATGCACTACTCCTGCAGTACAGAGTTCCTGTAAAAATTCCACCCCTGTGAATGAGATGGAAGCTTCAAAATATTTGATTCAGGTCATAGGAGGAAACTAGAACCCACCAGAACTTTTAAGGCATTTTCTGCTTACTGCTTCATTAAATACTTTCTCTCTTCATCCTCAGCATTTTATTCAGACTCCTTTCCTGATGCAGTTCTTTCTTTCTTAGCAATTTGTCTGTGTTTTTTCTGTCGTAGGGACGGAAGGTCCCTAGCAGAGAGGTCTCCTGATTACATTTCCTTTCCACTCCTTTTCTTAAGTCTAGCTTCATAGCAGTTTATTATTCTTAATTGAACTTCACATAAATATTTGTTATTATGTATTTATTTGTTCAAGTTCTGGGATAAGATTCATTCTTGTTTTACAAACTCCTTCATTTGTTCATTCTTAAAGACTTAAGATGAATGAAGTCTAGGACTAGGAAAAGTTTCCAGAGAGTTCTAGGAGTTTAGGATGGGGGTGGGTGGCTTTGTTTTGATGGAGGATTGAGATTTTCTTCTGGTGGGAAGCTATCTTCCGGCAGAAAATGGTGTACAGGGATGGCAACTATGAGCTATAAATTCCAATTCCAGGTTTGCCATCAACCAACTCTACTACCTCTGACAGACTTTTAATCTTTCTGATCCTCACTCTTTCAACCTTTAAGGTGTGAATTTCAATCCCTACCTTGTAGAAGTGCCACTAAAATCTTCAGAGAAGAATATCTAAAACAGTATAGTAGTTTTAAGAAATTCACTTAACTAAGCTATTTTCAATTTATCTTGAAGACAGATTTTAAGTTTTAGTTAAATAGAAGAAAGTAAAGATCAGAAGAGATTATTAAGCATCACAGTTTACACACACACACCTCCACACCCACACCCACCCTTGTTTATATGTAAATTTTACAAGCATGATGTTATATTTTTGGTATGTTTAGTCTTTCACCAGGGGGATTCTTTAGATATCATAATAATACCACTGATACTGGCTTCCAGATGTCCCTTTTTCTGTCCCAATGTCATTATTCATGATAGTTGTATCATTTAAATTATTTATACTGATTTGGAGTGTGTGTGAATATTCCTAATACAAAAATAAGGAATAAAGCATAGTTGAAAATGAAAGAACCCATATGGTGTTATTAATTTCCTAGGAGATAAAGATTCATAGCAAATATTCATTCCAACATTTAAAATATTTTCTGGTGTTTCACAAGTGAAAGTGAGAGGGAGAAACAATAGAAGTTATAGAAGAAAACATAAAAATCCATGGAACACATGGATTAAAAATATTTACTTAAAAATAAGTAAAAGCACCCCAAATGTGTTTATTATCTACTGTGTTATAACTGTAAAGGAAACAGCAGAATGTTTATTCACTTGATATAATTTAACCATTCAGGGAAAATAAATGGGTATAAAGACTGTCATCTTGAAGATAATAGAAGCAAGGCTGAAAAGTTGTTGCTTGGTATAAACTAGGGCAGTATTGAGCTAGTTTTTCTGATTAAGCCACATATACAGCAGAATCCTATAATATGTGGGTAACATTGTCCACACTGAGCATGGCATGCTTTAGCTTAACTTCAGAGTCAAAATCAGGTAGGTTAGTATTATTTGCTTTTTCCACTTATATCTATATACAAAGTAGAGAAGAGCATTACTGATTAAAGAAATGTGCAAATCCAACTTCTGGTACTGTTTTGGGTACAAATTCTTTGAGGAATGTTACTTGTCTAGTTGTTTTATTACTTAATAGCCTTGGCATATTTAGTCTCCCCAAGTGGCATTTTTTTTGTATGGAAATATAAACTAAAATTGTACTAAAAACTCTGCTTTTTTAATAGACCTCTCAGCAGAAATCAATACTTTCACTTCCTCTTTTCATTCCTGACTACCAAGAGAGTATTAAAGTTTCTACACTGACTTTTTATTGTAGTCTGGATTACTCAGCATTTATCTTTCATCTCAGTTTGGTATCCATCTTAAATGGATTAATGTCTGTAGATTACCCTGGAAACAACCAGGGATTTGGCTAGCATACCAAGAGCTGGAAGATCTGTGCAAAGTCACTCAAAATTAGACTAATAAAATACAAATTTTAATCAATTTCTTACATTCAGAAACCTCCGTTGTTGTCTAATTCTTGAGTTTTCTAAGACTGGAACTTCTGCGTGTGTATTTCCTCTGTCAGTGAGGTTCCCAAATTTCTCTGTTGTGGCTGACACCCACAGCCCTCCAAACCGTGTCTCCATAAAGCTGGTAGCTTCTCCGTGTTAAATATTAGTCCTTCCCTATTCCTGGGAGGACATCACTTTGAAAATGTGAGTTTCTGAAGGAAAGTGGAGTTGGGTGTATCCTCCTCATTTCTTTAGCCATATGGTTGTATTCTCACTGGAGTTCAATGAAATTCAAATCCCTATCCTTGTTCGAATTCGAAGCTCCCTAGTTTGAATCCAATCTCTCGTGATTGTCCCTCAGCCACTGTCAAATATTCTGACTGTACTTCAAGGCTGCAGAATTTAGTCCATTTCATGGACTGTATCAATGCAATGGTGGAATTGTCTTCTCAGAAACTGGATTTCAGTATGTAATCAGGGAATGTCATTCTTTCATTAACTAGCATAATGGCTTTTGCGAGTCTCTCTCAGCTCTTAATTCTTACAAAATCCTCTACAAGGACGTTTGGCATGTAAGGCTCAAATATGACTTCTTCCAATGAGCAGGACATGCATATACCTTTACTTCATCTTTACACTTAATTCTACAATGGAATTAGTGCTACTCCCTCAGAGGTATATTCAAGATGATTAGGTTCTCAGACAATACAGTGGTGAAGCTATATAAGTTTCTTAATTAGATAATATGTTATTCGACCAATTTGAAATATATTTGTCTCAAGAAATTTCTTAAAATTAAGGCTGAATTGCACCCACAGCTGTTAAACATCACACTGGTTGCACCATTTAGTTCTTGCTTTGGCAGGGTATTTATCATGGACTTAAATTTAAGTCTTAATGAATTAGATTAAATCTCTTTAGAGCTTAGGCACATTCTTGACTTCTTTGCTAAACAGAGACTTGAAACTGAACAACAAACAAGTTAAGTACACCCAGCAGAATCATTGGGCTGTTGTTCCATAAGACTGGAAAGCTGACTTTGGCATGAAGACCTGTTTACTTAATTAAATCTCTTAATAAGTAGACCTCCTTTATGACTTTTACATAACTAACAAGCTTAAGTACTACAGATGATTTTTTCCTCAATATTATTGAGTAATTAACATTTAATTCTAATTAAATCCCATCATTTCCTGTTACGGTTAGCACAGAGACCCAGTTCCAGAATGCTCAATGCAAGCTGCCTTGCTTCACTAAACAGGTACTGCAGAGAAGTAATGCTGCCCCAGAAGACTTCTTTGTGTATTCAATTAGAACACAAAGTTGCTGACTAATTTACACAAGTAGATGTGTTTCATATTGAATAAATGGGTTTGGTTTTGATTAGTACCTATTTCAACACTTGTATTAAAATACAGAAGGACTAAATCAAGCCAGGGATGTAGTTCCTTCCCCGCCCCCCCCTTCACTGGCAGTTTAAAGTGAATCAAAAATGTGGTATTTAAACATATCAAAAACTAAATCTGGCATAAAATATTACACACACCCAAATAAGAAGAATATCTATTTCATTTTATGTGCAGTCTTTCATGTTAAAAATGCAGATAATTTTTTGTAACCTAAATTTCTACCACTATTGCTGGGTAAAATATAACACAAACAGATTAGTCTTCACTGAAAGCAATACCTATACTTCTCCTTAATTTATAAAGTGTTCAGCTGAACCCTAAGTAACCTGCAACTAATGGATGTTGTAAAGAATATTTATTCTAACTCAACAGGCATTGGACAAGATCTTACTTTTCTTACATCTTTCAGGTTTTGTGCAAAATTGATGGTACTTCGGTGTTTCTGAGATGCTGACAAGTTTTTTTTTGACTTTGGATAAATGTAAACAAGCCAAGTGTTCAATTAGAAGTTGATAGGATTCATTGGAAAGGTCTGGGGCCATGATGCCTGTATGCTCTGGGCCTGCAGAATCAGAGAAAGTCTTCCCACTGAGAGTGCTACCAGAATATTAAAATCCTCAACCTGGTCCTTCTTACGAGTATACCTGAAGTATGAAAATGTGTCTGCAGTGGTAATTTCCCAGGGCTGCTGTGTAGCAGCTCCAGAGCAGCCAACTCTAGAGCATATTGCTTTTCTTGCCATGAAGAGGTAAACTTTGATGCCATCATTAATAGTGGTTCAAAGTAGATCCAAGTTTGTACTTCCACAGCAGGAAATCCAGGTGTTTTAAAGAAACTGCAATCTTGGAGCTTTCGGATTCATACAGGCAATTTCTGGCAGGAGCCATAGGGATTTGCGTTTAGAGTCAGTTATCAGTGCAGGGATGTTGGAAGTCTTTGCCCCAGTGATTTTGAAGCTGCAATTAATGGTTGAAGAATTGAAACCAGTGGCAATGGCACAACACAGCTGTGCTGTCTAGAGGCTGCATTTCATTTCAGAATATTCTCCTCTGTTATTTCATGACTGGGCACAGGGAAAAGGTATGAGGTACATGCAGGTGCCCATCCACCCTGCTAGCCACGGGAGCTGCTCATTACAATGCCCCACGGTGCAGCACAGCTCCCAGGTTAGACATGATCACTTCTGCCTCAGCAATGCTTTGTACAATAGTACTGATGGTACTCTACCAGAACTCATTAGTAAATACTTCATTAGGGTCCTGTTCTTTGCCTATCTGTCCTATGTTTTTCTTTTTTCTTTTTTTTTTTTTTGTCCTTAAGATTACCTCATCTATTTTCTGAACAGTTGTTTTTGATACCTCTTTTAAATCCGTTGAAAATTCTTTGAGAAAGGAATTAGTCACTCAGCATGTTTTGTAAAGTGATGTGTACACTTACACTCCTCTCTAAGCAAAAGAAAAATAAAAGCAACATCTTGAAAGATTTATTAAGTCAATTTCTTCAAAAAGGATAAAATAGTTAACAGCAAAATTCTCATTTAATCTTACTAGATCATGGGATAATTCCCATAACTGTGAGATTACTGACACCACTGTGAATATTGCTGTTTTAATTGTTTGCTAATTAGCAGTTCACAGGGAAGACCAAATTGCTGCTTGGCATGCTGCATTGTGGCACAGTTTTGGCCCCCCTGTCTCCTACACCCCATCTGTTCTTCCGCTCTCCACTTCCACTAACTGTGAGCAAGGGACTATGCTTGTTCATGGACTCAGATGAGAAAGCAAATTTTGCCAAGAAGAAATTTGATTTGGCTATTCTGGACGTTTCAGTCATAATTGAAGAAGGCTTTTTCCTGCCTGTCTTTCCTAAAATAGTATTGCACTAAAATAATAGCAATAAAACCCCTCTAGTTCCAGCTTTCAAAGCTTCAGACCAGAGACATAAGCAAAGAAGTAACATTATGGGGGAAACAAAACCAAAGGAAAATAGAATAAAACATCTGAATAACAGGCTTCAAACTAATAGACTAGGTTTCTTTGCTGTTTCTATAGCCACAAAGTGGTATGCACATGAGAAAAAGTAAAAATGGCAAAATGCAGGCAGCAGCAACTCCTCTGAATAAACATGAAAGATCACTGACATGAAACAGGTCCCTACTCCCATTTCATGTGACTTAAGTCATTATTTGAAATGCAAGAATTTTATTTTAAGCTCACAGGTTCAATTGTTATTCTCGAAAATCATGCAAAAATCTGGTGTAAATGGTATGCATTGTACCTTACACCTGACCTTTAGCCAACATTTCTTTAAAATCTGTAAATAACATGGCCTGTCAGAGATTAATCTGTATAATGAAATGCGTAAAAAGAATAAAATTAACTCTATCCCAGTTGAAACCAGGACAGTGTCTAATTCAAGTCAATGGCCTTGTCATTAGTCTGACAAGAATCTCCTGTTTTGTGAAGAATCATAGAGGAAGGGCTGCATAGAGACACTTGTCAGAGGTATTCCTTTTATGAGCCATGGGAGCTCATCTCTTCAAGACAAGGCAGAAAAATGTCCCAGGAAGGTACCAAAGACAATTCTGAGTATCTCTCTGGGTTCCTGGAGATGGAAGAAAACAAGGTGAGCTGTTAAAAAAGTTCATTAGATGCAGACTGTGACTGTTGGATGGTTATGGTGTAATATTACCAGAAAAATTTTGAAGTTGCTTAATAGTTTCTCCACTGTCCTTCATTTTCTCATTATTATTCCACCAAGTTACATCGTGGGATCAAAACAAACACTTGGTTACAGATATGAAGCAGTGTAGCTGACACATCAAAAGGAGAAGTTTAGTTGTGTTGTTGACTTTGGGGGATTCATGCTTTTCATAAAATAAAATATACTTTAGACAGTCAAGTGGCTGTGACAACATCACTAAAATTCAGACTGCTGAGTGAAAAATGCATAAATTTTTGTTAGGGGGCAGTGGGTTGTTTGGGTTTGAATTACAATTTTTTTGAGAATGCCTGCACTTGGTCAGGAAACTGAAAACAGATGAGCAAATACTGAACTTGAAAGATGTTTTAGTACAGTCTGAGTGCCAGCACAGACATTCTGCACTCCCTGGAGCTGATGCTTAGGTATTCTCTACTTTATTTGCTGGTCATGCCTAACTGAGTGTCTTGACAATAGTCCCTACCTATCTCCTGCAGCATTTGAATTATGCCACTTCCCACATTCAGAATCAGGTTTTATATTTAACTTTTAATACAGAGAGAGAGCCATTCTTACTAAGAGATTATCTCTTCTTACCCAAAGACAGAGCAAAGGCATTCACACTGTTCCTACTGTATCTATTCACTGTGTGTAACAATGTCTTCCATGGGATACTGCAGTATTATATCGACTATTCAGTAGGAATTGAAAGAACAGATCACCCAGGATTATACTCCTTTCTCTTAGATAAATCTCAGGTGTGACAATACTGTCAACAAGCAGAAGTCTTTTTATTCCCTGCAGGTTCAAAAGGATAGAGGTTTTTTCCTCTTTCCTGTTCAACATATGTGCTAAACCAGCCAGCAATATTATAAAATGCTACAGGCTTAAATGCTTGACATATGCTGATGGTGCACAGCTGTACATATTGTTTTATCAGGAAACAGAAAGCAGTGTCATCCAGATTCTCGTTGCCTGTAGAAATAAAGCACCAGCCAAATACTAGTGACATAAACTTGAGGAGGAGCTAGGTAAAGATACAATAGGAAGTTTCTGCAAAGTTTCCGTAGGTCTAATGTCCCTCAAAGCCATGCATGCTTTGCATCAGGTAACAACAAGATGTGCAGTAGCAGTTGGAGGAAAGATGATGTTTGAACACTTCTACCTCACAGGAAACACTAAGTGACACAGACATGGTATGTAAAGAAATACTTAGCATTGCTTCTCCATGTTTTTGATCACTCCCCACCTCTTTTACTGAGGTGGGGAGGAACAGGGAAGCCAGACAGATACAAAATGTTGCTATGATCAGAGATTTCATTATATCCTGTCTAGTTTGACCACTAACAGGGCAGAATGACAATCAAACACCTCCCTTTGGGGTTTTACTTCCAACAGAGTGCTGATGCTGGGTGCTGAAAGTGATGGCAAAATTTGTAACAGTAGATTTGGGCTGCTCCAAGTAACAATGAGCTGCAACACTTAAAAAAGTGAACAAAAATTTTAATCTTCATGTTTTATATCAAAGTTATTCAGATCCTATACAATTAGAACTAACAAAAGTCCTAAACTCTACTTAATATGGGTTGGCAGAACTACACATGCAGTTTTCACTAAAACCCCGTTTACAGTGCCGAGAACTGCATATGGATTTATTCAAACAGAAATCCAGCAAAGGTTCTGCAGTTTCCCTCAGAGTATACAGATCTCTTCTTCAGATTAACCTTTTTATGTGAGAAGACAAACATGCTTCATGAAACTCAAATAAGACCTTTACATCAATCAGAGAATTTAATTCTAACCATTTACCACAGATTAAGAATCGGATTAGGAATGTATTACTGGCAATATCCATCTGGAAGGATGTATATGCAAAACTGGGTCATATCAACAGCTTTGGCCAATGATTATGTAGACAAATGCGATAAGCTAAACAGAATATCAGTATGTAGATCTTTCCCTAAAAGCCATATTTGAAATTATTTTAATATTGTTGCCTATTTAATCAACTGTTGTAGCCACCCTACTAACCATCTGTCCTAAACACATGCTGGATATCTGGTGCTTGGATTACAGAATTTTTGAAGGCTCTGGATTGTAGAAGTCTGGAAATAAAATGGGTAGATGAAGGCTTTATTACCAACTAAAAGCTAGAATGTGGATGAGTTTTCCTTGCTTTCTGAAGTTTGTGTAATTCAGGTATTCTGAGCAATCTATGTGCCTCAAAACACAATGATAATTCTGAATAGATTTGACTGTGTTGTTGCTGGAAGAACAAAATAGTCTTGCCAAAGACAAATGGTTTTGTCCCATATAATCTACTATGTAACAAAAGTGTTTTAAATTACTTTGGAATTGGTCATATTTCTCTGTAATATTTTTCCTCGTTAATAGCAAGTTTCTGATTGAAGATCAGCTTCTTCTGAATACTAAGAGACAGAGAATAGATATAAGTCCTGTCTCAAAAGTAAGTTGGTGGCTGAGTAGCTATCCAGAATACAGAAATATACAGTAGTTTTCTCTACCAGAGATTGGGGTACAGTGCAGTCAGGAAAGGCAAAATAATATCTTTGTTTCATAAAATAAGTTCAACTGTCAAATGTGGAAAGAAAAAGTCACACTGTCAAATGAAAATGGCCAAGCAATATGTCAACCTGTATAATCCAATAATAATGTCCTTTTATGTGGAATGGTTTTAAAAATTATAATAGTAGTAATGGTCTTCATAGAATCAGACATAGTAAAAGGAAGAAAAAATTGGTGACACCATACAAAATGAAATATTGTTTAATACTGAATAGTTTCTTCTTACAACTCAGTTTTAAGACATTTACTGTATGTGCTAATAATGCAGTCTTTCAGTCACCATTTAAAATGGTCTTTTCCATGTTTGTCTTACAGAATTCATTGTTAAAAGTGTATATACACCTTAAACTGAACCAAAAGTGTTTACTGACTGCACAATGGAAGGTAATGATTCAAAAATCAATTATTGGATTCCAGTTGCCGTCAATTGTGAAGATTAATTAGGAAATAAAAAATAAAAAGAAATATCATAATGGCTTATTCAAGGATTTTAAATACTTCATCAAGAGTTCTAGTTTTATTACCATAAATCAGAAGATAAATTCCAATGCAAATGAAGAAGAAATCATTCATTTTCTGAAAGAGGGAAAGCAGAGTGGCAGAATAAAGAATCTCTTTAGTGATGATTATATAGTCATTGAATCCAGTTTGTACATTTTGCTCATCTCTGCAGACTTTTCTTTAAGCTTTCCCGAGCCTTTCCTAGTTTTAGTCAGGAAGGCTTCCTCACTTTTTTACAAAGTGGCTGTCTAAGTGTTTGTGTTTTAGATTCCTTCACTTTTTCCTTCATAAAAAGTCTTAACTGTCTGGCTACGTTTTCAGTGCCATATGGAGCAGACATACACACGTTTGGAGCCCTCAGCTTTGCTTCCTGGATGTGGGAACATATGAGAACTGTTTATGAGCTGGCCCTGCTACCATTAGCAGAGGGCAAATCTCAGTTTCAGGTGGAATATAGAGTTCCCAAGGATTCCAAGGATCAAATATATACTTTCCTTATTTCTTTCCTTCTTTCTTTCCTTCCTTCTTTCCTTCCTTCTTCCCTTCTTTCTTCCCTTCTTTCCTTCTTCCCTTCTTTCCTTCTTTCTTTTTGATGTTGTAGACCTTGAAGAAGCAAGGTCCTAACCTGAAGGCATCTGAATTTAGTCATTGGAGTGTTAGGATACTATGAGGCATAAGATCAGATGGGTTCAGTAGCAAGCGTTCAGGCTGAGGTCAGACTGGCCAGAAGACCAAACATGTTCAGCTTGTTCCCAATATGGCCAACTTTTAGACTTAGGGCATCCTAAAAGTAGGACCATTTTTCAATGCCATGATATTAACAGTGTGGACATAACTTGGACATCTGGCTTGGATTGTTGAGGAATACAGTCGGTGTACATAGAACAGTGGGCAACCTATAGTTGAGCTGTGGGTGGCGACAGCCTGAGCCAAGAGGCCAGAACTGCAGGTCCGTTGCACAATGAAGGGCTTGGGGACCTGTGGCCCATTCCGGGTGAGGTGACCGGTCACTCAGTATAATGGCAGGGGCCAATGACCTCAGACTTTCACAAGTTTAGACTGTGAGGGTATAAAAGCCCAGGGTTTCCTTTGTTCGGGGTCCCTCCTCGGAGGAAACAGCTGGAGCTGGTATTTTGTTATTTAATTATTGCACCAAGATTAAGGTGGTTTAAGGATTGAGACATCTGAGATTCTGCTATGGGAAATCTGGGGTCGAGATGGTACGGAAACTTGGTCTAACTAGGAGTGGCTTGTCAATGTGGCTCCTGGATTGTCAGACAGGGAAGTTTCCTAGACATGGAAATGTGTATGCGTGGAATCAAAATCAAATCAGTTTAAATTCTACCAAAAAGAAAATGAAAAAGCCAGGAAGATGGTATAGTAACTCTGTAATTACCTGTATACGAGGCTCCTGGTAGTTTCCTTTCTTTGGAAATGAGCAACAGAATTTTAATCACTCTGATGTTATTGTCTTGTCCCTTTTTAAGGGGCACTAAATTCATCTGAAATCCATCCAGCCTATATAATTCCTTTTGTATCTCTGAGGATCTGGAAAGAGTGAGATTGTCTTATTCTCTTAGCAGACATAAACAGATACATCTCATCTATTCACTGAAGGTTTAACACCCATACCCAGTCTAGTAATTGATTGTTCCCCTGATGGTCCTTTATAAAAAATAAGCATTTGTAGATCACAATTCATCTCACAGAATCACAGAATATTCTGAGTTGGAAGGGACCCACAAGGATCATTGAGTCCAACTCTTAAGTGAATGGCCCATATGGGGATCTCAATCTAGAATAAGAAAAATGATAGCCAAAAGGGATTATTTCCCTCTGTCGACTAAAAGAGGAGCCCATCTGGGTAACTGGTGCAGACAACAGACCTGTGTATGTCTGGGATAGGCTGACATAAATTTGTCCCACAGCAACTGAAACAGGCAATATCTCAATATGTAATGTTTGTAGGAACTCTAACACCTTTCACAGTTACCACATCGTGGTGATTAATAAAGGGAATGGGAGGCAGTAATAAAAGGGAAGAGGGAGCACTAGCTGAACAGCGAGAAAAATGTGGGGATTTACAAATACCTGGGGGTCAGAACTGACTACTCTGAATAAATCAGGAGAGAAAGTGTTAGAGGGAATTAGTTAGAGGTCATGGTGGAGAAGTGGTAGCATTGTAGCCCAGACAATTGAGTAGTCATTTACAGTACTCATTCATCATTTCTATTTAATCACAGAACCTGAAGCATAAAAGTAAATGTCAAAGCAAACTTTAAAACTGAGTTAAATGCAGATGACTACGTGACCTGTCCTATCACACAGCCTGTGAGGCCAATTAGCACAAACATAAATTTAATAGATCCATTTACTTAAATGTCTCTATTTAACATAACTCATTGAAAATAACAAGGAAACACTGAAATTCCATATTTTTCATTTTACCTAAGAAAATCCTTGCTATCACTGATTTCTGTGCAGTGTTAACATGAGCTACATTCAAGTTAACAGGAGAAATACATTCTATAAAAGAGAGGACAGAAGCCTTTATGTATGCTACTGTTTATTTTTGATGGATAGGGCATTCAAGACAGTAGCTTTCATCTCCCTTATTTTCTGTTCAGATTTCAAAATTCATAAGTGGGCACTTACTCAAACAGTTCTGTTGATCATCACTGTTACATTCACTATATTAAAAGTAACTGCAAGTGCAAGGATGGGAATGGGAAGCAGAAGGGACAATTAAGTTCCTCATGTGGAAGCAGCTATACAAGGGATTGGCATGTGGCAAGTGGAAAAGTTGTCTATATGATACAGGGCAGTCTGCCAGCCTTTTAGGTTATCTGCTAATCAGCTCCAGACATTTAACGCTCACAAATTTGTATTCAAAACTAAATAGGGCTTGGTAATGATATTTTGCTCATTGAAATGTTGTGCCACTCTGGAATCAGCTCATGAAATAACTTGTTAACCGGTATCCTGAAGCAATAAACATGAAATTAAAAAATGTTCAATAGTCTACATCAATCACAGGCTAACATTTCTGAAAGAGCTGGCCTGTAAACAAATTTAATAACTGTAGTCTAACATACAGATAGGAAGTGCAAACATGAGAAAAAAGTAACCTTCCAGAGACAAAACATGAAGAAATCAGACAAGAAAACTTGGGACCATACTCATACCTCCTGGTATTAAGTGAAAATCAGTGACTTAAGTATTCAGGTCTGTTAAACTTATTAAAAAGAGAAAAACACATACCATACCCTTCCAAAGGACTGAATTATAAAATCATATTTTATATATTGGAACAGTAAGCTATTCAAAGCCAGTCAAATTAGAAATTGTGAATGTGATTACCCACTCCATTATCCTTGGTGGGAAAGCTTCGGAATTCCTGTGCACTGACCATGTGTATGCTCACTCACCTTCTCACAAGCCATCCTTTCAATGCAGTTACGCTGCCAACTAGAGATGTTCTGTATATACTAATCCTGAGTGAATCCAAGGTTAATGGGTCCCTTCCCCTCTGGCTCCCAAGAAAAGGTGGACAAAAGAGAGGGAACGAGTGCTAGGACTTTCTTTAGCTGTTTCCAGTTGCAGTGGGTTGACCCTGGCTGGATGCCTGGAACCCATCAAAACCTCTCTATCACTCCCCTCCCCAACTAGACAGGGGATAGAAAATACAAAGTAGGGTTCGTGAGTTTAAATAAGGGTAGAGATCACTCACCAAATACCAACATGGGCAAAAACCAGACTTGAAATAGAGATATTAATTTAATTTATTGCTAATAAAATCAAAGCAGGATAATGAGAAGATAGACCTTTAAAACACCTTCCCTCTCTACCTCCCCCCTCTCCGCCCCCCTCCTCTCTCCCCAGTGGTGCAGGGAGACAGGAAATGGGGATTATGGTCAGTTTATCACAGGTTGTTTCTGCCACTGCTTAGAGAGAGGAGTCCTTCCCCTGTTCCAGCGTGGGTCTCCTCCATGGGCTGCAGGTGGATCTCTGCAGGGGCACAGCTGCAGTGGACTGCAGGGGCACAGCTGCCTCACCATGGTCTTTGCCACGGGCTGCAGGAGAATTTCTGCTCCAGTGCCTGGAGCACCTCCTGCCCCTCCTTCTGCACTAATCTTGGTGTCTGCAGGGCTGTTCCTCTCACCTATTCTTGCTCCTCTCTTCTCTGGTTGCAATTACATCTGTGCAATAACTTCTTCTTCTTCTTCTTCTTGTTAAATCTGTTACCACTGAGTGTTACCACCAGCTCTGATTGGCCCAGCCTTGACCAGTGGCACATGTGTCTTGGCTGGCATTGGCTCTGCTGGACATGGAGGAAGCTTCCAGCAGCTTCTCATAGAAGCCACCCCTGTAACCCCCGAGCTACCAAAACCTGGCCATATAAATCCAATATACCAATGCCCCAAAATTCATAATATAATTACACATTCTGAGATTATTGAGTTGGTCCCTTTTGCAATTTTTTTAAAAAAAATTATTTCTTCTGTAAACAGATTCCTCACCCAAAGTCTCACCTTTTTAATGGTAACATGAGTAAACTAATATGAGGTCATCAGATATGTGCTAGATCAGAGGTCAAAGATAGTAGTCTGCTAACTAATGGGCATGATCTCATATTTGCTGGAAAAGTTCATACTTCAGATGAAGCTAGTTTATCACATGATCAAAATTGTAGTAGCTATTGTGGTTATCAACCACAATTAGATTTTCATTCCAAAACCACTTATGATCATAATATTAATTTTGTCTGCAGTTCCTTGATTGCCCCCAGTGAGCACATGCCTTTTAATATCACTTCAACTAAAATACTCTGTAAGACCCAACAGAGTCTTTGTTGTCAGAATAGGAGATATACAGTGTAGCTACATATATGCCAAGCAAATCTCCACTTAATCTTTTTTTAGACTTCATTAAGAAGTCTAAAACCATAGTATCAGTCCAAATTTCTCGTATCAGTGACATAAAGGCTTTTACCATTAATCTTGGTCATTAATAAATTATAGAGGTCCTTGATGACATTTAACTTGTTCATAAAGTAGTTGTAATATTAAGAATTCATGGCAGAAATTCATGGGTTTGTTATCTTTATTAATTCTATAATCTATCACTAAGATTTTTTTTTAAAATTAGTGAAAAACAAGACTGAATGAATTAATTTCCTCCTCATATTGGGATCTCACAGCATAGGTGAAACAATACCTAAACCCATCATATTAGTACTTTTCCTTTTATAACTGAATCATATATTTTTTAAGGAAATAAGATTACCTTTAATTCTAAGATAACAATGTTAGATGGCATTTTATTTTTTCAAAAGAGCAGTCCAACTTTGAGCAGATCTTCTGCCACCTGGGAGATAACTGTGATGGTTTGACCTGGTGTGAAGTGAGGGTCACTTCCTCTCTTGCTCCCTTTGCCCTGGCTGACCACTGCCAAGGGAGTGGCTCTCCCCTGACCCCCGGGCCAGGGGACCACGGCCTGGGGGGCCACCAGGGCCCACGGCCTCACCCCCCACCGGTCCCGTGCCATTTTGGACCTGCAAGGAGCTGGTCTATTGCCATCTGGACCAAGGCCAAGCAGGAAAGCAGCTGAGACCGAGAGAAGCCACACAGAGAAACTGAAAGTTGCAGAGAAGAAAAGGCACTCCCTTTCGGAAGTGTATGGGTGAGATTGAAGGGGTGACCTTGCTGTCGTAGATAAGCGAAAAGTGCAGTATTTAGTAGCAGCCAAAAGACTTGTTAAAAATTTGGATGGCTGCCAGTGTAGAGAAGCGAACAGGGGAGGAAGAGCCTTGGGCCCGGGAAGCGAGCCTTACACAGCTGCATTATCTTATGGGAGCATGTAAACTGTTATAAATACTTTGGTAGGCATTTTCTGCAAATATTAAACCTCTTCTCTAAGCTAGAGAGAACGGAAAGCAGTCACGTGAAAGACTAAATATGGAGGCCAGCAGCCAAACGGAAGAGAAGACAAGGAGTTGCAGGAAGTGCCAGAGAAGCCATCTTTACGAGCATCGAGATGCATCTTTTTCTGTGAGCTGTGCTGTGTGATCTGGAATAATGCCAAACTAAGTTTCTCTTTAAATCACAATTTAGACGTGGGGGAGTTTGAAAATTCAACAGCCTGAAATAAGAACATTTTTATGTTGTGTGCAGATGAAATTTGCAGCCTTTGGAGATTATGAGTAAAGCGGGAGACTGTTGCCTTTAGTGCCTTTAGGCTGGAATGACTTACTCTTAAAATGTTTAACCCCATCAGACTTTTCTTGTAACCCACAAACTGCGGAGTGTATTGTGGGAGAGAGGATACACCACTGCAAAAACCTGGGCGAGCTGTGGTGTTTCTGGAAGGTTTGGAACCACGCTGAAGATACTTCTTGGAGAGTTGCCTTCCATGGGATGGATCCCACTACGCTACAGAAAGACCTCTCTTTATCCCATAAAGTGGCAATAAGAACTCTTAATCATAAGATCAGAACTTCATGTTTGTGTCCTTTGCGTGATCAGTGAGAAGGATTGGAATGTATGGGGGGAGAATGATATTTGTATATTATGCCTTAATTTTTTTTCATTATTTTTTATTCTTTCTATTCTTAGTAGAGTTAGTAAATAAGTTATTTAATCATTTTTCAAGTTTGCAGCCTGTTTTTGCTGTCTCCTCTCCTCTGAAGAACTAAGCATGGGGATCTGGAGTTTGCCTCCAGGTTAACCCTTGACAATAACCTCTAAGGAGCTGCTATGTCTATAAGGAGATTCTTTTTAATACAGTAGTGTCTTTTAGCTTATCTCACAGAGGATATTAAAAGAAAGAAAGAAAAAAGGCTTTCTCATAACTATATTACAAAAAGCAAACAAAAAACCCCAGACAGTAAGTTCTTTTCCTTTATTTGATTCCCAGGGATTTATTAAAGTTTTATCCGCATCATTTCCAATATTGGTACACATGATTAACTGTAGACAAGGTTTCCCTGTGGTAGAGTAACCAGGACAATATGAAAGCAGCCCTCAGTAGCTCTCTTATTGTTGAGAAAATGTCTTTAGCAAACATCTTTCTGTTTCATAGTCCTTTACATGTAAATAATTTTTTATATATGTCAAAAATTGATAGCTGCTTCTTCACGTAAATAAAAAGCAAATTAAAGCAAAAAAAAAACTATATTGTTTTCCTTTCAACTAGTTACTTTCATCTATCCCAGAAAAACTATGACATCTAGAATATTTGGAGACTCTAAAGAAGAATTTTGGATATTTATTTATTTGAGAAGAAAGGCTATAATGAATTTCACATTGCATTTTTTTTCAGTGTGCATGATCATAGCTTTGCCTTCTGGCCTCAAAATATATGATCATCTGAGTTTCTGCTTCATCCTCTGTCTCCCAGGGCTAGAGAGAGAACAGATAGCTTATAATGATATTGTGCTCTTTCAACTTTATTTCAATACAGCCAAACACATCCTTCAAAGCTTTGGGAAAGAGTTTTCTGAGTATTTGTTACTTTTTTTTTTAACAGATGCAAAATTTACTGTCTTCTCTTTCTTATATCCTCTTGCTTCAAAAATAATAGAAGACGTTTTCTCCTATAGTTTAAGGATATAGCAAAGGATGAGTGAGATCTTGATAGTCAGAGAAAAGCCTGCCTCTTGGATGCTTGTTTGATGTATTTTGTTAAACTTGCCAGAGTATAGATATATGTTGCCTACTTTGTTTAGGTTAAGAATTGCCTACTAAGATCATCTAGTTTTATATAATCTGATCATCTCACTGTTTAAGACTTCTAAATGATTTTCATTTCTCTAGACTTCATAAAGATGCATCAGTGTGAAATGTAATGGCTGTGTAAACACTGGATAAACTTGAGATCTCTGCTTTCTGTTCTTAAAAATCTTGGACATCATTATTAGTTTTTCCTTTTGAAGGATATGGAGCAAAACTAAACGCATAGATTCAAACTTGTAAGGGCCCCCAGAAGACTTTATTAAAACAAATTTGAGTTACTGATGCCTGAGAATAAAACATCTAAGTTAGTTCTTAAGAACTTAGCTTTGCAAAGGAAGTACAGGAGTACCTGTTGCTTCTTCTTTATTTATTTTATCTTTTAATAAATATATATGTATAGTGTGTTTGTAAAATCCGATTTTGTATTCAGAACACCAGTTGTTTAGGCACCAGGAAGTTTATGAGTATTGTAGTGTCTCTTTCTCCAGACATCTATGGATTAGAGAAGTCAGTGAGTGAGCTTTATGGGATTCAACACATAGGATCGGTGCAGATCCAGAGGCCAGACCAGGCCTCTGAAAATCTTACCGCATATCTCTGTCTCTGAAGAAGTGTATGGTATGTATACTTCCAGATCAGAGTACGGTCAGCCATGCATCCACTAAGCAGGAACGTTCGTGCTTCACAGCACATGTTGTCTTTTTAGCCTAAGAAAAGATGGTTGTATTATCCGTGCCAAAAGCATACTCTGTGTGTGCTTTGCAACTGAGATTTCCTGAGCTGACCAAAATGGTAGCTGTGGAATCAGCATTAAAGAAGATTAGGGGGAAAAAAAAGCGTTTTTAATATCAGCAAACAAAAAAATCTATTTTAAAAGTAATTTTTTTTTTAGTAATTTCTTTTCACTGAAAGAGTGATTAAGTTCTGGATTCGTTTGCCCAGGGAGGTGGTGGAGTCACCATCCCTAGATGTGTTTAAAGAAAGATTGGATGTGGCACTCAGTGCCATGGTTTAGTTGAGGTGGCGTTAGGGCATGGGTTGGACTCGGTGTTCTTGAAGGTCTCTTCCAACCTGGTGATCCTGTGATTCTGTGATTAATAACATCTAGTGCTCTTGTACTAGAATGAGTTGGTGCCAGAATTTGAAAATACTATTGGTGGCTATTAAACTTCAGTAAGAATATCATCCCTGGTTACCATATATTTTTGAAAGATTAATCGTATTTATGTACAATTAATGTTTGCAAGGTGATGCTGGAATATTAGTGTAAAAGCATTTTGAGATCATTCCACAATAACCTGGGAAAACATATGGTCTAAGTATTTCCTGGCTCTGTTTCTTCTCCCTACTTCAGTCTGTCTGGCTGTAGGTTAGAGGAGAAAGGAATCACTGGATGTGTAAGACTGATTCTTCTGTTAAGTAGCTGAATATTAGTTTGGTGGGTTTTGGGGGGATTTGGGGTTTTTTTTACTTATTATTCCCTGAATTGAAAGTCAATTAAAATGAGAATACTAAAATGCAGTTATGTACATGTGCAGTAAACAGTCTCCTTTGTAGAATACAATTTTACTTTTAAAAATTATTCGAGAAAACATCTTGTTTTAACATTTGCATTAGCACATACAGTATTAATACTTTGTATCAAGTAAGTTACATATATAATCAGTGTCAGTCACAGCATTGTGCTTTATGATATGTATTAAGAAAATCACACTCTGGAAAGAAAATTCCCTTGATGCTATGAAATATGAAAAGGGGCAGTTTTGCTTACTGCTTCTTCCATCTACAGACATACACCACAGAATTTAGTTAAAGGCAATATTACAGTGCATCTGTTTCAAGCAGATGTATGGTTTTTGTCATCAGCACAAAAAAGCAAACACCAACACAAATGACCATATCCATATGCTACTGACACTTATCTTTGTCACTTGTGTAGCATAAATTATGTTGAGTTAACTTAGTGTATTTAAAAATAAATGGGTTTCTGTTCATATTTTTTTCTTAGGGTTATTTTTTGTTTCATCTCCCACTAATGGGAGTTCATTGCTCTCAAGTGGCAACAGAATTGGAAAAACATAGTAAGCTTTTAAAAATTGTGCACTCTTGCAGAAAGTTACATTTCTATGTCCCTTTTAGGAGTCCTGGTTTGCAGGGTAGAAGATACGAGCCAATTACATGCACAGCCTGGCCAGTCTGCCCACTCACTATGAGTCCTGTCTCATGTAATGAGTTTGATCAGACTGTAAATTAGGTTTCTACATTTTCATGCTGATTAAATTATTCCCTTGTGTGAGATTCGTGATAAAGTAAAATAAGGGTTGAGGAAAATATGCCAATAATTTTTGCTACCAGTAACATTTCCAAAGTACCAATTGCATCAAAAAAATAACATCAGAAGTTGCAGATAGCAATATTTCCTCCATTCTGTGTCTCTGTTTTTCTTCACTTGGCTTTGGATACTCATAGAGGCTGTTTCTGGAGGGATTGATACATATTCTGGTTTAAAAGCATGAACACAAGAATAGCTTGCATAAGGAGCTTGCAGGATTTAGATTGCTGGAGGTTTTTAAGAACAGTTTAGATAAACTAATGATAGAAAGTGTACAACTATAGTTAGTTTTGCTGGGGGGAAAAAAAGCCAGCTACCTTCCAGCCCTAGTTTTCTCTGGTCCTGTAATTCTATGTTTTGTTGATTATTAATGGAAGCAAAGTTGTGGGCATCCAGGAAATTCGTGCAGACCTCATAAACCTCACCATCCAGGGCCTGCCTTTCCTCCCTTTGCTCAAGCAAAAAGGAGATCCCATGGCTTCCTTGGGTCAGTGCTTTCAGCATTTAACTATCTACATATACACATTCTCCTAATATCAAACCTGCTCTTCCCTGTCAAGCTCATTTATTCTTGTCCTGTCCCTAGTGAACATGGAAAATAATTGCTCACCAATGGAAGGCTCCTTATATTGGCATAAGATGAAATAATAAAATACAACAACTAACACAGTCCACCTGATGCTGTCAGAGATCCTTCCAGTGGAACCTTCCTTTCTAGAAGATTTCATATATCTAGAGAAATACTGCTATTATTATCAGAGGCTGAAATTACTGTAGTGACTACCTTGAGTGGAATTAGTCATCTTTCCTTGAGTGGAATTAGTAATCTTCGAGGGTTTTGAGGTTTTTTGCAATTTGCTTTTGCTCCCACAGAACTCGTGCTAATAAAATATAGGTATGTATCTTTTACATAGATATGTAAAAAATATGTGCAATAATTTCCACCTTGCTAGAACTTATCTGTGTATTTTTATCACATCTTTGTATATGTGTATATTGGTTCTCCTACTAAAATAGGGAAAGAATGAGTGTTTTCAACATACATTCACATCTTAAAAATCTCTGAGAATTTTTGTAAGACGTGATTAAGAGTCCTGTTCAAGCATTCAAGTCACTGTAGAATTTTCTCATACGCATCAATTGTTAATCTTTGCTTTTTTATGTATTTGCTCACTGGAGGTTAAATGGAAAATTCTCTTTATTATCCTTCCACTGACAGTATTTCGGAAGTTGGAAGACTGTCTTTATGTCTTCTTGAACCTCCTCTTAAAAAAAAAACAGTTTCTTCAAGCTTTTCTAGTAGACACATTGTCTAAGCCTTGGTTTAACATGCTTGTTGTTCTCTGTCCTGCTTTCCACTTTTGGCATCTTATTAAAATGCAATGTCCCCAGAATCTACAATAGTCCTAAATTTGAAACCTGACAAGAATCGACTAGAATTTGCATTATCTCCATGTCTTATTGCATAAGTAATTTCTGTTAGGCCAAACCAGATTGAGTTGCTTTTTTTTTTTCTGTAGACTCTGAGGCATTACTGACTCATTCAATTAATGATCCATCACAACTGCCACATCCTTTTGCATCATATAACTGCAAACCAGCTATTCTTCACTTTTTATCTGTGCATTTTTTCTCCTTTCTTTGTGTGTTTCTTTATTGAATTTTGTATTCTTGTTTTTGAGCTTTTTCTTCAATTTATCAAAGGGATGTTTAAATCTTATTCTGTTCTACGGAATGCTTATAGACTCTTATACCTCATATAATCTAAAAATGCTTTTAGTGTACTTCAGTCATTGCAGTCAATATTTTTAACAGGTGCTTAGAACAGACAGATAATATGGTTTCTCTATAGAATATGGATAATAATTCTTTGAAAAAAACCAGCCTCTGAAGACAAGTAATTTTTACAAGTCTCAAAACGGGACTGACACTGAATAATAGAATATCTGGTGTTATCAAAGCTGTCTATATAAGTCTTGTGAGGAATTTATACTGTCATACTTCCAGATTTCAGCTGATTTCTAGTTACACCAGCTCACAATGAGAGCTGTAATGTTACACCATTGCCTATCAAAGTCAAGAGCTTTTTCGCTTTCTAGACCATTTACTCCTCTGTGCTGTTGAAGGAGTCATTATGCTTGATGACTCTTCTATCTGATCCAGTACTGCAAAATCTAATAGTGCTGCAGGATTACAGAGATCTAGCCATGCACAAATCCTGCTTGATATCAAGTAAATTTTAAGGGAATGTTGTGGTTTTTTGGTTTGGTTTTGGGTTTGGGTTTTCAGAGAGATTTTCAGAGAGAGGTTATTTCCCTTGTAAATGGAGCAGAGCTGATTTGTGTATCACCAAGGGACAAGGGTGGACTACTGAAATGCCTTTTCTTGGAGTTACTTTCCAGAGAAAAACTGGTCTTCAAAGCCTTTAGAGATTTTGCTATTGCAGAATATAGATGGTTTTGGAAGGCAAGAAAGTAAAGCATGCCGACAGTACGTTAGCTAATGCATGTGTGTGCTGAAGTAGTGTCAGGAGAAGTCATGTTGCAGAGGGAGAGAAAAACCTCAAAACCACAGGCAACACAACCACTTGATTAATTCCTGCAGGACATTCATGTACCTTGGAATTCAGGAAGCAGCTCTTTCATGTCTCAAGTAAATTTTCAATTTTTCAACTGCTTGTTTGCTCCTTTTTGCCTCATTTAAGCTGTTAGAGGTAAAAGCTGTCCTCACATCCTTGGCCATGTGGAAGGCACATCAAACAGTGGAAAGAGGAATTTGTTTTCAAGCTGCAGAAATGGTCTGCCAAACTCTAATGAACAAATTTCTTCTACCACTGTGTTTCATTTGCTTTTTTATGTGGTAAAAAGATGAGGGAAGGGTGGAAACTAATTCCTTCTCAGCCCATTGCCCATTCTAAAGGAGCCCTGTTGGCAAAATTGGAACAGATGTCCTCAATTCAATTATGCAGAAATGGCAGAAGCAGTTGGATGAGGAAGCACAGATTTTACCAAGGAAGCTAAACCATGACTCCACTGTAGAAAAACACTGCAGAAGAGATATTTTTTTGCTTTGTTGATTTACTTTAGTTTTGGTTAAGATCACACAGATTATCCATCAAGCTGTTGCCCTATTTTCCATAGACTTAGGAATGACAAATTACTATTAATACAGTCAGTTAATGAGAAATGTAGATGTAATTTACCAATACTTCAAACTAACAAAATGTTATATGATGTTGCTAGTTAGGTCACCAGATTGTCACCAGTTGTTAATTCCTGAGAAGTGTCAGGGTATATTATCTGGGACTCAGTGTCTCATGACATAGTCGTTGATTTTCTGTATGGAGCTGACTCATGACCAGCACAAGATACAAGCTGAGCAATGGTACCTCAGTACAGACATAGTGTAATTCATTCCAGGTTGGACACTGAAACAACCTTCCTTTGTTAAACTCTTCTGGTCACTATAACCATCAATAGTTGCAAATCACTCCACTGAAGTTTTCTGCACTATTTTCTTTTTTCCACAAAATGAGGCATAGTGACTTGGCAGTAATTGAGATGAATGACCCTCTATTGGCAAATATAACCTGTGAAAGTTATATATAAATATATAGACACAAGCAGTCTGTAAAAAGTGCACTTCGGAAAAGTAACAAGACCAGTATAGCAGAAACTATCTGTACACACACTTCACAGTCATCCATAGCAGAAACTGCCTGCATTGTACATGCTGTCCAGCAAATCTGTCCAGAATGTGTAGACATTGAAGATTAAGATGCAAGTTAAAGATTGAACAGGAGAAAACTGTTTTATACACTTTATTTTTGCTTACCAACTAATATATATTTTTAAATATTTGTCATGAGCAATTTTTTTTAAATCACAGTAGAGATCAAAACCTGTAAAAGCGCATTTCTCTTTTCCCCAAGAATTCCAATATTTCCTTCACATGCTGTGCTTGTATATCTGTGATTCTGTTCCCCTCAGGCTTAAAATCTGTAGTTAAATGATCATTAGTTTTTAATTTAAAAGAAATTGCCTAAAATGCTTTTTATCTTCAGAAGTATTTGAGATTTTGTGTATAGGGAAATTATGCTGAAATTCTTATAAATGTTTTTCATATTCTTTGCATTCTCTTTATGGCCTTTTCTTTCATGTTTGCTGTTTTTAATCCACTCACTGTAGTAGGCTCAGGCACATTTGGACAGTCCGTACCTGGCATTCTGATGGGAAGCATGCTTGGACCTCCATCAAACCAGTTAAAGAGCAGCCCACCTCAGTGTAAACAACAACCTGTTACAAGACATGCCTGCAGTTCAGATTGTTCTGAAAATCCTTTCTCAAACAGGCATAGAAGTTCACTTCTGGCCAGGTAAATTTCCTGTCAATATCAAAATATTTTAGTGTAGCACTTTTCTTTTGCTGGAATTCTAAAGAAGCCAAGTGATTGCAGTGAACATGACAAGACGCAATAGAAGTTGACTCATGTATTATGAAACATTCGTCCCATATGAATCAATATGTTTGTTAGTGCATTGTAGTAAAGATAATGCATTCTCATTCTCAAAGGATCAGCCTTATATTAATTTCTTCCATGGATTTGAAGCAAAAAAAACATTTCAGACTTCCAGAGTGTGATAAGAATATTTTATTCACATTGGAAAGATGTATATTTTCTCCCATGTGTAAGTGTACTTATTATTATTGGAGTCAGGTCAATAAATAGCTATAAAACTATAAAACTGATGTTGCCAAGAGAAGTAACATTCAGTTTCTTGTATTTTCCTTTTTTTTTTCTTTTCTTCACAGTTCTATGCATGCAAGCATAGGTCACTAGGATGATATATTGTTGAATCTCATTGAAATAAGTGGCTACCACTGTAGAATGCTTCAAAATTGAAAATATATGAAAATAAATTCTTATAAGGGGAAAGATGTGACAGAAGGCATCATGCTCTGAACAAAAACCAGCTTTTAGGAACTTAATCAATTCTATTCTGTTTTTATCATTAGTCATCTATTATTCTGTGTTGCACCATAAGCACATGAGATCCTCAAAAGAGTAGGGCTCATTTGCTTTGCATCTGTAAGCAAAGCTGTTATTGAATTTGGAGAATTGAATTTTATGTAAGAAGGAGTCCACTCTTGGTAAAGCTGTAGTCAAAAATCATCAAAGCCATTGTATGCAAAAAAGAGCAGAGTAGAGAATAATGGAAGAATAGATATGAAAATGAGGAAGGTCAGAATCACAAAAACATTTGGCTTTAGAAGTCAAGAGTGGACATAATATTAGTGTGTTATTAACTGAAACAGAAAGATGAGAAGTTTTGTTTTCTTTTCTAATCACATAAGCACTTGACGATATTTTCAATTAAATTACAGTATTCAGTCACTGAAAGTCACTTGGTAAATTGGTGGGCTTTTAATTATTTGTGAATGGTGTAAATCCCAGAAGCACTGCTATGGAGTATCACTGAGACCACAAACTGAAGATGATTCAAAAGAGAAGTGAGGAATTGTATAAATATTAAAGTAGCTAACAGAATAATCACAATTATCACAACTTGGGAAGGTATATTAAACTTTATATTTCAAAATTTAAGGCAATCTCTTACAGAGACCAAGAAGTACCCGCTAAGGAACACACTCTGTTTTTCCTTATGCTCATTCCTGCAGCTAATGTCACATACTAGATATTTGAATTTGCCAGATTGTGAATCTAGATATTTGTTTTCCTGTGAAACTAATAATAATATTTTCACTTGTCTTTTTCTCATCTGTGAACCTCACAAATCTTTGGAATATGCATTTCTGAGTGTTACTGAAAGTTCTAGATGTACAGATAGCACCCACACGTATCTACTACAAAATTATATTAAAGTCTGTTGAGGCTTCAATTTTTGCATGCAAAAAGAGAAAATTAGAACCAAAATATTGATTAGACTGAAGTAAAATTCAGTCTAATCAAAAGTGATCTAATTAAAAATGAAAGAAAGACTTTATAAATTACAGTAATGAATAAATTGCCTTTCTGGTTATATCCACCTCTTCAGTTCACTTAAGTAAAGTAAATGGCCTGTGGCGTGTTCTATAGACACATATTTAGTGGCATATACAGTCCTTGTCCATCTGGCACAATGGTATTTGAATTTGTCTTATTTTGCTTCAGAATACAAAGCCTGCTCCAATTTGCATGTAACATATTAGGGTATTTGAGGAATGTTCAGCTTTTTTTTGTCTAAAGAGTGCATTCGTTTATTTCAAACTGAGTTTGAAAATTACTGGTCCAACAGTTAATTATGTTTGCATCTAGACTGACATACTGTAGTGTATTTAAGTGTATTTACATATTTTAAGATGGATTTACTTGAATGGAATAATCACATACTTTTTACTATCACTTTGCTTTTAAATTGTGCATCAAATTTTGCTTAAGTTCACCATGCCTTAAGCATTATAAATTCTGATTTCAATCGTAGCTTAAAGGTATTAAGAACTCTCCTTTTTCTTTTGAAGAACTTGAAGGGCAATTTCAGCAAAGCAATGTCACTCAAGCATGAAAATGTTTTTTATGATTACTAAAGCTCCACCTCAATGTCTTGTAAGAGAGAAGTCATGGCTGACCAGGCAGCCCTGTATTGTTTCTATCACGTAAGAGATCGGAATTTGAATTTGGCAGTCATTTTATTCAGTGAATATTGAGAGGAAATTATTTTTGATGCCTTAAGGTCAAAGTTGATTTTTAGTATCTTCTTAAGCCAGTGCTTGAAATGCCAGTAGTGTGAAATTCAAGGAGGAATATCAAGGCATTTGAATATTTCCAGAGGTGCAGGTGATGTATTGAAATGATACTCAAGTGAAAGAGCCCTGAGGTGAAAGAAAAGCAGAAACCAGGAATTTATCTCACCTCATCTTAGACGTGTGCAGTGTACACATCAATGTCTGAGCCAAGCAGACATTGCTAATCAGATTGCGTTTATAGTCAAGGGAGAGAAACAGCTGCTTTTATAGCTGGATCCATTTGATGGAATTTGGATGTCTTGTTTAGGATGATATCATTCCCATCTAAGAAGTGTCTTTTTCTTTTCATTGACTACAAAGGAATACAAAAATTACTAGCTTAGATGCAGACATGTAGATAGCTGTGTCTGGTTAAATAAATACCACTTTGAAACACTGCAAATAGTGACAAGAGCAAATTGCTTTGCAGGTCTATTTATGACTTTTTTTTTTTTTGTAATAGTCCAGTGTTACTGCAAATGCACAATAAGAGTGTTAAGGTACATCTGTAAATTCTAATTAAAACCTAACATTAGGCAACATTATTTCTCTAAAGTATTGCTTTGCTTTTAAAGAAAATTTCAAAAAATATATTACTGGTTATCTGCTATGCAGTCATTTACTGTGTGTTTTAAAAAATACCCACGGATCAAAGGAGCTTCTTGCATTCATCAACACAACAACGTTCTGATGTATAAAAGTAAGGAGCAGCTCAGATGAGGCATAAAGAACAAATAAGCTGCATTATCAAAAGCTTGTCAGCAGTAGGTAAATCTGACAGAGCTAGTTTGTAGCCTGAAAAGAAAGCACCACGAATCATTCAAAGAGGTCGGACAAGAAGCTGTGAAATTCCATCCGTGCTTATATAATGTATAATCATGAAGTGACTTTCATGAATTCCATTCAGTGTTAATAACAGTAATAATCACAGCTGTGTAATTCAACCAATGTAATAGTATTTACATACTATGTTTTTTAATTGCATTATGATTGCTGTATATTATCATTGTTCTTATCATATTGGTCCTTCTTCTTCTTCTGTAAGCACTTTATGCCTTCAGCTAGCCTCATTCTCACTCCTGTGTGTTCCTCTCCTTCTTCTCTAAGAAGAGGGTCTTCCTGCTACTTCAGGTAACATAACCAAATGAGTCTGCAACACTGATTCATAGAGAGTCATTAACATATTGCTCATCATGGTGTGACTGGTAGGGAGGGTCCTGCGTGGGGCCAGGAGTTGGACTTGTTGATTCTGCTGGGTCACTTCCAACTCAGTTTATTCTGTGATTCAGTGATCGTCTTATTTATTTCCAAACATCTTATTTCAGTGGTTTTTATTACCACTATTCATAATTTGCAAAGAGATCTTAACTGCCTTTTCTAAAGTGATGCTGAGGTCAATTTCTTCAGTTAAACATTTAGTCTGAAACATTTAGTTTGCCTATTTGCCAATTTTGTGGAGATGTGAAATCTTTACCAGTCCCCTCAAAAGCCAAGTAATGCTGTCTCACTGCAAAATTTTCCATCTTAGCTCTAGTTTAAGATACTATAAATACAATCACTTAATGTACTCTTTCTCAGACTTTAAGATGCATACTTTTGACTGTTATTGCAGGGAAAAATGATTGTTCAATTGTAAACTTTGATATTTAGTCTTTAATGACAGTCTTTAATCCATGACGATACTGGCCAATCTCCCAAGCTTAATTAGCTCATCAGGACTTTCTCAGGAAAGATCTTGATGAAGGCCACCTGAAAATGTTTCTTCTCTGTTCTTTACTTTCCTCTTACGCACAAAGAAATGTAGCATTGAAATAAAACACTGTAACAGAGAAGGAAGTGTGTCAAATTCAAGGTTTCCTTCATAGTCAGTAGAAATTATCTCTGCCTTGGAGTTTCAAACTTCGGAGACTGAATTCATGTTGATTGGTTTTAAACCTGATTCATAGTCTTTTTTACTTTTCTTACAACTTAAACCAAGTAGGTATCAATTGTTAACGAAAAACTTTGACACTAGGATATAAAACTGTGGTGGAATACGTAGACTTTAATTACCAAAGCGGGATTTTTTTCCTTTCAATTTTAGTTTCAAAAAATATTATCAAACCATTCAGATTTGTTGAGGTAGCCTGGTTCAGGATTTTTGCTAAAATGTGTTAAATTTTCTTTTTCTTCACAATGCATGTTGTTTAAACAGTACCTGCATCTGTATCTATAAAACCAGAATTGTGTTTGAATTTAGATATATTGGAATATTTTAGAACATTCTTTCAGAAAGACTTTTTGAAATAATGAAGATTCTTCCTAATTAAAATATAGAAAGACTTTGAAATAATGAAATTCTTCTCAAAGGAGGATCACTGTATTTTGCAGTACTTGAAAGCAATATAAAGTTCTGTTCCTTCTTGATAGCTGATTGACTTGAAAATAACCTAAAATCTGTTTACTTGGAAAGATGCACAAGAAAATTTTACTGGCGATGCCATATGGAATAATTACAGTGACAACCCTCAAAAGGGTAAAGCACTAGGATCTGTTTTGTATAGTCAGAGCAATAAATTAATACCCCAAGGATTAACTCACTAAAGTCTGAAGTAATCAGTCGTGCAATAATTGTATCATAGACACTGAATTTGACTCAGCTGAGCTGTCACTGTCCTTCTGCCACACTGGATTGCTAATGGGAACACGGTCTGCTGAGGAGGAGCTGGGACAGGTCTAGTATTGGACTGTATCTCAAGAGACCACGTTGACACAGGTATCTGATCATGATATCAGGATAGCATTTTGCACATTTATTTATTGTTTTGTATCAGTCTTTTTGTGGACGTATTGATGAAGAGTCTCACAAGTCTGTGAATGCTTGGTAATAGATAATTACAAAATGAGCCTGTTTGTCATGTAATAGTTTGCCATATAAACACTGGCATTTTTTAACCATACATTCAGTGTTTTCTGGTGATTTCAGGCAATGTTTCCGGTGAATCTGAGGAAAATAAGACAACTTTGATCCCCCTATATATGTTAACACTTTGCAACAGAGCATTGTAGCTTATGGCTTTGTAAATCCTCACTTTCTCAGGGAGCAACATGTGTTGGAACACATTTAAACAAGGACAATGTTTTGCATTGCTAAATTGAAGACTAAAAATGAGTTTGTTCTAGTGAGTGTGGCTAGTTAGTTTTTTAATTTACTTTTAATAATAGGAATGGTCTTTTTTAAGTCAAAATTATTTTAATTAGAGCTGAGAAAATGTTTTTAGCTAGTTAAGCAGATAGCTTTTTGAAATTTAATATGCTGTATGAAATTTATGTTTTAACAGGATATTGGACTGCAATTTTTAAAGACTGAGTAGAGTCTCAGAGTATCAGAGTACTCTCTAGAGTATCAGAGACTATTTTAGTATGAAACTGAACTTTTCGTATGCACACAGAAATTTGCAGAATATATGGGCATGTATAAATAAATAGCAGAGCTGGAGAGCCTGTACTCTTCACATAATGCAGATGATTCACTTTCTCTGTGCTCTAAATGTACATTCTCATGCTGGGTACTGAAGTGGTTGCAATAAACACTGTATTTACTTTTGCACCAGTTAAGCTTTACTGCTTTCAAATAAAGCTATTTTAGTTTATAGAGACCTTAATTTTGATAATATATTAAATGCAGTGAAATAAATACAGACACTGTCTGCTTTGTGATAAAGCTAAATTAATACCCAAAGGATTAACCTTCAGTGCGCAGTGTACTGAATACTATTTTAGAAAGTACTTAATTGCTTTTTAAAACATGGTTCCAGCAAAGAGGTTGCTCATGGTGGGGGTCAGGGGAAGAGGGGTGTGCAAGAGAGGAGAAAAATGTTTCTAGTCCAACATGAGTACAATATTCAAACTCAGCATCTTCTTACCACCGTTATGCCTGCTGTAATAATTTCTATTAAGTGCTGGGGTATTTTTGCTTGTTTGTTTGTTTGTTGTTTTTATCCTCATTTCCTGAAAGGATTTAGTTGCTATTCCATAACTTTTATATTCTTTATGAGTGTTATGAATGCAAGCAGAACTGAAATTCTGGTGCCAACTGTACACCAACAAAGTAGTCTTCTGTAAAGCATCTCATCTACTGTAAAGAATTACGGTGTTTTAAAATAATCTTTAGTTAATTTAAGTTCTTTCTTCCTTGTGAATTTTTACAGGAGGTATTGGCTTCTTCTGTGGTTATGGGCCTCCTGAAGTCAGTGATATGACATTGGGTCAATGCCCTTTGTACATTTAAGCAAGCAAGGACTATTGGACTCAAGTAGTTTTCCTTGTAAACATACGACATGCTATCTGAAGATAGGATCTCATTATATATAAAAGGTCTTGAGCAAAGTGCAGAACAACCTTATGAACTGTGCTGTAGTTCTAGAAAGTCTTTTTTGATCCAGCATTTAGAAACAGTTGCTTAAAATGTATACAAACTGTGGATTTAGTGACAAATGATTAACTGAACTTGAAAAAACAACCACCACTACACTTGCAGAGAGAATATCACAATCATACGCCTTCAAATGTACTGCTTATCATGTATAGCAAAAATGATTAAATGTTGTATTCTCATTACTTAAAAAGGGGAATATTGCTAGATTTTTCATGCATCAGTGAAAAAGGCAAAGATGGCTATTTCCACCAAGGACTATTTTTCCTGGGGGCCTGTAGGCAGATTTGAAACACCTGTTTGAAGCCCTGTCACATACAGTCTGACTCATATCAAGTACTTAACTTCCAGATGAAACTCAGGAAGTAATTGAAATGTATTTCCACCTAGAAGATGTTGAAAATACTTTGGCTATTAAACTTAATCACACTTTGGAAGACTAAGAAATGAAATCTTTTAGTTATAAAATTTGCCCATATTAATGTATATTTGCCTTAGCCTTGTGGTCTCAAATAAATCTGATGTCATTTTACCCTCCTACTTTGGCTTAATGTTTTTCCTATCATAAAAAGATCTACCTGTGTTTTAAACCCATTGTGTACTTTGATAATGATGGCCTAAATTTAATGTAGCCTATCTTTTGGGTTGGTCTGTATTTTATTTAAGTATTTGTATGTGGTTTTATGGAATAATTTGTCTTGTTTCCAGTACTAAAATACAGCATTGCTTTTGAGCTGTAGCTCCTATTCTTTGAAAAATCCTGAACTTCAGGAAAACCTTATACCCGCTTCTTGATTAAACTCTTCTACAAGGAAAGGGTACTTTCAAAATTCAGTTTTGTTGTCTACACGTAGTTCAGTATTTTATATGATATTAAGAGCATTTTTCTCTGTCTTTGCAGAACATTTTAGTTGTACTAAGAGGTATTGTGGAATCACTGTGGGCAGAGGTATTTGGTTCTAGTGTTGTAAAGCATCATATACATTTTGATTATTCATTATTTTTTCTTAATTTAGTAAATCATGCTGACTTTTATATTTCTGGCAGAGAGTCCAGTGCCTGGCCCCTCTGGGGACAGAGAGCCTGTGCCAGCTGTGAAGCTATTGGTGGCACTGCTCTTTCCTCTCTTTGGCCTGCACAAAGTGACTATGCATGCACTGACTAGATAAGTTGGCCCTGACTCTTCTTGGAAGTAATTTAAAAATATATCTCAAAGGCAGTATATGCAGAAGATTTTGCACATGTTCGAAGCCAAGCATGTGATTGCATTTTTTACTGGTTCAGTTCTAGAACACCTTATGAAACGCGGGCAAATTATGGGAATTAAAAATAGAAAGAAAATTACTTAATAAGGCTCACAATGCTGTGTACATAGTAGTGGAGTGGTTTTTTTCCCAAAGTACAGAATTACAGTAGGAATTCTCTTTCCTTTTACCCCTTTCTCCTGAAAACAATTTTTTAAAAAGAGACAAAATTTACATATTGTACTAGAAGATCTTCAGAATAATTTTTTTTTTTTTAAATCTCAGCAGCAGGATAGATACCATGTAACCTAAATGTTTGAGAAAAACTTTGTGCAGTAAATTTCCTATACAACACATGTAAGTTGTTTACAAAAATGAAAATGGTACCTGGGGACTAAATTAATTTATATAATATGCACGTCTCTTTCTCACATACAGTTTTTGTGAGTATTGCTGAATATTTACATAGCATGAACTCATACTGACTTTATAGCCAAATGTCTTCTACTCCATTTTTCAAAATGTACTCTTCTATGTGGGTGAAAATTGTCAAAATGCAAATAGAGACCCTTGAATGACAATAAATCATAAAACCTTCGGGAAATGGCTTTAGCTTAGTCCATTCCATACTATTCACATAGAGATTCTCTAAAGTAGTCCAGATTTCCTGCTAATCACTATCATAAGTGAATATGTAGAGTTTCTCACGGGAAAACAGAACCCACAAACACAGATTTTCCAGAGTGGTGATGGAGAAACAGACAGGGAGCTGATCTTCTGCCATCACTTTTGTGAGTATAATTTGGTTTTTTGCTTGTTTTTTAAACTTACCTCACCTGATGTGTACCTGTATTTACATTAATTAATTTTTGATTAACTGACACCAATCTACACTCGATGAAAAAACAGTAACCTTCATTAAAAAGAAAAAGAGAATGCTAAGAAATGTTATCACAGAGAATGGCCATTTTTAAAACAGGACAAAAAGAATGATAGGGATGAAAATATAGTGGAGAGTTAAAACCAGAAAGATTATCATCTTCTATAACCTTTATAGCTGGACTGGACACATCAAATCACTAAAAATCAATAATATTCCAAAATAAACTAGGTGATAAAACAATGACACGTGATATTGGATCATTCTATTGTATCATCCAAGTTTATTTCTGTGTATTACCTCGAAGTTATATGAAGGTTGAAAATTGCAGTCCTCAAGCATTAGGAAGTTAACTACAAAGGATCTTGCAGGGAAAATCCCAATTTATCATATAATTAATTACTCCCATAATGCTTAGTAGAAAGGGATCCTATAAATCTCTTGGATAAAAATAACATTCAAGAAATATTCTTCTTACATTTCCTCTCTGTGTAATTAGCATCTTAAATCTCTCTCTATGTATACACCCCTACTGCTGAATGGCTGTTACAGTGCACCCAAAAAACCCCAGAACTTTACAGTTTAAATTAACAGAGGAGATTGTAACTTAAAAAAAAAAATTGAGACAGCTAAAACATTTAAGGTAGGTTTGGTTCTTAGACTTGAAACAAGCAGAGTATTTGGAATGGTCTCTGAAGAAGCTGGATAATGATAAAGAGAAGTTACAGGTTGGAACTATGGCAATGAAAAAAGCCCCAGAATTTCCTACTTGAAAGATTTTAGGTTGCATTGCTTATGAAGTTTAAATGAGACCACGCCATACTGAAATGATTTGTGGGACCTATTGAGGAGCTATATAGTTTTACAAAATGTAAATGAATTATAGCCCATACATTTGGCTTGTAGATGTAAGTTGTTGAGAGCTTTCAAAGCTATTCTAAGTTTTCTGGAAGAATTTTGTCATTTGAAGTAAGTAATTAGGGCACCTAACAACTGTGGATGAGATAATGTTTTTTTTCCTTGCCAGTTATGAGCGAAGCATAAAAACTTGGTGCAAAGGATAAAAATAAAAGTGCTTCAGCACTGCAGTCATAGAAATGGCTAGAGTGCACTGTAGATACACTTCAGCTTGCTCTGAAGTGACTATTGCAGGTGTGATAGCCATCCCTCAAGGCCACAAGGACTGCCGCTTAAGTTATAAAACCCACAGGTAACTTTGCCCACTAATGTCTCTGTCACTTCAGGACTTTCATACCCCAATGCAGGGCAAAAGGAGAGGCTGATGCTGAATCTGCTTGCTGTCGTTACCAAAAATTCGGTAAAATAAAAAACTCCTTAACACCAATGTAGCATTAAGAAGCAGGCATTCTTTATTCAGCTGGATGCACGGGGGAATAGCTCCTCCCAAAACTCTGCATGCTGTGTGTGGGAAAGTTCCTGTTTATATGCTGCATTTTATATACATATTCATTGACTGTCTCAGAATAAATACATATATGATAATCATTTCCCCAAAATCATTAACATACTTTCCTTCCCCTTTACACATGCGTTCTTCTGTCCTGGGGGTCTCTCAGGTGGTCATAGACCCCAGTGTTTCAGTCGACCTGGCTGAGTTGGCAGGGCACTGGGGCTAGTGAACTTCCAGTTCTCCTTACACAATGGGCATTGTGCAGTTCCATAGGCCAGTGGTTTTGGTAGAACAAGCATTGTGTGAGCTCACCAGGTGTAGAGAATTTATCATCTGGTAACATTCTTGGGAGTCTTACAGGCATCAGCATGCTCCTCTTAGCGCTCATTCCTCTCCTGGACCTGACATCCATGCAGTGCCAAGTTGCTGATCTGAATTCTGTGAGACACACACACTTTCCCAAGAGCTAGAACAAAAGAATTTTTAATGTTTTGTAGGTGCTTCCGTAGAGGTGTTCCCAAATTATCAAGCAGGTATGTCTGTACTCATTTGGTTCTCAAAAACTTGGCTAAACGGCTGTTTAAGAACGTTAATGTTCCCAAGCAACAAAAGATCTGATCATGATCTCTACACTAATTTTGTTTTCCTGTATTAAAATGAGCAAGTGATGTTTTTTGATTTTTAAATTTTCCATTAATTTCCATAAAGCCACAGTGGTGTTGGGTAGGTATTTTTAAGTTACATGGGAAATAAAATATTTTAGTAAGATCATTCTTAGTAAAATTTTTAGTTTATCTAAGAGAAAATTCAAAGATTCTCAAATGAAAGATGTATGTAGATGATCTAAAGAGATTGAAAAACACTCTTTATCATCAAAATAAGCGTGTGTTATAGTATAGTTAAGCGTGTGTTATAGTATAGTATCTTCAGAGAAAATGGCACAAGTGTAAGTAATTACTGGTTTTGCTATTTTAATAGATGAGTTTGGATAAGAAGAAAATATTCTAATACTGCCTTATATTCTTGTAATTGTGTTGCACACATTGTATCAGTATCTCAGTAGTCAATCTATTATAGTTCCTACAACAAAAAAAAATTTCAAATTTCTATGCCCAGTAAACAAAAGCAAAAAGAATGACTTCACCAACACCTCTTTTGATTTTTTTTGGTAAAGAAGTTCCCCACAGCAGCAGGATGCTTTGCAATCAAAGTTTTTCAGGTTATCTGTATTTTGAAGCTACTCTGTCAGAATACTCTATAGTTCTTCTGCAATATCTCAAATATCCTGTGTAGTGTTTCCAGCCTTTACAGCAGACTGTGCATGCCTTTAAAAGCTAATGTCAGGGGGTATGCTTTAGAATGTCTATTATTATCTCACTTTGTCACTATAAGCTATTAATCTCAAAAACTAATGCTTTTTGGAAAGTGAACAGTACCCCATATTCCTCTCCATGTGTAGCTGCATTTATTGCCACAATCTTTCCTGCTTTGCACAAACATTCACTTAGGAAATAATTATAACCTGTAAATTAGCTCAGTTGTTTAGAGCATGGTGTTAATAACACCATGGTTGCTGGTTCAATCCCTGTATAGGCCATTTACTTAAGATTTGGACTCAGTGACCCTTGCAGGTCCCTTCCAATACAGAATATTCTGTGAACCTGTGAAATAAAAGGAAGGTGAAGGATGGCTCTCCTCCCTGGAGAAGCACATTGAGGTTTGAGAATACAAAGGTGTCAAAGAACTGCTGGAAAAACAGCAGCATTTTTTCCTCACGAATGTATAATCTCCATGAAATATGAAGCTGAAACTAATTTGGATATGGCAGACTTTGAAAGCTACAAACAAAATTTACTACCTAGCACTAGTAATAGTACCGGCTCTACTAAAACTTTATAACCTTCTTTTAAAGCTGAATAAGGACATTTTACATTCTGCTCATTTATTAGATATTTGCATCAGTACAATGGTGAGTAGTTCAGTAGTTTGAAAGGGGATATGTAGGTGATTCAATAATTCATGGCTCTGAATGATAGAGCTAATATAGCAGCTTCCTGAAATGTCAGTATGCAGTGTGAAGCCTATTAGTTAAAGGTCCTCTTTTTCACAGAGAAGTTAAATAATTGTTACTCAGAACAACAGAGTACGAATCTAAACATTTAGAGACAGTCAAGAATTCTTGGAAGACTTTTCTCTTGGTACATTTTAGATAAATTCATATATACAATGCAGCAACTTTCCTCCAGACAATGAGGGGGTGAGATGTGAATCTTGATGTCTCTTGTTTGTGTTGCCATATGGAAACCAAGGAGAGTTGCTGATCAGGGATTCTCCATTTCCACTTGGATTATTAACTAGAACTCAGCAGACTTGGTTATGATCTCATACTTTCCCCTTATTTGTGCCCAAGCATGACAGAGCAAAGTCAGTGCTCATGCCCATATGCTAGATACAGTTTGAAAGAGCACATTTAATTTTGAAAGGATCATAAACCAGCATATTCATATACATAATGTATGTATTTTTGTTACAGCTAGACAAGCTAAACATCATTATTTAGATTTTTTTGCAGGTGAAAGATGAAAGTAAGCTAGCAGTTGACCATAACTTCATGAAAAAGTAATCGTGGCCACATGTAGTATAATTATAATAGACTTGCAAAGTGGAAAAGAGCAATCATGAAGCAGTGTAAGAAATGCCAGATAGGCATCTGGTCAAGATCTCTCCCTTCATAGCCTTTTTGGGGCGTTCACATTATCAGTTGTGAAATGGAGAAAAAATTCTTCATCAGAAAAATGAATCATCTACTTTATGCCAAAAATTAAAATCCCAGTAAGTGCTTAAATTTTTCACAAATAAGTTTAAATAGCAAAGAGGCTGTAACTGGCAACTGCTTCATATTCAAAAAGGTCAGATTCCCTGGTATGTTCGGGTTAATGAATCCATATGTGAAGTTTATGGTTGCTTTGAGTCACCAAAGTAGTGCTTTGCAGTCAAAACACCTCAGTATCCCTTCCCTGATGCATTGGAAGTGCTGCTTATTCCACTCTTTTACTACTTGCATCTAATCGTAAGCATTTTTTCCCCACATAGCTCATGCATCCATTTAGATCACAGCTGCTTTAGCATACTGAATACCTTCAGATACACAATTATTGCAGGCTGAGTTTGACTGAATAATGTGATTCCTAAGCTTCCTGAGCAAATTATTTTTTTTTATCCTGATTTTCATACCTTTTTAATTTAGAATCTGTTGTCTTGGGTTTGATTTTTTTCCTAAATAAGTGCCACTACACTACCTTTATGTAATGGCCCTACCTTACGTCTTAAATTCTATTGTAACCAATATAAAACATCTGGATTTGAAGCAACGGGGTGTAATTCTACAGGTACCCAACATAAGACTGTGTCAGGAGCACTTTCTAATAGCTGCTTAAGTGGTAGGAACACAGAAATTATGTAGGCAGAATAAGATGCTTGATGTTACTTGAAGCACAGCAATAATTCTTTAAATTGCTATCCATTAACTCCCTGCAAAGTCTAAATCATAATTTAATTGATTTCTCATAAAGCACAAAAAATATTACTGTGTGAACAAAATGCCAACTTCGTGAATTGCAAAACCCCAAGGTAATGAAAAATAAACAAGAATCAATGAAAAAAAAGAAGGTTACATAATTTTAAATACGGGGAGGTTTGTTAACTTTTCAGAATAATTTTATATTCTTCTCATGTAGTTCCCTGTAAATCCTGGATATGTTTGGAAAATATGGATACCTGGGTGCTCCTGTTCAACATACACTGTAGCATAATATATAAAATATTTACACGTGACGTATTTTCCATTGTTAATATTTTCTGAGTAACTGTCAAAGTTACTGGAGTATTCTCCTACCCCAAATTGTAACATACATCTCTTCTTGATTATTTTAGCTGAACTTGACAATTTCAGGTTTCGTGCTAGTTAAAATTAACATTTTACTTCTACTCCCAAAGAGTTCTGGGTTATGTCTACCCTAATAAATATAATAGCCAAGACTCACTGCCACTAACACCTCTGACATGAGTCTCCTTCCTCCGGTACAGGTCAGCCTATCAAGAATGGACCTTGGGACTCGTCTTTATCTTGTAGAATACTAATTGTCATGGGCCAAAATTGTCTCATGAGGATGCTCAGAAACAGTACAAATGCAAGTCTGTGTGTAGTCTCAAGCTTATGTTTCAGTAATACACATATATATTCTGTATGGCTGTGTCATAGTGAGGAGTGATGGATAGATAAGGCAACATCACCAGCTCTAATAGTGTGTATGCTGGGAGGGAGGGTTATAACAGCAGTATCCATGCCTTCTGGCTCACTCAGTATACTGTGGACTTGACTAAAGACCTCAAAGACTACTCCTGGAAAACTAAGTAGAGTAAACAGGAAAGAATTACACAGAATGTGTAAAACAACAGGCTTTCCAAGATTTTTGCTGGTCTCAGCCCTGAAGGTCATCAAAAAGTGTACTGGACTGTAAATTCATCCTCTCAATAGCTTCCAAAGGCTGATGGGCTTTCTGAAATGTCTGTGAAGACTCAGACTCACATTCAGGAAGCCATGAGAGGTATACTAGTGAGTTTTCCAGCCTGATTTTGATAGTGATGATGCTGTCATTACATTAACATTTTGAGGACTTGAACACATTTTTAAATAGGATTACATAATATATAATATTCTGTCATCTAGACATCTCTAAACTGGCAAGATCTCAGATGCTTGAGATGCATCATTTATCTCACCTAATTTTAGACATTGAAGGTGTAGAAATCTGAGATTTTTTTCTTGGAGAATTGAAGAAAGTGATTGAGAGTTGCACTTCCAGGAGGCAAGTCACCTGAGTTATTTTAGACTTCGAAATAATGATTAAATGAATCACTAGAGGTATAAAACCAAAAGAAATACAAAATTCAGAAAAGATATCAAGAATTTTAATTGATCATTTTACTTTACCTATTCTGTGCTGATTTTAAGTATTCTCTTTCTGAAAGAAAGAAAGAAAGAAAAAGACATAATTATGGAGGAGGTTTTGAATTATTTTTTTAATATTGAACCACTTCTCCAGTCAAGAACTTTTGACTGACTTGACCAGTAATAGTTGTGAAATCAATTTTCACTGAAAGTCTTCAGAAGGTAGAAAATATTATATTTTTCCAAATTTTCTTTTATGTCCTTAAAATTTTATCTGATACCATAAAAATTATTCTCATTTCTGATCAGAAAATTTCAATAAGGCCAAGTGTATAGATAAATCATATATTTTTACTCTGCAATATTATCGATTTGCAGTTTTGCTTTTGACAAAATTTAATTAAATGGATTGTATATAAAGAAGAATGAGCCAAACCCCAATCTGACAGTTCATAGTTACAGTTAGTTGATAAGTGTTCCTCAATTGCAGTGAATTATGAATTCTTCTGCTTTCTAAACAGAATTTCTTGTAAATCATAAACAGAAACTATAATTAACACTAGTATTGCCATGGGAAAAAAAATCTCAGCAGTACACTAATGATCTTTTAACATTGGCCTATTACACATATAAATTTTGCTTTTTTGGACCTTAACTTCCTAAATGGAAACTTCACTGCAAGACAACTTACATCTTAATTTATTGGTTGCACTGGGTTTTCCCAAAATGTTTGTGATGCACAATATTTTGTGGCATACAGAATTTAGGAATGAATGGGTTTAGACTCAGAAGTTCCTTAAACAGAGCTATTCTGTGACTCACAAATAAAGATAGTTGATATGGTTCTAATACTTTAGTGTATTTGGTATTATTCAGTCTACAGTTTGGGCCCAACAAATATTTTTCTTACAATGCAAACTCAGCCTCTGATTTTAAGTAAGAGAGAGCAATATCTGTTGTGTGTTATTAACCACCAGAGCCACAAATTGTTATTAATAATGTACTACCAACAGGAAACCTGAGAAAATTAAAACAGTTGCAACTGCAAATCTTCTGGGTGTTGGTGGTTGGTGATTTTGTGGCTTGTTTGTTTGTTTGTTTTCCTTTACTGCTATTTATTTATGTAAAGTGTATATTACAGAAGAACAAATTTGGTTTATTGGTTTATCATGGAGCAAAAAATTCAAGTAACAATTGCATAAACTAACAACATAGGCAGTACCCAATTGTAGGAGCAACTCATATTTCAGACAAAACTAATGGTAACATGAGACATGATTAATTTGGCAGTAATTTTTTAAGACCTTGGAAATTTTTTGACAACACAAGAGCATTAAAAAGAAAGCATGTATTTTTAAAGCAATTTTCATCCACTGAGTAGCTACATAAAAAGAACTAGTGTCATGGCACTGTATTTTTTTTTTTTTGAGAAAAGTAAAAACTACTTGTTTCACAGTATTACAGAAAAGATACAACATAATAAGAAAATTACCTTCTTTTTGCCTCCTAGTCTGTTTTTCACCATAAAGTCTTTGCTAAACTGAGTTTTTATATTTTAAATTTGACTCTATGAGATAAAATATCTGAATTCCTCTCAAGATGCTGACTTCATATGGTCTAACATCTTCTGCCCAATTTATACTGAAAAAAGCCACCCCATGGCTCCTTGCAGTGAAATCTGCCAGCTTTAATGATCAAGGTTAAGCATAAAAGATGTGTTGCAGTCTAGATAACAGTTCTATACCTAAAGCTTACTTCAGAAAGTTAATTATTTGTGACCAAAAGGTGATGTGTAAACACCTCTGATGCAGGACGGCTAGTTGTTGTTTTAATCCACACCACTTACCCTGGTAATTGTTCCTGAGTGGAATCACACAGAACAGCTGTTGCTTTTGTTTTTGTAGGTATAGTTACAGTATGAACCCTATTTAACCAGAATGAGACAAGACTGATCTAAGCTAGTAGCAATCTTTTGAAGTAATGAAATTCATTGATCTGTATTAAAAAGATCTCTCATATCCCTGTTTGAAATTTAATGATATGACTTTTTTTCAGAGGTATCAGCAGCAATCTGTTAGGTGCAAACAAAAAACAGAGATATTACACCATGGGATAGAGTATAAGAAAGGAAGGGGAGCTCCAGTGCTCAGGCATTTTGTTCTTTCCACCGTGTACACTGTGAACAGCACTCAGTTTTGGCATTGTCAAGTTCAGCTGCTCCTGTTCTATCTATATACATAATAGCATTCCCCCCGATTGAAATACTAGCAAAGAAAGAACAAGAAACTTCTAAATAATAGAAAACTTTTGGTCACTAATTGGTGACTTAGCTGATAAACCTGTGTATTATGATCCTGCCTATTCTCAAAAAACATAGCATGTATGTTTGTTATCCAGTTAATAAATCTCATTTTAGTAACTATGGTTATTCTAAAATTATGTCATAAATTTGTAAGCCAATGCCTTTTCTAGTGCTCATTTTAGACATTCCAAAAGTTGGATGGGAGGAGCCTGTGTAAATCCCAATTTCACAGCTGGCAAATTTGGTACATACTATGTGTCAAAGCCCACTTTGTGAGTGCTAAGTGAGTATTCAGTGGGTAAAGTTATCTTTGGACTCACCCCAAGACAGTCTTGTAGAGTACTCTTTTCATATGTAGTATGAAAGCAAACAGAGACCTGTTCTAAACTGCATCCAATTCATTGCATCAGAAGGCCACTGTCTCTTTCCTAAACAACCATGTATTTCAGTGCCTTGTACAAAATCTCAAGCAGAAATACCAGGTTCTCCTTTCATTTAAAGAAGCGGGCACTTTGTCTGATAAGCACAGTCAAAACTATGGTTTTTTGTATCAGTCACTGAGTCAAGCAAATATGAAGAAATAAAGTCAGGACTTTCTTTTAAATTTTATTCTTGCCTCTAAGATAGTCTCTACTTACCCTGAAGTGTCATGGAAAGGGGAAGAAACGTTTACTAAAGAGGAAATAGATCTGTGAGAGAGGTTTGTCAAAACTTAAGCTTTCCACCACTTACCTCTATCGTCAGTTCAAAACCATGGTACAGTCAGTATTTTTGTTAACAACAAAATGTAGGATTCATCTTAACAAATGCCATCTACATTGCTAATGTCCAAAAAAGAAATTTTGTACATATACTCAAGTAAGGATGACCATATTATTTTAGGTCTCCTTCAAGGAGGTAATAGAGCAGTTTTCTTCATAATATCTGGTTTGAATCTTTTAGTTTAAAACCATTACCCCCAATGTCTTTCGCTTTTCTAGGAAATACATTATACTCAGCTTGGGGTACCTTTCCTCTTTGTTCTTTTGAAGTACCCCTACGCAGAAAATACCCCACTAAATGGAAACAAATAAATATCTTTTCCAGAAAAATGTAGTATTTTTTTCCAAAGAAAATGATGTAATTTTGCGCTTCTAGTGTAATATGTCTATGGCACAAGAAAACTAAGGTAATAATACTTTTTCAAAAAATTGAAATGGGGTTTTCTATTTAGAAAGGAATATTTCTAAACCAATAAATTTTTGCTGGCTAGACTGAAAATCTGCCTACAGAGTAATAATGAATTATCCTGCATTTCTTATCTCAATGTCTATAGTAAGTTTTACTGTCTATCTGTAAAATTCTCTTTTAGACAGACATTTCTATTTTTTTAATGAACATGTCACAGCTTAAGAACATGTTGGTAACACTTGGTAACATTTTTTTAAGTTAAATGTTATAAGTTTTGTTGTTGCTGTTTTGTTTGGGTTGTTTTGTTTGTTTGGGTTTTTTTCAATTTTCTGAACAGAATAAAATGCTTCATTATCCACATCTCGGAGAAAGGTACCATTCTTGGAATTAGGAAAAAGTAGTCAGATGAGTGTCCCTCCAATCTTGTTTCAAATTCAGAATATTAGGAAGCTGAAAGGATACTTCATTTTTCAAACACAGGTTCAATCTCTCCCTCACTCCATTTTATTAATGTTAATTGATTTTTTCTGGACTACTGAGAAAACTCCCAGTCTATAATGATTAGAAAGCTATTACAAACAAAAAACACAGAAACCCTGCTTGCCATTTTTTCCAGACTCAAAATTTTACTACACAATAACTATCAATGTTGTAAAATTATTGAAATTAAGGGAATTTGTTAAAGATGCATTCAGCACCAATCATTTCAATACAAAATTTCATTCTGGTTATTCTGGACTTCAGAAGAGAAGAATGAAACTCTTTGGGGATAGAGGACGAAGAAAAATTAATATATTTTTTAAATAATACAGCTTATGTGGCTTTTGCAATTTTATTTCCTAAATATACATGGCTTCCCAATTGCCACTGATGACTGCATCTAGAATTCTGTGATTTTTAAAGGAATATTTGCTTTACCCACTATCAAAGAAACGGCGTCTATTTCCAAAAATATGAATGGCTGACAGACACTATTTGGAGAGGTTGCACAGCATTCTTCTTACTCAGATCACAGTAACTGAGGAATAAGTGTCCCTGGAACTGGCTGAGTTTCATAAAGTTAAGAATGTGAAGGAGACAGAGAGAAACCAACCAGGCTTCTTTGTTTCTAGGCAAAGAGACAAGAATTTTGTTGAATGTTGAATTAATAAATCTTTTAATATGCTTGTTTGGTGATTCCCAGAAATAGTAAATTGTGGATGATGTTTGTTTCAACTGCAGTTATAAACTGTTTCTTTCCTGTTTCCTAGAGGAACTGGAAGATATCTATATGTGCTAAGTGAAAACTGAACATATGTAACTCTAAGCAAAATCAAAGTGTGTGCTTGCTTACTGATTTCTTTTAAAATTTCAGAAAAGAAGCTTCAAATAATATCTGTGGTGATAAAAATAGCAAAGAATGCAATTTCAGGAAAGAAGTCTCTTTTAATTTTAATAAAGTAGCACATTGATTGTAGACTTCTGTACAAACTGGGGTATTCCTGAAACATTCAAAGGAAGATATAGGTAGATACCACTGTGCAGAATTTATTACATTAGAACTCACTATTGAATTTTTTTAGCTAACAGAGCCAAAAATATTTTCTTATATGTAAAAGTATTGGTACTGTAAAACTAGGAAAAGCAGTGTTAATTGGAAATATTGGCATGTATACTTGCTGATAAATTAACCAGTGATCACTTTACCTAACACAGTGGAGTTTTGTTGCTTCTCAGAAGAAAATCAGGTGATCAGAAGGAAAGTCAAAAGGTATACCAATCATGAACTTTCCATTTTTCTTACCTTGATCTTACATCTTGTATATGTTGAAGTTGAAAAAGCAAAGAAATTAAATTAACATTGATGGTGGGTTTGTGATGGGTTGGCCCTGGTTGGATGCCGGGTCCTCACTAAGGCTGCTCTATCCCACTCTCGTCAGCAGGGCAGTGGAGAGAAAATAGAGCAAAGAGCTCATGGGTCAAGACAAGCACAGGGAGAGATCAGTCCCCAGTTAATGTCATAGGCAAAACAGACTCGCCTTGGGAAAATTAGTTTCATTTATTACCAATGAAATCAGAATAGAGGAATGAGAAATAAAAACAATTCTTAAAAACACCTTCCCCACACCCCTCGTTTCTTCCCTCACCTTTGCTGCTGGTTCCTCTACATCCTCCCCCACAGTGGCACAGGGGGATAGGATGTGGGGGCTGTGTCCAGTTCATCACACGTTGTCTTTGGTGCTCCTTCCTCCACACAGGGAACTCCTCACATTCTTCCTCTGCTCCCGTGTGGGTCCATTCCAAGGCAGTGCTGTAGCCATGCTGGTCTCAGCAGATATCTAGACCAATATTTGTAGAATGAGGTCATATTTTTATTACATAGAATTATAGAATCATATAATAGTTTGGTTTGGTTTGGTTTGGAAGAGACCTTGAAGATAATCTCGTTCCAAACCCCCTTCCCTGGTCAGGGATACCTTCCACTACACAGCTTGCTCAAAGCGTCACTCAACCTGGTCTTGAAGACTTTTCCCTCACTTTCCTTTTATCACCAACATACCTATAGAAGCTTTTCTTGTTGCCCTTGACATGTCTGGCCAGATGTAATTCTATCAGGGCTTTAGCTTTCCTAAACTGATCCAAGAAAAAGCATTTGGAGATGCACTTGGACAGCTATCAAAATTTATTTATGAAATTAAGAGTGAAGGGCCATTATAGACTGAGATTATAGCTTTGTAGGTTAAATAGCTCTATGAACTATTATGTAGGAGGTCATCTTGCCACAGATGGCAATTGGACTGTGAAATGATGGAACATTTAAAAAAAACCATTGAAGTGTCCTGAGTGGTATTAATGGAAGTTTAACTATCCAAGCAAAGAGTGGAAAATAAAACCGAGAGGAAATAAGACTGAGGGTTTGCGGATGTGGCACACAATTGATTTTTAACTGAATATGTGCATCAGCTTAAAGGGAAGGAAATAATAATGGCTCTAGCATTAAGTAATACTGTCAAAGACATACAGTTAAATAAGATTGTACTGCAAATGGATAAAGGCAGAGAAATCCAAAGAGAAGACTATTTGCTCCTAAATTTTATAACTTGAAAGGTAAGAAAATCATCACAGTTTTATCAAAAAATGGAGAAAAATTATTATTTGTATGCGTAAATGTCAAGTGTTGGCAGAGAGACTCTAGAAACAAAGGGGAGGGAGCGAGGGAGGAACATTAGTGATACTTATCCCAAAATGCCTTTTTACAAAAAAGTCTGCAAAGTAGAAAACTTTCTTAAAAGCTCAGAGCTTTTAGTCTGCTTGGGAAATTATGGATTTGTGGGAATGGAGATCCCCTTTTTGAGATTAGCAGCTGAGCCTTCACAAGTCTCCAAGTTTGTCACTGTCTTTCTAAGGTAGCAAAAAGGAGAGTTCCCTTACTGCCAGCAGCTTGTTTGCTCTTTGAGTGGGGGAATTAACAATGACAAGTGAAGGCCAGTCACTGTAGTAATTTACATATAGTGATTTGTTTATTCACTGTCTACTAACACTGTGTTAGTGTGCTTTATTTTGTTCTATTAAGAAAGGAGTGTCTGTGGAGAGGAAGGCAGCATCATACCAGGATCAAATGAAACCCAGCTCCTTCCTGAAAACATTTAGAAATTCATAAGTTGCTCGAGGGACTTCTCGAGTGCCAGGTGAGATGTGCAGGAAGGAAAGAGAATGGTGAAAATTCAGAGTGAGCACCGAGACGGCACAGGCAGTCACAGGGTGACCTTAGAGAAGACCACGGGGCAGATGTGCACTGAGGTCTTAGTGAGGAAGAAATAAGAAAGAAGTCTAGGAATCTAGATGAGTCCAGTGGGGATATTTGCTTATTCACCTTTTTTATTATTGTGTCACTCTGTTGATCTCATTTTTTCCTATTCAGGAACTTTACACTCCAGTTGTCTCACCATTACTCAATAGTAATGTGAGGCAGACCTTAACACTTTTTTCAGCTGAAATTCCTATTGTACAGCTCCTCATGGCATTTTAGAATAAGATTCTAAAGAGTATGGCATACAAACTGAGCTACTGAGGTTGCCTCAGAGGATTTTACTTGTGTCCACACATTCAAAGGCTCCAAAATATTATTTGTCTAATATATATGAAGCAAAAGTCTGTGCAGAGAACCTGGTCATCAGTCAATCAGAAGCTGAAAGTCCCTTGTTGCTCTGCCTGTAATTCCTGATTCTATAAAGGTAACATCAAATTTCTGCTTCTGTTCCAAAACTCTGCTCTAGCTGACCATGGCAGATTGTCTCATTTGTTGAAAACAAACTCCCAGATGCAATGAACTACCCAAAAATTGACCAAAACTATTTTCTGACTTTTGACCTTACAAATAGGCTTGATTTGTACCTCTTCTCCAATGTCTCTGAGAAGATTGCAGAATCATCTTGGTAATGGATCCAGATATTATTTTCTCTTTTTTTTTTTTTTTGCTTCTCCAGAAAGATCTTAATCATTCTTCTCTCTTATCCACTTGGAACAATTGCACCAAGTAGTTTATCTGTTAAGTCCTGGACAATCAAATTAGGTGTACCTTAGTCCAAATTGATTCTTAAAACCTTGAGGACCAATGTCAACTTAGATGGCCTGTGACATGTACCCAGATATACATTTCCCTTTAATGCCAGATAACCACAATGGTGGTGAAAGCAGTTCAAACACAGCCATGTAGCTATAAATTTATTGCAGGAATATACCTTCCTATCCAGAAATATACCTTCCTAACCAAAGCTAATCAAAGAGTCCACAAGGACCAAGTTTTCCATACAGACATAAAGCTTAAGGCTGACTTACAGAAAAAAAAATGAAGTGAAATGTGATATTTATTTAAGACTTTTTTCAATTCAGTCCAAGACACAAAATCCACAGAAGGTTTGTGTAACTATCTGAGATTCTATAGCTCACCAATTTCTCCTATAGCACTTACTTGGCTACTTAAAGTTCTGCTACTGTAGATATCCAAGCATCAGTCAAGTTAGCTATTCTGCACGTATTTCCTTCAAAGCTCATTTATAAATATCTCGGGTCTTAAGTCCTTTGATGGATGCAGTGTTTGTTATGAGGCCTCTAAATAAAGGTCTTTGATAAGTTTCATATGCCTATCTCCTACTAATTAAGTTCACTATCTGATACAGCATTACCATCATTTTTATTTAAAAATACCAGAAAAGGAGGAGGCATGGACTGTTTATTTTTCACTTAAAATCCAAAGACAGGATCTATAAACTACAAAGTAAGAGACTTGAGACTTCAGGCTTTTCTTAGCCTGAAAGGTAAAATAGCTTCTGGAAGCTTACTACTCCTAGACTTAGGCACCTGCTTCAGCTTTTCTTCAATCTGAACCTCTGTATGAGAGGCAACAGAAGAGCTTGGAGGACAAAAGGAGGACAAACAGCTGGAAACTTGACTCGCTAGCTAAGTGGCTAAGAGAGCCAGCTAGCAGACAGCAGACCAAAACATTGGTCTCAACATCAGCTCTTTTTTTACCCAGTAATCTAATATAAAAAGAGTTCATGGAAGTGATGCCAGACCTCCTCCTCCTCCTCCATGCACGTTGACTCCTATCAGATGCAAACTCTATTTAACAGAGTAAGGAACTACAAGCAGACAGATAGCTCATATGGGTTTTGGCGTTTCATTTTCATGTGCTTCTTCATCTGTTTAAAGAGACACACAAGCAGTAGAGAAAACCTTAGACAGAAGGCAGCACTAACAATAACTGTGTAATAAAATGAGTTTCTACAGTCTGCAGCAAAATGGAATAGTGAATTTTCCCCTTTCCAATCTTGTACAGTACTAATCAAACAAGAAGCTGCATGCAACAAGAGAAGAATTTTAAAAATCACACAGACGAGGCAATTCCAAACTGAGAGTGTTCCATTAAGTTGACTCAGTGCAAACTAGCATCACTATATGATACTTATTTGTGTCAGTTCTCACTCTCTTTAAATCTCACGGAAAATGTGGAAATAATCATTTGCTTTGAATAATACAAACCTTGGGCTTTCTGCTCCTTCATGCTTACTGCCTAGGTAGTTGATGTGTCCTGCTTAGAGGTAAGACTCTTAGGGGTGCAGCCCAAGGTCCCAGATCACTCATATTGGTTCAAAAAGGATTACTGTCAAGAGTAAGGCAAGAGAATTTTGGCCTTTATACATTAGCCATGTTACTGTATGCAGGTAACACAGGGAGATGTTTATTGGTGAGGTCTTGAGAGGAGACTGTCATGAATTGACAAAATCTTTATTTTTAATACTTCAGTTTAGAAAAGCCCTGGTTACAAGTAATGCAAGTTGTGACATTTAGGATTTCAGAGTTATTGAGGGATGATTTTTCCATGCTGGATACTTAGAAGTAAGAAAATCAGCCTGTGTTGTAGTAGATAATCTGTTCTGAATTATCTTGACAAGGGAAGTCTGAGATAGTGTCACTGGCAAAATGGAAGCTTCAGACAAGGTTAATCAGGGAGACCCTTCTGTTGAGTCACAAGATTCAGAAAGGACACCCATGTTTTCTAAAGTCCTCCTCAGAGAGGACTCTAGGAGCAACTGGATCCAATCTTAGTACCAGACTTTGTCAATGGTTTATGTCTAGAGAATTATATAGGTGTAACTGAGCCTTTATATGACTTTGTCTTGCAGGATTAAGGATGGGAAACCAAAACAAATTTATATGAATAAAATAGGCTATTTCTTTAAATTGATGATGGCAATGATAATAGACTAGAATACTTTAATGGGAATTATTTACTACACAGTATAAATGGTTTATACACTATACAGTGCAGTATTCATAAAATCAATAATTTCAAAGCTACCTTAGTAATTATTAAGTAGAGGTTGATGTTACTCACCCATAGCAACAACTGTGGGCAAATCTCTTTATTTAAGCCTCAAGGATTAACCTTGAGCAGTGTCTCCCACTCAAGGGAGGACTCTCCCCACACACTCCTAGAAGGAGCGTGTTAGACCTCCCCACCATTAAAAAGTGGGGCTGGGCTTTTATAGTGTGAAGTGATTGACTGCCAGCTGTGTCAGCTCAGCAGCCTTCAGATCATTTAGCAGTACTATTGCTTCTTAGTTCCTTTATCAGAAACTTTCATAATCACTGGTGCCAGATTCTATCAGGAAACATTGTTCTTCACATCCTTAGAATGTTTAACTTTGGGATTGATGAGTCAACCTGGTCTCAGCATTCTTCAGCAACAAAAGCAGCATGACCCACCTCCTCCAACCATTACTGATAACTTTCTGCAAATAGTGCCAAGTTTGAGATGTTTTACCCCCACTCAGGCAGAGCATCTTGCTATAAATAGCCCTATAAAAGGAAAAAAGTTTATTATGGGGCATAAAAATATATTCCAACATGTGAGTATATTACTGCTATCAAGCATCAGCAAAACAAAAATCTGAATTGAATCCCATGCTCTCTATATTAGATTACATTGGCCTTGGAAATAGGCATGACTGATCATCTGGCATCACACATTGTCAGGATCAACCCTGCAAGGGTTAATATTGGCTATCCTCTTCATTCATGGTGTAGCTAAACTGTAATCCAGACAAAGTCATGGTGGACAACCTGGAGTTCCCAAACGTCATTGAGGGAAGGATGAGGTATACAGTTCCATTAAGTCCTTCTTCTTATAACTATATTAATTCTTCACTTTCAAGTGTTCTTTATCCTTTCTTCCTACCCCTCCAGTTCTCTATCTCATGCCCCTTATTTTCACATTACATTTCCTTTATTTCTTTATGTCCCTGCCCCCACGTTCCAGATCCCATACGGCCACATGCCCTATGACATTCTTACCACATCCCATCCCTTCTCTTGCTTTCTTTTTCTTCTTCCTTGGGAGCAATTTTAACAGGGTAGGAATTCTGACAGATCTCTTCTTCCATTTCTAACCTGCAAGTTTTGCTGTTCTGTTTCAGGGACATAGGTTAACTCATCCCCTGGGCCAGACCTAGGCTGCTGCTTGGCCAGATCCACTGTGTAGTCAGGTTGCATGAGTAGAACTTGGCTGAATGAGCAGAACAAAATGATTAGGTTTGGCACCCCAGGAATTGTAATTTCTACTTCTGCCTTTCACTGCAGCACTAAAGATTCAGCCCAGCTCCCATGATAGCCAAGCTAACATAAAGTGCAGCTATTATGGAATTCAAGCTAGCATTTTGGGGTGTGTTCGGGAGCCAGATTAAGGACACTCTTGAGCAAAACTCTTAGCTGAAACTGCAGAAAAGACAGATTTTAAAAAAAGAACAAATAGATGGTGGAAAGAAAAGAAGTTACAAGTAAACAAGGAAAATTATTCACAGTTAACCACACCTTATTCATATAAAGATGCTGGAACATTTATTGAATTCTAAATAATCCCCATGCCTTCAAAGGGAATTCTATATCATCATAAAATTAAATATTCCATTTCATAATGATATTTCAAATATCTTGGCTGAGATTTCTAAATCCAGTGTCCACAAGAGATATTGAAATAAATGAAGACTGTTTACAGCATTGAGATACTTATTCTTGTCCTTTATTATACAGCACGTAAGAATGTTGAGAGTTAATTAAATAAGAACCAGAGCAGTAGCCTGACAGGTTTTGTAGTGTTAAACTAAGTCTGAATGGTGTTCAAGGTCATTAGTTGTAATGAGATCATCAACCCAATGCCCTCTGCAGAACTTGTTGTCTGTTTAGCAATTGAGTTCTACATGTAGTCTGTGCTGATCACCAGTGTACAAGTAATAACCAATTTATTTCTTTCATTAAATATGCCTTTCATGAAGGCAATAGTTGAGTCCAACAAGCCCTTTTCAAGGGATTTTTTTTATTTCTAACTCAGGTGGGTAAAATATTTCTGCCATTTTCTTCATGTTTCTCACTACACGGCCCAGATACAAGGTTGTTCTTTGAAAATGTGCCACTTAATGTTTTGTTATGCTCTTCTGAGGGCCAAGTAACCATGGTGGAACTTGGAATGAGTAGGATTACTATTATTGACTTAAGCTAATTCTGGCTAGAAAGTCTTTATTTTTCTCCTTCAGGTCTGGGGAGGGGAAACAATATGGAACTAGTAGAGCAGAAGTAACAGATGACGTTAATTGCACAGAAAGGTTTCCGTTCCTCAGGAAACAGCTGTCTCAGGTTGTTCCCAGACTTCTTACTACACTGGTATCTATTATTTTAATCCTAACCTGTGAAATAGTCTTCAACACTAAACTGCCTGTTGGGAATATTTGTGGCTCTTTTCTGCCCTTGATTGTTCCTACACAATGTAAAGCAGCATTCTCAGCAGAAATCCCACTGGGGCATGGAGTATTGTACATATAATTGCTAAATATTGCAATTACCCTCCAGCCATTGGTACCTTATCTAAATATTCACTACTATTCAGTGAAGCATATTTTCCTCATAGACAGGTTTGTCTATGGGGAAAGAATTATAATCAAATGAAATAAAGAAGAGCATAGGTGAAACGTCTCTGTAAGCAGTAACGTATTGGCACAAAACATAATTATTCAATCAAATCAAACAAACCTTATTATTATTAATCTGGTAATTTTTATCCTCACAGGGACTGAGTTGGAGTTTTTCTTCCAGCTGAAAGGCCAGAGATTCAACTTTGGGTGATAATACTAAAATTTTCTGCTCATGTCAAAGAATGTATTTACAAAACATTCATGTCACAATTTGAAATGTAGGCACAATAACCCTTTTGTCATTGTGACATGTGATTAAACCTGTTTACACATCTATATCCAATTAATTTGCAACAGAATTTATTATAGAAATTTCTTTCTTAAAGACCAGAGGCCTTAAACAAAAAACAAAACAAAAAACAAAACACCAAACCAACAAAAAAAGCCCCCAAAAAACCCAACAAAAACCAAACCACCACCACCACCACCAAAAAAAATAACAAAAACCCAAAAGCAAAAAAAACCCTGTCAGTACATTTTGGCATATCCTATGTCTTGACAGCTGAAAGGTAAAAAGACACTTTCAATACAAGTCGTACAGGCACATTCTGTACATGGAGATCTGTACAGTTTATAAGAAAATGACAAACAAATTCAGAACATTATCAATTACAACTTGTGAGCCCACCACCCTAAATCACTGTTTTCTAACTACATTAACCCAATTTGAACTATCTGCCACAGCTTGGTTATAACTTCAATCAAATTTCCATTTGAAAAACTATAGTGTAGTTTGAACCCTTTGGCCCGGGAGAGCCAAAGCAACATCTGCAGCCCTGCAACTCAGCATAGAAACCTGACTGCAGATCTTGCAGATATCTCTATGAAAGCTAATCAGTTGTTACCCAATTCAAAATGAACTATGGCATTTCATAAATATTTAAGCTGGGCTTTTTAAAGTTAGGGAACTAGTACTGAGTGTTAAGCGTGTACATTAAAACCCATATTGTTTTCCCATGGCTCAAGGCTTCCATTACCACTAATGCAAATACCCAGAAGTTGTGAATATAGGCTGCTTTCACTAAGACATTACACTTTGAACATTGATACTAGAAAATGTTTCAGCCAGAAGAAAAATAAATAAATAAAATCAGAGCAGTTTTCTAAATCATCAGATGTTAACATAGCATCTTGCCCAGGGCACATACGTAATCAACCGATTAAAAGAACATCATGATGCAAGCTAGTAAGCTATCACACTCGGTGCTAATGATGGGGAAAATCGTATGTCCTATGTTATCTGAGAAAAATGGGAAACTACGTGAAATTAGTGCTTGAACAGAGAGCAGTGGGGTGAGAAGATTATGTTCTAGCTGATGTTGGAGGGGAAAAAAATACAGGGTCTGGGGTTTTCTGTTGTTGGATTGTTATCTTAATTTGAATATGCTATGCTTCAGTGTTCTTTTCCTAACTGAAGATCTGTAGCTAACCTTGCTAACTCCAGCAATGATACCCTACAAACTGCTTAATAAAGGCTGGATCTACAGAAATGCAGTTGCAGATTCTTTTCTGGTATCAGTTAGTTACGACAGAAAATTCTACTGCTTCTCAGGAAGCACTGACAAATACACCAAGAGTTTAATACAGAAAGCCAAAAATAACCCAGGGTCTTCAAAAAATAGCCTTAAAAATGGCATAAGTGGCTCACTAGCTGAATTTCATGTAACACTTAAATCCTGATTTTTTTCCCATGTCTAAAAGACTCAATCCATCAACTGTGCTGAAGCATCACTCTGTGGTTGAATCTAAGGGTACTTAGGTTGATTCTACAGCCTCTCTTCTCAGAAAGGCAGCCTTATTAAATATGCTAATTGTTCTAGAAGCTTTACAGACATCTGTCAAAGTCATTCAATCATGACAAAATGATTGATAAACTGGGGAACAGAACTCAGAAGACACAAATGAGAGGTGACCCACTCTAGACACTGCCACCATCAAGTGGGAATAGGCTTTTCTTAGTAAGAAAGCTTCTTCACTGCTAGATCAATACTTGAAAAGTGTCTGCATGTGGCAACACTGGGCACCAATCTTTAGGGGGCTGAGTTGGATAGAAAAACACATACACAGAGGGTAATTTCTGCAAAGACCTGATAGTCCTAAATTGCTTGACATGTAATCCAACCTTCATAGTTCCCTAGTTCTCTGAGATCTCTCCCATGCAAGCCTTGCTGACCATTGTGATGTCATCCATGCCATGACAGCACCTCTCTGGCTAGCTCTGCCTGACATGTCTGGCAATGTGAGTTACTGAAATGGAAGTAGCAGTCAAATAAAAGCATGAAATCTTGATCCTCCAATTACTAAAATAAACTATGACTGCTCTAGAATAAGTGTAACATGATGTTAATTAAATGCAATGTAACAGAGCATTTATTAGCCAAACAGGTCTTTTTCTTTGCACTAAAACTCATGTTAATAAACAGATACAAAAAGAAAAAAAAAACCTGTGCTCACCTCTACTGATCCTGACAGTGGCCCTGAACCTTTAAAAAATAGCTGCAGCTGGTAGAGATTACTTTGTTGCTTGTTCATTTCCTCCATTTCAAAGGAAGAGTGTGACAGAAAAACTACTAAGAAAACCAGAACCCAGAACTGTCCATACAACTGTGTTGCATAACACAGTGGTAGGAAAAAACTGCCCTTCAACACATAAGACCATACAATGGACATTGCAAGAGTATTACTGGAGAGTGAGGTGGCAAAACATGAGGATTCTCTTGCAAACTTTGTATAATAGGAAACCAACGTTTCCTTTTTTCATGACTGACATCTTACTGACATCACTGAAGGAAAAGGAGAATGTTTATGCAACTGTTATGCAAAAACATAAGACTTTCAAAATATTTTATTTTTCAGCATAAGACTTTCAAAGTATTTTATTTTTCAACGTAAGTACAAATTGCTATAGGAAGGAAGCAATTTTGTACAACATTAAAGGAATGAAAAATGCTGGAACACGGGATGTTAATGTGAAAATCGCTACAGTTATGAAATTTTTTGTTCTGAGATAGCTCTACTCAAATACAATTTTTACCTTTCAGCAAAATTATGAAAAACATATTTGCCAAGATGATCAAAAGAGTGTTTTTCACAGAATTAAAAGATTTGCTTCATTGTTCAGTTTTTAATTTGTAAAGAGATACCTGTATGTTCAAAATAATTTCCTTCAAAAAGGAAAAAGAAGTCAAAAAATGTGGAAAATAGCTTCCTCAGTAACTTTTAGACCCTTTGTTGACATTTAGTTCAAAAATAGAGTTGGTTTTATGCAACATTTTATGATTAAATAATTCAGGATTGCAGTTAAAAAATATTATCTTCTCTAGCCTGATCTGTATGATACCTGTTCATCAAGTCTTCCTTTTAGTCCATTATGTAGAATATAGGGTAGAAAATGGTTCTGCTAGAACAGTCATTCTGATATGTTTGTGCACTCCTGGGAAAAGTAACAAGGTACTAAAAAGCAGTTCAGTTCTGCGTAAATCCTAAAATGCCATGTTTTCCAAAACAGCTCATGATCTGTGTACAGTGAATTATTAATAAAATCAGAATATCTTTCAAAAGGTGCTGAAGAAGCTGCTTCCTTGCTATCAGCAACAATGTGCTGTAGACAGAAAGAAGTGCTTCATCCTTGCTCTTATGCACTGCTTGGCAAAGCAAATGGCAAGTTATTAATTGGAAAGCAGACATTCAGAGTTGGACCAGAATTTGACTAAATCTTCTTAGGGCACAACAGATCATTCCTGCTAAAATATATTACAGACTACTTTATATAATGACTTCTTCTGTGTTTAAAACCCATGCAATGGCTATTATGATAACTGACAAAAGTATTTAGCTCTTCATAAGTCAATAGCTCCGTAGTGTCTATGCAGGAGTTGATGAACATTTTGTGGATCACATCCCCTTATAACACCATGTTTTAGTAGCAGTTTTAACTTGTCCACCAATTGGAAGTAGGCAACATGAGCTCTGCTCCTACATCATGTGCAGATAGTTATAGAAAGACATAGAGAAGCTTATAATTTCCAAATTGCATTAAAACCTGTATCAAAACTGCTTTTGATAAACAATTTTTATTTTCATAGCCCCGGCAAAAATTCAGTGGTGTACAGAGTTTTAAAACTGATTTTGACAAGGAATTTCATAAGTTTAGTGTAACCATGCAGCATGAATACTGGGTGCAGTCCCACCATTGTTATATTGCTATAACTTTGTGAACAGAGCTGAAGTAAGCATGAAGCCTACTTTTTTTCTTGCTTTTGGGATTTTATTTATTTATTTATCTATTTACATTTTGGCTTTATATTGTTCCAGAAATTTATTTGTTGTTTTGAGAGTATAGAAGGATTATACTTCGTCCATAAATACCAGCATAATTTGAGCAATTACCCACAGCTGTTGCAATCACTTAAAAATGTTCAGTAAATGTCATAACTCTGTTGGAAATTTCAGTATTTCAGAACTTTTAGATTCTGCATAGGAGAATAAAACCCAAAACCTTCAACTATGAAACAAAAAATCATGTTTATTAAATTTTTCATTCAGTTTAAATAATTTCATAAATATGAAATACTTAATTGTATATAGGGATATCATATAAAACATTAAATATAATATAGACTTACATGTATGGTTGTTTTTATCCAACCAATAAACTAACATATTAATTTTGAAAAAAGGTATTTATAAGCTGAAAAAACTGTTGTGCTGGAGAACACTGAGCTAGTTATTGAGGATTGTAATTGCCATTCCACTTTAAAGAAAAAAGAAACTACACCTTAAATCAAAAATGATCTTATTTTTTGTGCTAATATGTACAACACATTAGGAATAACCCACTAATCTTTGAAAATTATTAATGTCAAAATAAAACTTGCCACCATGTCACAAGTTGGAGACACTCACTGACATAAGAGACTCTGTTGGTAAAACTCATGTGGACTGAACCACTGAGCAATTAAAAAGAATATTTAACCAGAGGAGCCTGCTGATCACTTAATATGCTATTTAATTTGCACAAAAATGGCATATTTTAGAATAAGGATGCTGAAAATGATTTTTACTAAATCATTTTAATAGCTGTTTAGCAGGAAGGTATATAGATTTACCAATGTTAGAATTGTTTTAGCCACTAGCAACAAGATGGTAATATTGAGAGTTAATTTGGGACTCTGGATCTATTATTTGCTACTCTAATTACTTGCTTTAGTGAGCAAAGCAGCCTGAGGAAAATAAGCTGGAATTGCATCACATCAGGAGACTGAAATGATAGAAGCTCCAGGCTAAGTGATATGAGGTGTTGCCACTTGCAGAAAGACTTTGTATTCCAGGTCTTTTGCTTAAAGTGTATTTTCTCTTCTGAAGATTTTTTATACCAAAGCCTGTTTGATTTCATGACATCATTCTCAATAATTTCCTAGGAAGTAAGCTTTTTTTTCATCTCTTTGGCCTCCCTTCTCACATAGTGATTCAGATTTGAAGAGGTAATAAGAAAAAAGGAAAATTCCCTTTGAAAATATCATTTGAAATGCTTTAATAACTTCTTTGCCCCAGAGTGAATATTGAGTTGTGCTGCTGATAGGCAGGGGGAAGGGTTGCACCAATTAAATGGAGTCCGTTGTTATTCTGCAGTGTCTCATTTTTGTGCAGTGATCTTCTAAAGAAATAGGCAAAGAGAGACTGTTTAGTAATAATGTTTTCTGAGGAAACAGAAGGATGCCCTTGTACATACTATGTCACTGTAATATGAAAGATCATGCAGAGCATTCTATTTTGTGCATTCAAAATAGAACTACATGCTGTAATAGATGGGACCACTATCTGTGGCTTCATTTTGATATATAGTATGATATAAAGTCAAATGCTAATGTATCTGAAGTTCAATTTATGATTTGTTCCTAAAACCATACTACCAATATACACAGTAAATACAAAGTAGCCTTTGTGTTCTCCTTGTCTTCCAATGCCTTGCTTAAACTATAGAATGGAATTTAATTAAAGCCCCTACTTACTTCAATAAGAGAAGCCTTGTCAGTTTAATTGATTCTTGGTCAAAGTAGTATTGATTGGATAAAAGCAAATCCATTTCTATCCCAACAATTAAAACATTTAAATAGGCTCTGTCTCCCTTTTGATGAAAGGACATGAAACCGCTGGCATCTGTTCCTGTGGCTGATGTTGATCATTAGCAAATGAGTTAATGTACATTTATATTAGTACTCATCTTGTTTTATTATAATATTCTGCTACATTAAGGTCTCTAATATCTATCTATTAAAACCTAGAGAGTCCTATAAAAAGTCCTTACTATATTCTGGTGCAAAAACTATTTCAAATAAGTGTCTTTATCCCTGGATCTGAGTCTGCACTGAGTGCTTTTAGTTCTCATAGTGAATATGAAACTGTGAAGGGTGTTGAGCGCTTCAGAGTTACTGCTTACTTAAACAGTTTAAAAATTATTTAAATACCATCTTCCAGAAATGAGATCTAATTTACTTGCAGAGAAATATTTTAGCAGTTCTAAAGTCCAAAAATCTTCTCTCCAGACCTTCTCTACAGTGCATCCCAATGAAACTTGCATGGAAATTTCTACCTTTAGCTTATCACTTCTGTTTGAAGCCTACTATGTCATTCTAAGACTTCTGAAAACACTAAGACTTCTAAGATTTCTGAGAACTCACTTTCCTTAGCAGAATAAGATAAAAGTGAACACAGTTTTACACCTAAGGTCCGTGTAGGTCTCTATTCTCTCTCCAGCACTAGCCAATGTTCAGAAGTGCAATGTAAGAAATAGCACATGTAGAGTGATACTTCCCACTGTGATGTTTTCTCAGTGGTCTCTGATGTGGACCTCCATGGGCTGCAGGCTGCAAACTGCTTCCCCTCGGTCTTCTCCACAGGCTGCAGGGGAATCTCTGCTCTGCTGCCTGGAGCACCTCCTCCCCACCCTTCCTTGCTGTCTGCAGGGCTGTTTCTCTCATATTTTCCCAATCATGTCTCACACCTGCTGCACGGCATTTTTTACCCTTTCTTAAATGAGTTATCACAGAGGCACCATTGGTGTTGCTGGTGGGGTCAGCTCTGAGCAGGAGTGGGTCCATTGGAACCAACTGCATCTGTCAGGGGCAACTCCTGGTGTCTTCTCACAGAGGCCACCCCTGCAGCTCCCCCACTACCAAAACATTGCCATGTAAACCCAACACAGAAAAATAAATAACACCTGTAGTTTTCTCAAATCCACATATATTTGCAAAAACCTTTCAAGGTAGTGGCACTGGGAGAGAGATGCTTCTGGAAGTGCATCTACTCCTGGGGCTTACTGTTTCTGGATGTGGAAACAAAAAGAAGAACTTGTACCGAAGAACAAACCCGAGAGAAATGATATGAGAAGCTCTGTAAAGTTTGAGCCGTGTTGGCAGCAGCCTCAGACCTGAGACTGGAAGCTCTGCCAGACTGGAGTCCTCTTTCTGTTATCTGCTCTATCTCCTTTAATTTTCTTCTACATCTGTCTGTAATGAAGTCACTTTTTAAAACTATTACAGGCAGAGTGGAGTTAGAAAATGTCCTAATAAGAAATAAAAGGTATTTCTACAAATTATTTCTCATAGTTGAGAACTTGTGACATATTGTTTACCTGCTGAAATACACTGCAGTAAGTGTATTCAGGACTGCTGGAGCAAATGCATCTTTTTCATGCAGATTCTATTACAGGAAAAAACCCCCAAACCAAACACCTCTGTTTTCATGGCATTGTTTGCTTATATCTATGTTTATCCTCCTTCAGTCATGTCCAATCACAAGAAAGTGACTGGGAATGGGCATAGCTGTGTGTAATTATATTTCTAGTCATGAGTATTACTTTGGCAATATTGTAGAAACTAATCCTAACTTTTTTGTTGCTTTTGTTTATTGTTTTGTGGGGTTTTTTTCCATTTTGTATTATCTTAGAATGTTAAAGTAGCTAGTCTTTGTGGTGTATGAGATGCGAGACACACAAGCTGAGAGTGAATTCAGTGAATCTGTATTTTTCAGAACTTACAGGATACTTATACAGTAAAACCTGCAATGTTCAGCAGAACTTCAAAAGCTAGTTCCTTTAAAACTTGTTAGCTTCTTATCAAGGTCCAGGTTAGCTGAATGTTTTTCTTGCCCTCAGGCCTCTGTGTGATAAGAACCCCTGATAACGGCAGGAGATGTTTTCACAACGGGTGGTGTCTTCAGGGTCTTATCACCGGTGATAGCTTCATAATGGATGTTAATTTCTCTGCAGAGGTTGGCTCTGTTTCTTGTGCAAATTCACATCTACAAGTCTTATTTCTGGTCATCTACCTGATTGTTATTACATAATAGCATAATCATAGGGTTTGTGTAAAATACTGCTACAAGCTATATGGGAAAGCATGGGCTTATGTTTTAAGTTTACTATGTATGGTCTAGTTACAATTGGCAGGGGTATAAAATATGTATTATGTTTTGATAAAAGGAATCAGCCCCTTTTTTTCACTGTTAACACTGGTGTGTTAAATGTCTAAGTTTTTAAAAACTGAAAACTTTTCAGCTAGCAAATTATTTGTTCTCTCTAAGCAGTTACCTCATCCTATTTGCTTGATTGGCATTGACCTTATACTTCCATTTAGAATTCTAGAAAAAAAAGAAAGCTTGAACATAATGATTTTATTTGCTGTTTCTGAATTGCACAATACTCAAGATGATTATGGAAAGCAAAAATAAAATTTCTTAATTCGAATGTTGTTTATGACATAGAAGTTCTTCCTTTTAGTCAATGTGTTAGTAAGAACTACAGCTTTTCAAATATTCCACAAATCCTGACTGCAGTCAGCTGGGATCTTTCTCAGCAAAAATGAGGACATTTTCAGAAGCTTGGGTAAGGTGGATGTTTGTTTTCCATTTTCCTACTGAGTAAGAACAGACAAGTCACAAGAAGGCAGCTATGTGAAACTATATTTTCTTAGAATAATTTTATGAATCCCTCCTACATATTCACGAGTTTTCTACATTTTAGCTAGCACTTATGTAAATGAATAAAAGTTAAAGAGGCCACATAAATACTACATAGTAAGGTTTCCTAAATATTCCTGAAGTCTCCTAATTAAATCTTTGCTTTGTTTTTATTTCTCTTGGTGTTCTCAGCCTGCGGCTGTTTTTTTAAATGCAGATATGTCCAGGTCCAGTAGAGAGCAATAAAAAGCCACTTTTCTCTGATAGGTAAGAAGTAGAGACTGTGCCAACAAGCATGGTGGGAGACAGCTTCATGACTTTTACCTACAAATATATCTACTAATTCTTCCCCATGTGCCTACCAGACTCTCTGTCTGTTTCTTTTTCTTCCAGGTAAGAGTTGGTAGAGCAGGTGTCCAGTCAGCAGGTTGCATTACTGTCTAATATGTAGTATTATAGTCTTATAATTGCCATTTAACTTAGAGTTTAATAAGGTTAGAATTTGTCTAAAGTACTCATTGAGATTTGTGGCATCATTTTTTTAAAGCACTGAACAGGGGGAAAAATTATCAAAAGCATTAATTATCAGTTAGTTAGACCTCTCATTGCTACTTTGCCTGCAAATCATACCTGCCTTTAAACCCCATTCTACCCCCCATAAAACTATTCTACTCCACCCCAGGACTTGCTGAAATTAGCAGTATGGTGTGACCTCAAGGGAGCTCCTTCAAATGTAACAATCCTTTTCCAGCCTTTAACCATTTGAAAAGCTTCTAGGGGTTTTTCTCTCTTTAGTACCTGATAGCTTTATCCTTCCAGAACTTCAGCTCCTGCTATATACCAAATGGCCTACAGAAACAATAATTTTGCCAATGAAAAGTAACTTCTTTCCCCTCCAGATCTTCTTTCCCCACCCCCAGCCCAGCAGTGATGTCTCCACAGCAGGGATGTGCTTGTCTCTGTTGTCACCATGAAGATAAGGCAATTTTTATGAGGAAGTAGAGGTGGGACCATGCTGACAATATTGTCACTGGAGTAGCAGAACTCTACTAGTGACCTAAATAGAATCTTTCGGACACAATGAAGACTTCATTCCAATACCCGGATCATTAACAACACTGATAGAGCAACTTGATTTTCTTTCTATGTCACTGCTCCCCTGTGAGTTAATTTCTTATTTCTCATGCAGTGTGAGGGGACTGGTGTGTATGTCTGTCTCCTGCGAGGATCTGTCCACCCATCTGCATGTGTTTGAGACTGACACCACATCTGGGAACTCCAGGCACAAGCAGCCTGTGATGATGTGAGAGGAGGTGGCAGGCTGCATTTCCTCAGCTTTTTGTTAGTGTCAGATTAAAGACAAGGATAAAAGGTTACAGCATGTTCTTTCTTTTCTTACCTTTTAAAACTGTATTAACCTTCTTATGGAGGGAATAAAAGCTGAGTTGTACCATTACAGTCTGACCTGCCCTTTTAAAATTAGACCTGTTGACACCTCCTGAAAAATATCTACTATCTACTCAGTTTGTGCTGTATAGCATGTATTTGATTGCAAAAACCTTCCTCAAAGGTTGAAGTTTTAATTTATCCCCTGTCTTTATTTTCTCTTTCTGTTGATATCAATCAGACTTCAGCTTTACTTGGCTTCTGATGTGACTAGAACCAGGACTGGGATTTGGTCAGTGATCAAGAAACCTACCTTCAACTGTGTATTACATGCTTGCCCTGTGTTACAAACTATGCAAATCTAGAGCATGACTGCCCACATAAATGTGTCTACTGTCATTTGACACAGGCTAGATATCCCAGATATCCACTGCAGACATCTGTGGCACTGGCAGATCTGATGTAGAAGTTGCACCCAAATGCCTGCTGGGAGAGGTATCTGCAGGCCTGATGGGGTTCTCAGGAGAGTCTCAGATGAAACTGGATGCCCAAGGGTGAGCAGCAGAAACATCCTCAAGGCAGCAAAGTCAGTGCTTAGATGATGCTCAGGCACTTGGCTGGCCAGTGCTGGCACCTGTTTGCAGAGGAGCTAAATCACTTTCATTTCCCTGCTGGCTGGCACTGGGGACCCAGATATCTACTGAGCATGCAGACATCTATACGTCACAGCTCCCCCATGTCCAGGATCCAGACAGTTCTTTCTGCAATACCCACCTGGCATTCTTATCTTAGGACAAATCACAGTACCTATCAGAGACAGAAAAGGCGGGCATGTGGGGGCATGGGGATGGGATGTGAGGGGAGGACTCACTCGACCAGACTATCTTTGTCAAAGTCACAATGTGTCTTCACTCCCACATATGCTTGTGGTCCATAGAACAAACTAAGGTTCAATTTTGGTCTTGAGTCCCTCAGTGTTGTGGTTTAACCCCAGCCAGCAACTAAGCGCCACACAGCTGCTCACTCAGCCCTGCAGTGGAAGTCCAAAATCCAAAACATAGCTTCATACTAGATACTCTGAAGAAAATTAACTCTATTCCAGCCAAAACCAGCACAATCAGCAAAATTCTGTGATGCATACCTTGGTCTAAAGATGCATGTTCAGTGTTTTACTGAGTGATTTATGGGTGGCTGTTCATAACAGAGAATTCAAACAGGATTTTGACCTTAAACCAAAGTGTAAATTCAAGCAGAAATAGTTGAACTGTCAAAACAAATTCCACTATAAGCAGACTTGTCTTTATATTAGAGATAAGACCTCAGAAATGATGCAGTCATTGGTGGTGCATTCTACTGCAGACCTTCATAATTCAGTGAAGGATCATTTTCTAAATTCTTCTGTCACAGTGGTTCCAATAATCCAAACCTTTTTAAAACAGAGTATTTTTGAAAATTCTTAGTGACTTTCAGTCTTTTTTTGCTGCTCTAAATCTGACAGTTATTCCTGAACACCCTTTTCAATATAGCCTGATTACCCCTGTTTATATTTTCTCAATTTTCTGGCACCCTGTCTCACAGTAATTAGGGTGGTTGCAGCTGGCAGTAGGCATTTCTGCCATAAGCATCCCTAATTCCTGCCATCACCTAACATCTGCTCAGTGATATCCTGCTCCTCAGTGTCTTAATCTCTAGCTCCATTTATCCTTGGGGTAAACATCTTCGAGAAGGTATTTTTGTCTGCTCTGTTCATATCAGGAAAGCGAATGCTTTCATTAACTATGATTTGATCTGACACATACAACCAAATCCAACTGTTGTTCTGTACAGCAGGCAGCACATTTGTTATTCAAGTGTGTTAATTCACTGTGGTGGTCTGTATTACTCCTTTATTGAAGACATTTTGATAATGTCATTATAAATTGTGTGTGTCTAATGAGTTGCATTCAGGGAAATTGCTATACTAAAATAGTAGTTTTTAACCTTTAATACTTGTTTCCTATATGCAGTTTCTTTAAGGAAAAACAGAGCAGTGATGCTTCAGTCGGACTCTGCTGTGTTTTTTAATTTAGTGATTATCACTGAGATTTTGCATCTGGTATGAAATTATGCCAGTCCAGTGAAGCAACTAAAGTTACACCAGTTCATTCTAACTGAGCATACAGCCCTGACTTTTGATTGCAGTGTGTCACTGGGCCTTGCAGTAAAATCTAAAAGAAATGCATTTTGCCCTTAAAAACCAAGGAACAGAGTAGAAAGCAAAAGAGAAAACAAAAACCTCCAGCACTGTGTTTCTTCTGCTTTCAGAAGACTGAATGAGAGTTGTCACTGAGGTTTGTTAGTGTAAGAAATGCAGCTCATTAAAACAAAAGCCCAGTAGCTTCATAGCTACACCCTAATGATAATGACTGAGGAGGCTGAAAGCACTTTTGGCTTTGGGGACCAGGTTCAGATGATTACAGTGATGTGCACAGTTTGAAAACCTAAATAGACTAGAATAAAATACTGATCCGTAAAATAAAATTTTTAAAAGTCACAAACAAAGAAAATTTAAAGGGCAGCTTTTGTAACCTAAACCAAATCCTTACAGAAACCATTAAGACTAATCCAATCCTAAATCCTACACTGGAACAAATGAAAATTGTAGTGACAAAATTGACCTGTGCATTTGGAATGGAATCCTTCACAAGGGCAGTTTGTTTTGCTCTTACATAGGCTTCAGTTACTGACAACAATCTTCTTGAAATTGTGTAAAGGCATTCTCTTGTGAAACTTGGCTATGATGGCTTGGGAATAAAAGCTTGACTCCTGGATGATGTTTGATATTGAAAAATAAAATTCTATACGTATACATACACAGTTTATAACTATTTTTTTCCATTCAAAACCGGATATCTACATTAATTTGAACGATGGTTTTGCCATTCCAAAGTCCAGTTGTGCTGTGAAAGTTGGTTTTGTATAAGGAAGGTACGGGACAGTTATGTAGTCACTGAAATCCTTGCTTTCCATATAAAATTTGCTCACCTGTGTTCAAAAAAATCAGTATCTCCAAAACAGCATAAATTTGGACAGCCAAATAACTTTCTTAGCAAATGCTTCCTCACAGATATAGGATGCTGATCCTTTTAGCACCAATGGATTTGCAACAGTAGCATAATACCAGGACTGTGGGATGATGGAGATGTAGCAGAAGTGATAGTCTACCTTTACAAATCAACATTATCAGTGAGGCACAGAGTGAAATCATATATTTCTTCTCATAACCTCTCCCTGAAATGTGCTTCACTGCCAAACTATGTATTATGAAAACACAATCCAGGCATCCAGAAGTATTTTTTTTCTTTTGGGGTCTGGCATTTTTTCCTTTTTTCTCCCTCATTTTTCAGATAGGCTATACTGTAGAAAGCTGACTTTGGCAAGCTGCCAGACCCCACCCAGCCACTCTAACTTCCCCTCCTCAGTGGAACAAAGGGAAGAAAATAAGATAAAAAACCTTCACAGGGTGAGATAGACGGGGAAATCCCTTATCAAATACCATAATGGAAAAGACAGTCTAGACTTGGAGAAAATTTAATTTACTGCCAGTTAAAATAGATTTTGATTGTGAGAATCAAAGACAAATTAATACAACACCTCCCCCCCCCACCTTCCTGACTTCCCTTCCCCAGACTTGAAGTCACTCCTTCATCTCTGACTCTACCTCCCTGCCCTGAGCAGTGGGGGCTGCAGTCAGTCCATAACAGTTCCTTCTCCTCACACTATTCCCATGCTCCTCCATAGGCCACAGTCTGTTCAGTGAATATACACCTGCCCTGGTGTGGAGTTCTCCACAGGCGGCAGTGTGGGTATCTGCTCCACAGGATGCAGGAGAATCTCTGCTGTGATGCTTGAAGCACTTCCCATTTCACCCTCACACTGCAGTGTGGTAGTTTTGCCCTTTCTTGATTATATTTTCCTGGAGGAACCACCAGCTTGACTAAGGGGCTCAGCTGTGGCCACTCAGTGATGGGTTCATTGGAACCAGCTCCTTGCAGAGGAGGAGGCAGGTCCATTGGAACTTCTCCTCAGAGAGGCTGCCTCTGCATCCTCCCCAGTGTCAGCACCTTGGCAGGGTCACACTTAAAATCCAGTGGAAGAAGATAAAATTCAGATTAGTCTAGAGAGGAGAAAGACTGAAGCAAGGGTGAGAAACAGCCTTTGAATACAAGTTAGAAAAACATTTTACTGTGAGAGTTCGAGTTGGGTCATTTTGGCCTCAGGATGGTGGGAGAATTGTGAATGCAGCACTAGGTTTTGAACCATAACCATCATGGACACTGAAATTCACTCATGAAAGCATGATGTGTATTAGCCTAATTGCTATGAAGATTTGTGATTTTTGTGGCTTTTTAGATGAGTCATGAAATACATATTTGATAGTAAGAAGTGTACACGCCAAGTCAGAACAGATCTGGTTTTATAATTTAGGATTTTTTTATATATGTTTTATAACCATGATTATATGTGGGTGGTGAGGCACTGGAAGGGTTTGCCCAGAGAGGTTGTGGATTCCCTATCCCTGGACGTGTTCAAGACCATGAGGCTCTGAGTAAGCTGGTCTAGTGGAAGGTGTCCCTCCTCATGGCAGGGAGATTGGAACTAGATGATCGAATTTTTTTTTAAGGGGAAGATCTCAGGGAACAGACTTCATGTTATTTATTCAGGAGTCTTATTTTGACAGGATTTGCTGTCAAAAGTACTGTCTCATGAGGCTTGTTGTAGAATTGAATGACATTATATTCTCCCATTTCTCTCCATATCATTTATCCTTTCTCAAGAATGCTGCCAGGTTCAGCATTCTGAATAGTTCATATACTGTGTGATACAGAAAAATATGAATATATCAATTTGAAACAGTTATGGAAAATTCTGTTTAGTTATAATGCAAAAGCCACCTTTTCCTTTTCATCCAAAACACAATTAACCCTGTCTAGAATCTAAAAGTATTTCAAACTGCCTTCCTTTCTATCCATCTTTCCACCAGTCTGCCTATTTATGAGATGTTGTTGAGTTTTCAGTAAGTTTTCAGTTTTGCTTTTCCCTACTGCAGCAAATTATATGGCAAACTCTACCCAAAGTCAGCATTCTGTTAGTCATAGCTATCATGTGCATCCATAGCAATAGTGATTACTTGTTCAAATATTAGCTAAGGAGGCCAAAGAAAATAGAAAAATTAAGTTTGTTGGGTTGTTTGGTTTGGTTTTTTTTTTAATTTTCATCTTTGTAATAAACAGAACTACTTAAAAATGGAGATGTTTACCCAAGCTGTCACTCTACTTTAAAACAAAACCATAAACTGTCAATTATGGAACACTACACTAAGTCATAACATTCAGTAGCTGGCCAGTATCTCACCCACAATCTCAATTTTTCTTTCTGATTTGCATCTCTTTGCTAGATACCTGGGTCAGGTCTAAAAGGACATGTGAGCATCCTTAAAATTCAGTTGTAATCCAAATTTGCTATAATCTTCTGGGGTATTTCCCCTAAGCTAAGCCTCACACTTTGCGATTTTGTCTACTTAATCTATTGGATGGGTTATTTTAGTTTTGAATTTCTTAGCATATTTTGACTGATGACAAAGACATTAGGTCTGCATATGATACTTAAATTCTACATTAAAAAATATACAGTGAAATAAAGTACTTGTAAATATACCCAAAACCAGGACAGATGTGTCAGCATTCTTATCATGATAGGAGAAGTTTTATGTCTTGAATGAGACTATTTTTTGTGGATGTTAAAACTACGGATTCATCATTTTTTGCAATTTTGTTCCTCTCCCTGTTGCTGTTACTTGTAAAAGTGGAAAAGGATCACAATAAGAAAATCAACCCTTTCACTGCGTGTGGGTCAGGAATGGTACTCCTCAATTCAGTGCCACCACCGAGACTCTCCAAATCGTGCACTGCTCCCTTGCTCCCCCGCTTTTTCCCTCCCTTTTTCCTATGTGGTGGGATGGAGAGAAGAATTGGAGGCACAAAAGGCAAAGATCACGGGTTGAGATAAGAAGAATTTACTGGAAACAGTAGAGACATAAGAAAACAAACGGTAACAGCAACAATACTAATGACAGAAGGCACAAGAAAAAGAAACAATCCACATGGAAAACGCCAACCAAAGACAATACCGGATGGGTCCCTTCAGTGTTTCTCAACCAGAAAGCACCCCTTCTCCCCAGAGAGAGTCCTTTTCCCCTGCCTCCAGCAATGATGTGAGGTGGTATCAAATAACCTCCGGGTCCTGGCCATGCCCTCTCCCGGCTACTGCAAAAAAATTAACCCCATCCCAGCCGGAACCAGCACACACTGTAGTATGCCAGTATGCTAAAAAAGTTTGAAAGCCTGCACGTCTTCCTTACTGTCTCTACATAATGTACTTGATTTTTCTGCTTTGTCTACCCCTACTGTGTGAGAGGAAGGGAAGGTGCATTCTTTTGTAGTTATTTCCATAAATATTATGCAGTTGCCAGTGTTACAGCAGAGCAGATATTCTAAACCAGAAATGAATACTTACGTGGCATAATTCCCATAGTCATAAGCAAACCTTTGTGTGTGCAACAGAGATAATAGTCACCTGTTGTGATTTATTTTTTTCTTTGACTTTTCTTAGGCTATTCAGAAATAAGTAATAACAGTGAGGTACACATGGACTTTCAATTCTTATTTTCACATCGATATATTTCTGGTACAAACTTTTTTTTCTCCTTTTGTTTGTAGGTACAGCTACCAAATCTGTCTTCCCCTGGATACTTTCTCTCTCCTTCTTCCTCAAAGTTTCAGAGACATAAAGCATTTAGGGTCACTGCGTTAATCTTATTTAAACATTAATTCTTGAATAATCAATACTTTGCAGAGTGTCTAGTTCAGATCCTACTGTAATGGCCTCAGGTTTTTGGGTGGGTTTTTTTTTCATATGAACTGTATAGTAATTCAGTGGTTCAGTATATCAGCCACCTCTCTAATCATCTCTCCCTTCTAATGATGTGAGTCTAAACTCTATTTTCCATCTACATTTCAATTGCTTGAAAATTTTACATTTTTCAATAGGTCTTCAGAAACTTGATTCTCTGCAGCTTGATGCAGAAGCTGCTTCTTTGACTGTCTCATTTGAGGAACTGAAATCACCCAAAGTCCATCACTGTTTCATTTCCATAGTTTCCACATTTTGTCTCCTCTAGATCTCTACCTGGTATCTCAGCAGTTCTGGCAGAGATTTGGCTAACTCTCTTGTTAACTGTCTCTACAGCCTGTCTTCTTTCTCTTATGTGTCTGTTTGTCTTGAAACAATGACTAATCTGACTTAAAAACTGCAAAAAAATGCAAACTAACATTTTAAAGCAAATCGATTTCTGGGATCAAAGTCAAAGAGTTGTATCTTTTATACTCCTTGATTCATTGGCACTGATAACCAAAGTGTTCACAGTATGGCCTGTCTGGAAACCAAGTTGCGTGAGCTTCAACATTTGAATTTGTAGTGAGGTGCCTGTCTTTTTTCCTTTTTCCCTGGCCTTTCCAAGTGGAAAAGTTCTTTATATATTCTGTGGATTAATAACACAGACTTATAATGTTCTCTGTTTAAAAAGGAACATTATAAAAAGAGAATTCTTTGCATGTGAAAGTCAACTTTACAGTATTCACTAATTTGTTAATTAAATCATGAAGTATGTGTGTTTAGAATACCTGATCTCTAAAACAGAAAAACTGAATGCATCTAGGTCATACAGATAGATAGCTAGATAGAGATCAGTATACTTCAGGCTAGAAAATAAAAAGGTTTTTTGCTTAAAAATATTGAAAATTTCTCTTTCTGTCTGTGATTCCTTCAGGATGAGGTTAGTGAGACATTGCCAGACTTCATTGGCTAGATTCAGCAGTTTGAAATTACTTACTTTTGCTTTGCAGCCTGTTGTGTGGACCAGCTAGAAAACCTTTTAAATCATATACAGGCTTTTCAATTACCAAGGGGTGAGGGGAAAAAATGTAATGCACAAAAGAGTTTTAGAGATACTCAAGTTAATATTTGATTCTTTTCTCTTCTGAAGTCTAGGAAGTTCAGCTGCTATTTCCAGATGGGGCTGATTCAAAATCTGCAAAAACAACAGAATATTAATGTAGAGAGATTTATGTATTCTTTTTCCGTATGTCTACACTGTGAGATGTTAATATATTAATATCTTCCTTCACAGAGAGAAAAGAGAGACACAGTCATATCCATAACTATTAACACCCACCTTGAAGTCTGCAATACATAGACCATAAGAAAAGGACATTGTGAATACTGGAGACATTTTCTCCTACTGCTAAACACACTGGCGAAAATTATCTAAAAACACATCTTGGGTCCACAGAACCATTTTGTCAGTTCCTTATTGGTTCCCCTGAATTCTTTGTTCCCTGTACTCCATAGGAACAAAAGGTTCTGGAAAACTTCTACAGTCATAGAAAATTCTTGATGGTTCAGTTTTAATGGTATTTTCAGACAGAAGGGAGTCAAACTCGATATCAGACACAGGCTAGTACAAGCTGTAGTGTATATTACTCTGATAGCTACCTCATTGAAGAAGAGTTTCTGGTGGTTAAAATTAGTCAAAGATTTTCCTTGGCAAGAAATTAATAAGTAGAATCCTTCAACTTGAGGGGCTCAAGTGGATTCTGTACTAAGCCCTAAATAACATAGTCCACAAGCTGTCTTTATGAGCAGGATCTAAGTGCAGGTCAAGAACGAAGAAGTTGACCACTGCTTGAGAAGAGCATTCATTACCATACTTATGGGCTCTGATAACAGGCAGTGTGCCTGAATTACTAACTAACTAACAGTGTGCCTGTTGATATAATTTTTCAAATTCTTTTTATTGAAATAGGCACTTGGAAACAGGGAGTAATGATCTGTAGCACCTCTTATGCAGAGAGGTTTTCCTTCACTCAGAGAATCAGTGTATGCACTCTTCCTCTGGTCTTGTCCTCAGAAGTAAGACTGAAGAGATAGGCCCTTAAACCCCTGCAAGAATTGCTCTTTCATAATTGCTTTTCTGTCCTTTCCTTTTTTTCATATTTGTATTATTCACTATTCCTAATGTTTCCTTTTCATTGAACCAGAGTCTATTTCTTTTTCTTGATGAAAGCAAATGAATGTTCAGTGAATGCACAAGAGTCATTATAGAAAAAAGTGGGTTAAAAAACTCCATCAAATGCCTTTTATGTCATTTTAGAGACACTTAGAGTAATAGTATACATTTTACAGTCCTTTTCTAGGCATTGTGCCTTGGATTATTCTTTTTTTGAATTATTGAACTGAAAATTATTACATCCTGATATCTTTGTTATGTTTGTTGCTTTTGTTTCTTTACTATAGGGATGTTTCAAACATAGTATACAGCATACCTTCATCATTGGCCTTTTTCTGAAGGAATTTATTTGACATGCTACACAATGGAGCACAGGGCCTTTTTTCCTTTCATTAATAGTATTTTTGTTGCTCCTCTAATCATTTCCGTGTTAACATTTGATATTAATATCTATTTGAGGAATATAAATTATTTAGGTTTCTTCTAAAGTCAGAAGACCAAGGTAAGAATTTCCACAGGGTGATTTGGAGAAGGTCCAGAGAAGGTACACTTTCTGGTGGGGGCTAACATGTTGATCATGGAATGACTAGCTTTCTAAGTTATATTGCATATATACCATTCTTCCCTCATAAATATTCTATTAAGATATATAAAAAATCAAGCATAATTTCAAATTCCTTAATACAAGCATGATTGATGGAAATCGTACATCTATATTTTAAATAGTAGATTAGACATGACTTTTTATTTAAAGGTTTAATTCAAAGTCATGCAGACATTTGAACTGTGCTTGGCTGAAAAGCTGAAATGTATTTTTGAGGACACAGCGCGAAGGCATGGCATAGCATCCAGTAAATGTTTGTTTACTTACTTACTCCTGTCTTAATTTCAACATTTCAAAAGCTGGGAAATAACTGAAAACAGAACAGGACCTATAACAAATAATGGAATGTAATGAACAAATTATGTGGGCCTGTCCAGTGTTCAGCCTGATGTCTCTGAATCATTCACAAATATTTTTATTTGAAAACCAATACTGCCATTATACAGCTCATGTTAGACAAAAAAAAAGTCTTTAACAGACTTCAGTCTGCAGTGAATTAGGCTCCATATCTATTCTTAAAGTCATGGTAACTATCAGTTTTCTATCACAAGAAATTAAAGAGGGTATAAAGGAAGACAACAATAGTGTAGAAAAATTCAAAGGAAATGTTCAGTGTCGCATTATCAGCATGGACATATTTTAAACACAAGTTGTCAAAATGCTCCTCAAAGTTATACTCAATGATAGAGTAGAACTAGTGTTTTTTGTCTGTGGCTGCCTAAGAGTTTTAAAAACTTGAACAAGTGAGCAAGCAAATAAAAATAGAGAGAAAGGGATTTGACATACATAAAAGGTTTCAAAATTGTGTTCTTTCCTATTTCAATTCAGTTTAATTGAACTGAATTTAGATTAAATCCGCTCATGCACAAATAGGCTGTTTATTTTGGTGTAATTTTTCATATTGTTAAATATTAAGTTCTCTTGCATTTCCACAGAGTTTAACAAAATCCCTTTTGTAGCTGTTGATGGGTGAAAGTGCCCCTAAACACTATATATCCCTATCTGGAAAATTATCATGGTATACTTTGTATGGTGAAATATTGTAATTTACATTATTCATCAATCTTGGTGAAAAAATATCATTATGCAGAACTAAGTAATATAATAAATCAAGTAATAAAAGTAATTAAAAACTAATATCAAATAGCATTCATAAGTTAAAATGAAGCATAGATTAACATTTTGTGTATTTTAAATCCATGTTTTAACAAAGATACCTTGCATTATATAGTAAACTCAGATCAAAATCCATGAGAAGTCCAAATTTTTATTACTGATGCAGCTGTTCATCTGAGTCGTAAAATCTCTGTCCCTCTTTAAAAAGTATTGAAACAAACTCGTGAAAAGTCCATTCAGAGGTATTAATAGAGCAATGTTGAACAGTTAATTGCTGCTGTTATCTTAGTAAGAGTAAGAAGCCCAATTTTCAAAAGTTATATTCATTAGATATTAAAACTTTCTCTGATAAATTAACAGTCTTCCAAGGAAACACACAAACACACTCTTATTTTGCACTTCAAGTGTTTTTGCATTGGATAATACACATCAATATTGCTCTCATTTATTTAAGTCAAATATCACTCTCATTTATTTAAGTCTTGGAGATGTGGGTTAACTAAAAAATAAAAAAAATTGGCATAGGAAGGATGACAAGGAATAACAGGCAACAGCTTGGCCGGAAGCTCAGAGCAGGCATAAGCTAGATAGAAAGACCTGAGAGAAGCATAAGCACACTGAAAAGCAAAAGCTGTCATGGAAAATAACTCCTATCAGAAAAGGTAAATCTGTGATCACTGACTTTTTAGTTCCTTTTTTTTCTGTTATATGTACTTTAACAAACTGCATTTTTAATGAAATGAAGACCAAAGACGCAGAAACAGTCAAAATAATGATAAAAAATATGTAACATAGTACAGAATCTGTGATTTGAAAAAACAAGAAAATAAATGACAAAAACCTTACTTTTTCATCTATAGAAGTTTAAGCCATCAAAGAAAAGGTAACCTATACAAGAAGAGACTGACACAAAGAAAAACACCTTTGTTAGTGTTTCTGAAATGCATTTCCATTAGAGCAGGACATTTATGTGTGGGGTGGGGAAGTTAATTGTGTTATACTAATGAAATCATTACTTTTTATCTTTGGATTTTTATCAAAATTTTTGTCACTTATAAATTTCATTAATGTGTATGCTAATATTCTAATGTTTTGATCTATTTCTTTTTGCATGTATGATGTCAGGTACCTTTGTTGGCACTGGGTTCTTTCATGACAACTAGATAACACGCAGAGTTTAGATATCCTGCTGATAGGGTACTGACTGAAAAAAAAGAAAGAAGTCTTTTATCCTAGATTTCAAATACAAAGGAGAACATGAAACATACAACACTGTTTGAAAGGTTTTTCCTATTAGTTCTTTTCTTTATGCTGTTGCACAAATTTATCCCTAAGAACACAGTAGACATTTGGTGCTACAAACAGAAATCTCAGGGGTTTTTTTTCAGAAGCAGGTAAACGTAATTCTATAAAAGGATTCATGACAGTAACTCTGCCCAAAAAAAAAAAAAAGAAAAAAGCAAACCCAAAAGAACCCCCCACAATAATAAACCCCCTAAAAACTTCAAAAAGTTCATAACTGTTTTTCTTCTTCCTTAAATGTAGTATTTTTATATCCAGATCATTGTAAGCAGCAGATTTGTAGCTTCCTTTTCGATTCCTCCTACCAATATGAAAGTTACTTTGTCATTTATCAATCAGGGTTGTTCTTTCCTCATAAACTTAATAGAGAAATCTACTTAAACCTATTTTATTTAACTTTTCTATCTCCTTCTTAGCTATCACCACTTTTAAATAAGTTCCTTGCATTACTGTTGTGAATTGTATCCATGACACGTCCTCATCTTTATTTGGATTCAAAAAATGAATAAGTTCCATGATTTAATATACAAAAGAACCAAACTAACTGAAAAGATTGAGCTCATTGTCATGATTTTGCATGCATTTATGTTTATGTAGTAAAATGTAAAAAGTTGTTATGCAATGTATTCACATATATGGAAAAAGTATTAATGTAACTATTCAAAACATGAAAATTATATAGCTTTTAATATGTTACATATAATATATAATCATATTCTACACATAACTAAAATATAAAAGTGAAAGGCAGGAAATGGACAGATAGGAATGGATATAGAAAGAAATAATGACAGGACATGGCTCAGCATAATAGGCAATCTTTATATTCCATTTTCATTTTGTCTTCTGGATGGGACATTTCACTCCAGTATCTACTTCAGTGAACAGCATGTTTCAATTCAAAAAGTAATGATTTAAGAAAATTAGAGCCAGTTGCTTTTGTAGTATGGCTCTTGGACTGCTTGAGAAACACAAATATTGATTGTTTGGAAGTGCCAATGAGAGCCTTACAGTGAAACAAATGATGAAAACCACATTCTTACCAAAATGTGTAAAGCACAATAACAAATGCCTAAAATAAAAGCATGTGAGTACTGCTGCCTCAGGTATTTTTTGCCAAACATCTTTTCCTAGTCCAAAGTACGAACTCAAGAGCTCTTTCTGTGACCTTGGTAATAATTTTACAACTAGTTGGATGAAAATGCTTGACTCCATTGGCTTTCTTCCTTCAATCAGCTGAACAAATCACTTCTGTTATTCACAGTCAGCTTGGGGTCTCTTAATCAAAGTCTACCATCAATATTTCCTCATTATATGTAGCACACGGAACTGTGTGGTTGCTGATTTGGGCTAATTCTAAAATGTCTGGTTTGTAAACATGAAACCATTCCAGAGAGTGCTGCTTGGTTATGAATAATTCAGTACACCATGGTTTAGCCTGCACATTATCTAGAGAATTTCATAAAGAGAATTTTATAAATCCTAATAGTCAGTATTCATATGTAGAGATGATGAGCAGGTTTTTTTTTCTGAAAAACTTTATCTGGAATCAAACTCTCAAGCTGTTTAAATAAAATTATTAAGTTCAATATGTAATGAAAGCATACTTATTAATCTAAATTCCACAATCAAGAATTCTTTACTGTGCTGTACAACAATGTTGTACAGCATACTTTTCTTCATCATCATATTTTTCTCCAAGGTGAGTGCGAGAGTTTAATTCAAACTCCTGTGAGTGCAGCAAGTATGAGATACAGCCCTTGTGCCACATGTCTGTGTCAGAGTGACTCAGGAACCAGAAGCTGCATCTTTGCAACACAAGTCTGGACTAAAATATTGTCTTCTACATTGTAACTGCTTGTACGAGAACCAGGGGCAAGAGGACTAAAAGGAAGATTCCTCGTGCAACAGCGGTAGTCCCCAGACACTTCTCATCGCTACCTCGGGTTTTCCTGCCTTGAAAAGAAAAAAACGAAACACCAAAAAAGCCACTTTTGGTCTAGAATGTAGTGGCTAAAGTGTAAAGGAGTTCAACTCGTAAACCTTATGCTATCGTAACTGGTGCTGTCTCCACATAATCAATTCTAATAATATAAATTCAGACCAGGAGTGAAAAGAAATTCCCAAGAAAAAGTAGCAATCCTTTGAGCAGAAGAAGTCTGAGATTTTTACTTACTTGTTTTATTTGGGACATATTGACCAAATGACCAATGGATGGGGGGAGAGGAAACAGGCATATGGATATGAAATAAGGAGCCAAACACAGAAACACATTCTCATGAATAGTGATCATATCTATGCAACTTTTAGTATGAAAACCATACTGAGTCTCATCTCTGTGATGCTCACAGTTAAAGCTAGCTTATAACTTGCTATAACAAATCAGAAAAATAGTCTGTGGTCAGCTGAAACTTCCATTGAACAGCCTCTACAGTTCTTTTCTTCTGTGTGAATCTGAGCTTTTGAAATAAAATTCAGAATTGTTTCAGCTGCTGTATTTAGGTTGTGTGGCCAGGTTTTGGTAGTGGGGGGGCATCTGTGAGAAGCTGCTGGAAGCTTCCACCATGTCCAGCAGAGCCAATGTTAAGGGGCTCCAGGATAGACCTGCCTCTGGCCAAGGCTGGACTAATCTGAAATGATAGTAACACCTCTATGATAGCATGTTTAAGAAGGAAAACAGTTCATTGCGTGGATTAACTGCAGACAGAGGAAAGACTGGTGAGAATATGTGAGGGGAACAGCTCTGCAGACCCCAAGGTCAGTCGAGAAGGAGGGGCAGGAGGTGCCCCAGGCACCAGAGGTGAGGTTCACCTGCAGCCCATGGTGCAGACCATGGCGAGGCAGCTGTGCCCTTGCAGCCCATGGGGATCCATGGGAATGCAGAGATCCACCTGCAGCCCCTGGAGGAGATCCACGCTGGAGCAGGTGGATGCCTGAGAGGAGGCTGTGACCCCATGAGAGGCCTCTGCTGGATCAGGATCCTGGCAGGGACCTGCAGATCCATGGAAAGAGAAGCCCATGCTGGAGCAGGTTCCCTGGTAGGACTTGTAGGGACCCTGTAGGGAACCCACATTGGAACAGACTGTGCCTGAAGGACTGCACCCCATGGGTGAGTGACTCTTGTTCCTGGAGAACTGTTGCTCATGAGATGGTGTCATGTTGGAGAAGTTCAGGGAGAACTGTCTCCCCTGGGAGAGACTCCACACTGGAGCAGAGGAATGACTCCTCTCCCTGAGCAGCAGCAGAAACAATACATGGATGAACTGATCATAACCCCATTCCCCATCTCCTTGCACCGCTGGGGGAGGANAGGGACCCTGTAGGGAACCCACATTGGAACAGACTGTGCCTGAAGGGCTGCACCCCGTGGGTGAGTGACTCTTGTTCCTGGAGAACTGTTGCTCATGAGATGGTGTCATGTTGGAGAAGTTCAGGGAGAACTGTCTCCCCTGGGAGAGACTCCACACTGGAGCAGAGGAATGACTCCTCTCCCTGAGCAGCAGCAGAAACAATACATGGATGAACTGATCATAACCCCATTCCCCATCTCCTTGCACCGCTGGGGGAGGAGGTAGAGCTGGGAAGGAGGAAGGGGGGAGGGGAAGGTGTTTTTAAGATTTAGGTTTACTTCTCATTATATTGCTCTGATCTTGTTAGTAGTAAATTCAGTTAATATCCCCAAGCTGAGTCTGTTTTGGCCGTGATGGTATTTGGTGAGTGATCTCTCCCAGTCCTTAACTCATGAACCTTTCATTATATTTTCTCTCCCCTGGCCACTTGTGGAGGAGAGTGACAGAGAGCTATTGGTGGGTGTCCAGCATCCAACCAGAGTCAGCCCACTAGCACTACTCATTTAATCAATCTCTAAGCATAGATACAAACCTATAACTCACGTTCTGGTGACAACAAAAATTATTATTATCTAGCACATATTGATATTGATGCATACTCATTATACTGTTTTAATTTCACTTAAAGCTTTTGAACCCAGATTTTCTTTTATTGTTTTTAACCTGATTCCAGTTTCTGGTTTGTAAATCCTCATTTTTCATGTTCATGTAATTCCATCCTGAAATCTTCCATGCAGGTAAAGGGGGATATTTGAATGGGTAGAAAAGAAGCAGATTTGATCTTTTGCCGTCTGATATTTTTGCTTAAGATATAAGTATTGTTATGTATGGAAATGAGCCAAATAGTAATGGGAAATTAAGTGGTCAGATATCTGCAAGTAATTGCTCAGTACTCATAAGCATTTTTTTTAAGATTATACTATCATTTAACCACACTTATACCATATTAAATGTCTTAGTGCAATTTAGTCAAGCACATTCTTCAACATTTCCCATAGTCATGGTTTCATGGAGAGAAAATAATGAATATCAAAAGACTTTTTAAATTAGCTGAGAAAGTTGTAATGAGAGACAATATCTGGATTTAAATTTAGGGTACTTCTAGTAATAAATTTGGCATAACACTTTAATAATTGATCAGTTATTGGGAGTGATATATTCCTCACCTCTTGAAGGAAAGTCTTGCTTCATAATAACACAAGCTATTGCATTCACTGCAAGAGTAACTGGGTTAAATTACAGTGCCTGTGTTATAGATGAGGTCACACTTTATAATTTAATGGTTCTTAGCAGATTTAAGATGAAAACTACTCTAACACTCAGATATTTTAAAATGGTTTGAACTACAAAGTAATACAGTGGCATAATGTCTGTGCATATAATAAATAACTACCCATTTAGTGTATTAATAAAAGATCTTTTCATTTGTATACACTGTTTTGCTTAGATATTTTCCTCGTCAGTGTTTGCTCTGCATAGGCAATACTCATCTCCTTGGTCATATGTTTTTGCCTCCTAAAAGTGCATCAATTTCATTTCAGTTAGTGGAATAATAACACAGGGGGCTGTGGAAGCACAGCGCCTCAGTCTGTGATTAATGCAACATCCTAATTAGGATTCTTTTTTTTTCAATTTGAGCTCTAGGACTGTCAAATCTCTCACTTTGATCTTCACTAAATTCACTTCAAAAGCTTTCTAAAAGTTCCATTAAAAGATTTTTAACTTATCAGAAGAATTTTTTTTTCAGTAATGTCATTAATCCTAGTCAGAATTTATTTATGCTACTCATACATTTTGGAATATGTCACTTGAAGAAAATGAAATAATGCCCATTTCGTTATAATCTAGGTTGTGAGGTACCAGAATGCTTAACCTTTAAAGAGTGCACTGAGTTTTTGTAGAATATATTAATTAGCAAATCACAAAGCTCAAATGTTTGACCTATGCACAAATTCACAATATGTCAGATCTAGAAAGAACCTGAAAGTAAGCTATACAAATTTTTTATTCCTTTCTCTTTATGACAAGTTAAGATAAGGAGTCATGTCCAGGCCTTTTTACTCATGGGCTATTCTTATAGTTTTTACTCACAAGCTCTCTGTTAGTATTGTAGAAAAGTGTGCTGTTCTGCAGAGTGCATGTCAGTATAAAACAAGGTCTGTAGTGCTTCACTAATATGCTATGATTTCTGGATGATATTCAGCTGGTGACTTGAATGAGGTATAGGAGAACTTAAATGTAAACAGAAATTTGATTCTAAATAAAAATACATTCTCCAGGCTAGTGTCCTAATACAATCTGAGAGAAACAGCAATCATAACAAAAGAATGCAAAGGTTGGAAATGAAATCTGACAGTTCAGATGTACTACAGATAAAGCAAAGACTAATATTCCAGTCTTTACTATCTTTATATTATTAGCTTTTTATATCTACATTTTTATACTCTATGGATGGTTACAGTGTGAATGCTAGTAAGAAAATTTAGTGAAAAAACTTATTATTACTTAGATCAATGGTGAAGCTACATCATTCATTTTATGCATAGAAAGAAGGGATTGCAGAAAATACCTTAGTTCTCTCTTGACTTTGTTATGCCGGCAGGAAGTTTTAACAGCTGCAAGTTTGCCAGCCTGAGCTGCAACTAAATAAATCCATAAGCAATCATACATAAGGAAGATCTTTGACTAATAGTCTCACTGCATTTCAATAATGTTTCATTTTCAAGATCTGGCTGCTTTACAATGAATCCTGTTTTCTGGCCATAGGATGTGATATTCTGTCTGTGTGGTTTGTGTGTGCATAGCTTTCAAAAAAAGGGAACGTAATCAGAACAAGCCATCTGTAATTAACTAAAGATTGCAATGAAAGGACCTAGTTCTATGGATTGAATGGATAGTTTTCTTTTCATTTAATTGTTTAAATAATATGATCAGCAATTCTAACAGAATACATTCCCAAAACATAGAAGTGCTGCTTTTCTTTAGCAAATATATGTTGATTGAGTGTGGTGGGCTTACGATGAGAATAAGAGTACCTCTTTTTGGTAAGGTTTTACCATCTGTTCTAATGATTTATTCATACTAAGAAGGAGGCAGGTGAAACTACAGAATGGAGATAAATAGCAATGGATATGTGCTGAATTGGGCTGTGATTGTGCAACTGAGTTCAATGTTAACACTAATGTTCAGCCACTTGCTGTCATTCAAGTGGCATCTTCACATGCCATTATGTGGTCTTGAGGTGCAAAATATTAAAGATATAATGCAGAAGATCTATTTCTATTCTGTCTTTAGATATTCATCCCTTATTATGAATAATACTATAAAATATTTATGTATATTTTGGTCTTTCACATGTAGCAAAAATATAAGGACAAATTTTGATGAAAGATCTCTGCATCAATGATTTCTGGAAGATGTGAAGATTTTGGAATAGTTTTGCCGAGTTTCTGTTTCATTGAGTCATTTTCCTCCAGTTTAGGTCTCAACCTGTATAATGCTTCTTTTATGGAACTAAAAGTCCAAACATCAAGAGTTTGGAATTTTTACATTAAATTCAGTGTAACCAACCTAAGGAATTTTATTTGAGGCTTGGGCTGGAATAGAGTTCATATGTGGCTGTGTTTTATATTTGTGCTGGAAGCAGTGTTGATAGCACAGGGATGTTTTAGTCACTGCTGAGCAGAGCTCACACAGAGCCAAGGCCTTTTCTGCTCCTCACCCCACCCCACCCCACCCCACCAGCAAGAAGGCTGGGGGTGCACAAGGATTTGAGAGGGGATACAGCTGGGACAGCTGACCCAAACTGACCAAAGAGATACTGCAGACCACAGGGCATCATGCTCAATATATAAAGCTGGGTGGAAGAAGAAGGAGGTGGGGGGGGGGCATTCACAGTGATGGCATTTGCCTTTCCAATTCACCATTACATGTGATGGACCCTGCTTTCTTAGGAATGATTAAACACCTGCTTGGCCATGGGAAAAAGTGACTAAATTTGTTGGTTTTATGGATAGGAGTGTTATCGCATATATGTAACAAAGGTTTTGACAAAAAAAAAAAATGAAAAAACAGACATGCAAAACAAGTAATCCATCAGAAAATATTCAGAAAATGTAATAATCGTATATGTCGAGACTTAAAAACTTTCCATACTGATTTTCTATCTCTAATTATAACATGTAAAAGATTACGCCTGTTTCTGAGGCAAGGAAAACAAAACAGAAGTTGACATGTTACCTATGGTTTTTCATAAGTGACGTGCTATTAAAATAAGCAGCTTTGTTGAAAAGCTCCAGGAATCAGACTACATTTAAAAATCATGTTTTTGTAAGCTCATGCTTTTCATTTAGCGCCTGTGGAGCTAGAAATATGTACTGACACAAATGGTGTTCTTTTAAATTTTGGTAGACTTTGGTGGTCCCATGAGCTTTGGATTCAGAGCTCTGTATATAGGTGTGACATGAGAGAGAAATCAACTCTGTCTTCACAAGAAAAGTTAAATTTTGTCAAATATATTACAATCAAGACTTTGATACAGTTGAGAAGGGATATTGTTCATCTCGCTAAAATTTTAATGGTCTAATAATAATACACAAATTAGTATTATTCTTTATTCATTTGCAATACACTTATATTTAGTTGTATAGTTAAGACTAATGCACAGAAACTTCCTAGTACCTATTCCCTTTCTCTGGTGTAATGTTCAACCTTCCTATTTTTCCCTGCATTTTGACAGCTTCAGACTTCCTTAAAAGAAACTCATAACAGCTCATCAGCATCTTGAGTTTCCATGTAAAGGACCATGACACTGATAAGAACATCTTCCTACACAGTGTTGATTCCATTTAGGTATTTTCCTTTTTTTTTTTTTAAATACTCTTGCAACATAGATTGCTTGGCTTGCTCTCCCTTCATTTGTTTCCATCTTAAGTATGGCTGTCTTCAGCCATTACCTACTGAAATTACCTAATAGGCTTCCCCAGCACTGATTAACATCAATGTAATTATGTTTCCCTGGGCTGGTGTTCATTATTCATTCACAACATGGGTTTGTTATAGCTTTATGGTATGTAATCTTCACAATTAAAGAAATCCGACAATAGGAACTTGACTACTTGAAAATTGCTGGCATAGCTAAAACAAGGTAAAATGAGCTTAGCCAAAATCAAAGATAGACAGCTGCAGACTGCCAAGTTAGTACAAAATCTGTGGACTTGGTTGCAATGAAATGGTATTTAATGGGATACAGATGGCTTTGCTAACAAATAATCAAACATTTTGAAGACTAATTATTACCCATTACAAAAGTAATGGTGATTAAATCTGTATTAGCTTTCCCAGGAATTTTCTTATATTGATCCTCACCTAGTAGTATTAAGCAGTATTTCAGACTATGTTTATTAGCACACATTAGCTGACACACTCGTAAGATATCTTCTCATTTTCTTCCTGGTATTTGCAGCATTCAAAATGTCATGTTCAAAGTCACTAGAAGAAGTATTTCATTTTTTAGAGCTTTTGATTTATTAAACCATAAGTGTAGCATAATTATCTATACTGTTTTACACCTCTTCCCAGGCAAATGTAAATGCTTCAAAGAAGCAGCCTCTTTGACGTCCCAGTAGGTATTGATAATTTGATAATGGAAAATATTTAATTCTTGGAAAAATGTCTTCCCTAATATTTAATGTGCATTTTTCTTTTCTTAATTTCATCTCTTCATCCTAGTTTTATCTTCTCCCATAACATATAAAATAAATTACTTCTGAACATTTTTCATCCTTGAGTATTTTTTATTATTATTTTTGACCTATACATTAATTGTAATTTAGCTACATTATTTAAGTCACATGACTTCTTATTAGTCTGCCACATGCTGTAAGTAATGAATGAAAGACAATAAGTCGTGAAAGGAAAATTAAAATTCAAATATTTCCAAAAGTTTTCTCTGTAGATTTGGTCTTGTTTGTTTGTTTGTTTATTTTAACTCCTGCATTGTGTCTTACTTGATGCTGAAATGACATCTTCAGTTCTGACTGAAAATCCACATCTCACTCGTCCTTCTTTTTCATAACTAACAGAATGATGTAATGGGCAGAGAGGCAAACTTTTTGGGTAAAGAGAGAACTGGGTTACTGAACAAAAATGAGAGCTGATGAAAAAAATTCACATGTGCCTGACTTACAAAGGCACATGTGAATGTGCCTTTCACATGTTTTTCCTCTGAAAAACAGACAACTGACTAACAAAGAAGAAATGGACAATAGTGTCAAAGCAGCAAAACTTTGCCACTTACCTAGAAAAATGTGCAGGATAATAGGAATTAAAAAGAGGGAAGTTAACTTTGGGGTTAAACTGCAGACAGAAATAAGTTCTATCAAACAAGATCTGAACAGAAACTATGTGTTCCTAGTCATGTTGTTTCACACAGAAGAGGGGAAAAAGAGGCTCAGGGTAGCATTTTATTTACTGTTTCTGTTGCCTTATCCTAAAATTTGTATTGTCAGTGGCAAGAAGTGGCAAAACATCATTCCATGCTTGATGGGAACGTTTACAGGTTTTTTGAGCCAGGGTTGATATTTAGTTTGCCCATTACATGCACTGGTAGTGTCCAAGTGATCAAAATGGAGCCCTGGGTGAGCATCCAAGGGCTGCGGCCCTTGGAATAGGGGAATGCAGTGCTGTTTAGGCCAGCACTTCTATTAAATAAATTGTTAATCAAGTGCCATCCTTACCAGATTGGATAATTCTCAGTATAATGAAGGTCTGATGGCTGTTTTGCCCTCCAGGTACATAAGGCAATAATAATACATCTTAGAAGAGTAATAGACATGGAAGGTAGAGAGAGAGGTAAGCGAAGACCTTGAATTGACAGACTCATGTAGCAAAGGAAGAAGTAAATTCCACTAGAAGATAATTGATTCTTCAGGGACCTTTACCTGTCAGATTCAGTAGCTGGCTGGAAAATGCTGCTGCTTTTTTAAGGTGCAGCTGAAAGAAACAGAGTGAAAGACAGATTCCTATAATTTGTCCTTTTATTATGCAATAGTTTTTTCGGTAAGATTAAGCTATGTTGAACCAGATGTCTCAGTAGTATTTAAATTCTCTGTGGCTAAACTAAAACACAAATTGCTGTTTATAACACATAGGACTCTGAGTTCCAGTAAATGAATATGGCTTATTAAACAAAGCTAGTGCTAGAATAATCTAAACAGTCAACAGCCATACAGCTGTATTCCTGTACCTCTTCAGCATATTAAAAAAGTAGCATAATAAAAACCAGACAAGCCCAAACTAACTTCAGCATGGAGCTGGAAGTGTATTGAGGCTGCTTCTAAAATTTTGGTAAGAGAATGAGCACTTTGAGAGTAAAGATTCCCTGAGGGTGTCTCCCAGCTTTGGTCCCAGTCCACACTTGGGATTAGAGCATTGAAGAACTTGAAGGAACCTTCTTCTGCTGATTGCAGTCTGCATGTAGGGATTGACGGGACTATACAACATGTATTCCTCTGCACCTCTGGGCCTTAACTTCTGATGCTCTCAGTACTTTGGTCTCTGCAGGAGATGAAGGGAAATGCATCTCTCTTTTTCTTCTGCTCTTGTCCTTATCTCTTTTTTTGGAGCAGAAATTTTCATCTGTCATAGCAGGCCTCCAGAAAATATTATTTTACATTAGTTTATAGCACACTTTATGCTTTATTTTCAATTATTACAGTTGCAGAATTAAAGTATAATACATATTAATCAATTAAAAATATTAGCAAAATATTTCCAAGCCTTTAAAAAGTAAAATTTGTCATAGTATAAAGTAAATGAAGCTGGAAGAAAATTACTTACTGCTGATGTTAATTAATTTATGATCATAAAACACCTAAAGAATAAATTCCAGATGAAAATAGATCCTAAGAGATATTTCTGTTTTCTTTGAGTACTCTCTGAGCCATGGGGAAATTTTTTTTCAAACTCTTTTTGAAGCACTAAAGGTAAATGAAGAACTCAGGCTCCGTAAAATATGTTGTTATTTACAAAAAGTCCAAAAATAGCAGTTTTAATTTCCCACTGAGTAGGACTAAATGACAGGGGTTTATTTGTTTAAAACTGCAATTTTGCAATGATACCTGGCTTTTTCAATTTGAGGAGGAGGCATTGCAAGGTGCTGACAAAATAGGGGTCTCTTTTAAAGTATCTTCTTTTTTAAAATTACACTGCATTGGGATAAATATGTGGGAGAGAACCACCTTCACAGCAAAAACACCTTCATGTAGTCTAAGAAAAACTAGGGTGTTTTGCCCAGGCTGACAAAATGAGGTATACTTTCTTAATGGAATGTAAAAATCCTTCTCTGGAATCAGTTTCAGCCATTTGCATTCTTTCAAACATGAATTCAATTTAGTACTCCTGAAAGTTCTTTCATGTGACCACCACACATCCCAGATGCCTGCCTTGGGAGCTCTGTAGCAAGTCATCCTACAGTGTCTGGGGTAATCGTGCTTTTGTGTTAGTCACCTGCCTCTACTGAAATCAATGAAAGGAGCTTCTGTTTGTTGGCCAACAGCTGTAATGTCATTATTAATTTCTCTGCAGTACCCTATTTGAATCAATTAGGGGCCAAGAGGTCTTGACAAGATATATTTTTTCTAATATTGATCTTGATGACCAAGCTAGTGCCCTCAAGTCTAACCATTGATTTTAAGAGACAGAACTCTCAAGCTGGAGGCCAGATTTGTGATCTTAAACACATCAGAATTTGTAATTAAAGAAAATGTCACACTGTCATATTTTTCATCACAAGCGAAAGGAATCTTTCCACACACATAAAGAATAACATGAAGTGCACAGATAGAGATATGTACGCTGAATTTAATTACTGTTTTTATAGGCTACATTCAAACTTGAATCAGATTCACTAACATTCCACTGTATATGGAAGTTGATGTCCTTATCTTTTTCCTTAATTAAAAAATTTAAGAAAGTATTTTATTGGGTTTTTTTTCTCTTTCATTCCCTGACCATATTTGCAACTAATTTTTTGTGTGTCTCAATCTGATTACATTTTTGAACAAATACACCCATTTCAGCTGACCTGTGTTTTATCAGTCAAGGACCAATAATTGTTGATATTTCTCTATTCACTTCATTGTAAAGTAACATGAATTAAAACATACAAAAGATGTTCAGAGCTGTTGACCAAAGCATGCATATCTGAGAGAGCAAAAGAATGAGTTACCTGAAACTCAAGAACAATTTTTTCTTACATATCTTGGAATGCTACAGCATTTGTTCCCTAAACACGCCAATATGAATGTCTGGGTGCAAAGATATCTGCTGGCTTTTAGAAAGCTCATAGCTACATGATGCTTAAAGTATATTTAACATAGCTACCATAATTTTTAGGAAAAAAAAATTAATTTATGACCAAAGTTTGATTTATAGTTAAGTTCCAAAGACAAAAACTGATTTCAAGTAATTTAATATCATTATAGTAATGATAAAGATAGATAAAGCCTCCTGATTCTGTGATTATGTATGTTGTGGGATTAGCTTATGAGTTTTGGCTTGTGTATTACATACTCTAAGAAACCCAGTAAAAGACAGCTGTTGGCTCAGAAAACTTGTTGCTCAAATTAAGGGAGAAAACATAAGTAGGGAAAAGAGCCACAATGATGTTTAGCAAAGACTCATATTAAAAAAATTAGGATTACAGAGAGATCATCTGCGCCAGTCTCCTGCTCAAATAAGGACTAACCAACTTCTCAGTACTATACAGCTCCGATTTAGAAATTAATAGAAATCACCAGGTATTAATACAATAGGTCTTGGAGTCTGAAGATCCTAGATGCCAGCATCACATGCAAGTATTGCACTTTGTAATTCAGTAGTCCAGCTGGAGATGACAAGTCCATAGATGTCAGCCCTGTCTTGATTTGCCTGAGGTCATGCAGGTTCTCCTTGACAGAACAGGAAATTTAAGACGTAGTTCTTACCCCAAAGGCTTTGCTTTCCAAAACTCATTATTTGCATTTCAAATTTCAGCTTTACTTGGCTTAACTTTTGTAGGAATTACACTGAAATACCTTTGTATCATAATTTAGTAGAATGCTTTTGTTTCAAATATTTCTTAAGTGTTATTTTCATTACATTGGTTTGCAATACCATTATTCAGTTTATAAGAATATCCTCAAGCTTTTCCTCAGCAGCATTTTTGTCTGAAAACACACATTACTGTGGAATTCTAGGTTATTTCTGAAAATATTAAAAGAAATCAGTTCATTATCTAACTCCACGAAAACTTTTACAGTATATTCCTTTTATTATACAATGAATACTTGAGTCCTATATGACATAAAGAGGGAAAGAGAAAAGGTGTATGAATAGATAGATGTCTATATAAAAGCGTGCAAGAAATAGCCCTGGTTTGCTACAAGGATTTAGCATTGCTATAGAAATGTATTGGGACTGCATTTAGGTTTTCACAGTTGCCAGTTTTAAACACTGTTATTTTCTGCTTTTACTTGCATTTTCTTTGTCTTTGCGAAACTTTGCCTATGGCAGTAAATGTGCCAGTTTTTAGGTCAAAGGAATTTGCAAGGTTTCAATAAAATTGAAGAAAATAAGCATTAGAAGTTATTAAGATTTCACCTAACTGAAAAACTAAACTTAGTTAAAGTTTCTACAATTTCATGTAACTCAGAAATTATTTTTTATTTAAATTTTATGTTTTCCATGTACTTAATCCTCAGCACTTATATTCCAGATAACTGACAGCATATATACATTGAGCCTACTCTAATTAAGCGCATATCCCTTTAGAGACTAAAAATGATCATACTATCAGTTTCCTTCATGGTGATAGCCTGTCATGGTGATAGCCTGTCAGGATATAATGCTGTCACCATCTTTAAATGTATTTTAATTTCTAAAACCTCTCATAAAAATAATCAAGTCTGTATCTTTTGGAGACTTATCCCTTTTTTTCTGAAATGTTTCGAGACTGCTCTGAAAAAGCATGTTGTATGTATTACAAACCATCCTTTGACTTGGTTCATGGCAGAAATGAGGGCTTCTTGATTGAATGTGACTGAGGAGTCAAAATTTAAGAGATTTTAATTTCTTTTTCTCTACTTTTGATTCTAAGTACCAAAAATTCATAAAAAGTAGCAAATTTATTGCAATGTTAAAATTCCTGTCTAAATATGAAGATATTTTACTAAAAAAGCCATGTAAAATTTCATCTCATATTCTTAGTATTCTGTCATTAATTCTGAAAACTATTACTTAAAAATCAAATAATCTGAAGACATTCAGAATGAGAAAAAACCCACAATTTTGGCTATATGGTGTATATTTCAAATTTAAAACAAGAAATATTTTTATTCTACTATATGTATTTGACATCTTTCCCCACAATGAATCTAAGGAAGGAGAAGTGCTATGAATTCAGAGAATTTCACATGGCAGTTGACAGAGTAAAAGATGGTGAATATATGTGACAAGACAAAACAAGCCTGCTTGCAAATTGGAACTGGCTTTGTCAAAACAAGGTCCACACTACAAATCTTAGTTTTTCAGTTCAACCCACAGTTACATATCCGATGTTGAAAATGAGTGATACCTAAATTAGTCAGTTCTATTTATACAGATACATATAATACTAACTCTACAGTAAGTAGAAAAAAACCAATTCTTCAAACATTAAAAAGGTCCCAGTAATGTTAATATAGATTTATGGAGGTAATTTTTAGCAAGTCATGTTTTCATCTATTTGTGTTATATTCTATCCAAAGACAGCCCTTATACTGCTTCAGCTCCAGTCTAATTAAAACATCTTAATTCAAGCAGGATTAATAGAAGAAAGCGGTAAAAAATTTAGATCACTTTGAAAGGAATGCCATAATCAATTCCCTGTGTAGAATGTATTTGAAATTCTTAACTCTTCCATTTAACTTCATATGTGCATATTAAATGTTTTCTTAAGACGAGAAAAAGGTCACCCCTTTGGGAACACAGGATCATTCACTGAGTCAGCCCTCAGCTGTTTTTAGCTACCTTGGAGCCTATGCCATACTATGGTTTATGTACTGGTTGTTGCAATACTGCAAATTCATATAATACTGTGCTTTTTTTGTTTGTGATAATAAATAGCATATTTATTTAAACAATAGTGATTTTAGAACAATACTCATTAATACAAAGAGTCATGGTTACATTTGTTTAGATGAAAAGTGTTCACAAAATCAGGTTCATTTTTTCTGGTGATTAATGGTTATTTTGGAAATTGTAGAAAGACCTGCACAGAAAATCCTTTATTACATTTTTTCTTTTTTTTTTTTTTGCTATTAATAATTTTCAGTTGAGAAATAGCTATAAGATTTTTTTTAGTTTTTTACCTGCATGAGCATACACTTAAACAAACTTCTATATCTGCTCCCATTGTAACTGATGTGTTGTCAACATAAATTCAAATTGTTGTAATTTTTCACAACAAATTGTTTTTTCAGTTATATAGGAGAAACAGAGATGTGTGCTCATTCTATGCAACAGAGATATTTTAAAATATCTTTTTAAAATTAAGGACAAGTGTGCAGGTATGGAACAATAATTTGCTAAGGTGGCTTCTGACAACTTTGTCGAAGAATAGATGCATTCCAGTTTTGTATGCTGAAATTAATATACTGCAAATATTTATATTACTTACATAAATGTTTTAATTGCTGCATCTTTGAGAGTATCTTCATAAAATTGGAAGTCTTTTCTTTCTGCAGTATTTTCTTCAATGTTCTCGTGCCAAACTTCAGTAGAAAATTCCCCAAGAACAATAATCAAATACATCAAAGGTTAGCTCCCCCATCCTCAAACATATTCAAAACAAAATCTGACTTATTTCTCCATTCACCTTCCTTACTAAGGTCAAAACAAAAATTTTGAAAATTTTGTGTTTCTATATCTAAAGTAACAGGATGACACTTTTAAAAGCCACTGAATCTGTCATTCAAAAGGGAGAAACTGGGTAAAGAGGCAAGTCCTTTCAAGAAGGATGCAACTCGAATTTTGAGCAGATGACCTGCTGCTGCTGCTGCTTTAATTCTTTTCATGAATATGTGTACTTTTCACTCCTGTCTGCTAATGTGACTCAACTTGTTGTACATGAAAGTGTTATAAATATTAATGATAATTGTTAAACATGATATAGTGTTCTGTGTTAGCAGCTCAGCTACTCAGGAGATAATTCTCTTTCTCGGGAAATGTCAATCAATTATGAGAGGTTCCCTGTTTAGGAGAGGAGAAGGGAAGGGAAAAATGGAAGGGGAAAGAGAAAAACAAAGGGAAGAGGAAGGAAGGAAAAAGGGAACACACCAGCATTTTAATTCAAAGGACTAGTGCAGTTTTGATGTAAGTACTTTGACCTTCCTTCTTCTCTGTTTTTATATTAGATTTACAGTGTGGTTTTGGGATGTACTAAACAGATTTCAGGGACATAAAATGGGAAATTCCTCTCCAGAAGTGCAGCAAAGGCTCTCCAGCTCCTTAAACTGGTTTTAAACTGAAGGAGGGCAGGTTTAGGTTAGATGTTAGGAAGAAATTCTTTACTCAGAAGGTGGCAAAGCACTGGAATAGGTTGCCCGGAGAGGTGGTGGATGCCTGATCCGTGGAAGTGTTCAAGGCCAGGCTGGATGGAGCTCTGAGCCACCTGATCTAGGGACTCACATCCCTGCCCATGGCAGGGGGATTGGAACTAGTAGATCTTCAAGGTCCCTTCCAGCTCAAACCATTCTATGATTCTATGAATGTTCAGTACAGACTAACCTAGCCCAAAGTAAACTCCATGGGCCATATGCACCTATGTAGAGAACTGATCTAACTCTGATATACTGTTCTCATCATACTGTGCTGAATGAGTTCCTAGTGTAAATTGCTCCCTATTTTGCCTTTGCTAATCATAGGGAAGCCTAAAAAAAACCATTCTGGGCTGATTGTACTGGGTTTGTGTTGGGTTAGAATTAATTTCTTCATTGTAGCCAGTATTAGGCCGTGTTTTGGATCTGTGGTGAAAACAGTGTTGATAACACAGGAATGTTTTACTTATTGCTGAGCAGACATAACACAGAGGCAAAGGTTTTTCTGTTTCTTGTAGTGCCTTGTCACTGAGGACACTGGGCATGCACAAAGTCTTGGGAGGGGAGAGCTGACAACTATTGACACAAGGGATATTCCACACCATATGGCATCATGCTCAGCATATAAAGCTGGCTGAAGAAGGAGGAAGGGAAGGACACTCAGAGTGATGAAATTTGTCTTCCCAAGTCATTGTTCAGCATGGTGGAACCCTGGTTTTCCTGGAGATGGCTGAGCACGTGCTCATGAGAAGTGGTGAAAGAGTTCCTTCTTTTGCTTTGCTTGTATACACAGCTCATTTTTATTTTTTTTTTTGCCTATTAAACTGTCTTTATCTCAACGCATGATTTTTGTCACTTTTACCCTTCCAATTCACCCCCCATTCCACTGGGAGGGGAGTGAGCAAGCAGCTGTGTGGAGCTTAGCTGCATGTTGGGAGTAAATGGTGACATTGATTTTCTTAAGGGTAGGTGGTATGGGTTGCCCAATTTAGACTAAAAACTCTGCATTTTAATCTCACTTTCTTTTTTTGCCTGCTAACACAGGAATTGGTTCAAAAGTGAAAGATGATTTTGTGAATGTAGATTTGGAGAAAATAATGTGGCATAAAATACTTTTAAATAAGTAATCACAAATTTAAAGAATCACAAAATGGTTGAGGCTGGAGAGGATCTCTGGGCCACCTAGACTTGGTTGCCCAGGACCATGTACAGATGACTTCTGAATTTCTACAAGGTAGAAGACTCCACAACCCCTCTGGGCAACCTGTGTCACTTCTTAGTCACTCTTAAAGTAAAAAAGTTTTTCCTGATATTCAGAGGGAAAAGGGTCTGGCTCCATCTTCCTTCTACACTTTAATCAGATATTTTTATCCACTAATAAGATCCTTCCTGAGCCTTCTCTTCTCTAGGCTAAATTGCTACAGTATATACTTTCTTTACTCAGCAGATGATGAAATGTATGGATTTCTCAGTTTCATAAAGAATTATGGCCATGTACAATGTTATTAAAGCAGCTTATATGATTGTATGGTCAATCGATTACACGAGTGAAAGAAAGAGTACTCTGAACTGGGGAAGCCTGGCAATTGCAAGCCTACTGCACATGGCATTGTATCTTGTGCTCTTTGAAAGAGGCTGGCTTCAGAAAGACAGTGAAGAAGGACTGTCTAGGGCATGAAGGTCCCAGAGTCTTTGGGCTGTTTATTTAGGATTTGAGAAAAAAACCCTGAACACAGTACAGGGTGGTAATAATAATAAAAACAACAATAATAATAATTTATTTTGAATTGGATTTTTATATCTATATCACACAGTTGTTCTGTGCATGAAAGTGCAAACCCAGAATAATTTGATAATGTCTCATTTGCTAATGGAGCAATGTAAACCAACTTAAATACAGACACGCAATCGACAAGGAATGCTATTACAGCTCATTTATCAAACATGCTAAGTTTATGAATGCAGTTTTACATTGACAATTCGTAGTTTACCTCCGCTGGATTTCAAATGACACAAGACGAGTATCTTGTGCTTTGAGGAAGATTTAACAGTCAGTGTTTTCACTTCTCCAAAGTAAGCTCAGTGCAAAACAATATCTGGGTTCATGTCCAGTTCTGGTCCTGAAAACTTTTTTAAAGGCTCAAGTGGTGGAAAAAAAATGCCTATGTGCTTTGCCCTGTAACTCAGGTAAATTGCTAGGGCATACTGCCATATCCTGGCAGCAAAAAGGATTGCGCACTTTGCTTTGTTGGACTCACTTATTGAGGGGGATACATGCTACTGTGAAGTTCTCCTTCATAATACTTCTAACTTACTTGATAATTATTAAAGAGATTTATGACCCCAGATTTTGGCCTTTTCATGGGGAGCTAGGAGCAATAGTGAAAAAAGTCTATGCAAATTTCAAAAAGAAGCCACAAGCAATTTGAAAGAAACATTGTTTCTGGTGTATGATAGTTTTCTTTGTTTAAAATAAAAAAAATACAATACTTTTGGGATAATGAAATATTCACTTATTTCTGAAAATAATCTTATATGCATCTTCCTGAAGAGAGAAGGAGACTCAGAGGAAACTTCACCTCAGTCTTCAGCTTCTTCAAGAGGAGAAGAGGAGGAGCAGACACTGATCTCTTCTCTCTGGTGATCAGTGATAGGACCCAAGGGAATGGAATGTTGTGTCAGGGGAGGTTGAGGTTCAATATTAGGAAAAGATTCTTCACTCACAGAGTGGTTGGGCACTGGAATTGGTTCCCTGGGGAAGCGGACCCATCACCAAACGTGCCAGAGATCAAGTGTTGGGACAATGCTCTCAAGCACATGGTGACTCTTGGGGTGTTCTGTGCAGGGCCCAGAGGTGGATTTCAATGATCCTTGTGGGTCCCTTCCAACTCAGGATATTCCGTGACCCTCTGGTGTAACAGCCTCCTGTGTCATTTGCAAACTTGATGGGAGTACCATCCTACAAATCATTAAAGTATTAAAATGGACTGGGCACAGTACTGACACCCGGAGTACACCACCAGTCTCTGGTCTCCCATTAAATATCGCACCACTGATTGCCAGAATGGTGTGGCCATTCTGTCAGTTTTCATTTCACCTCAACATCTTTTCATCCAGCCCATACACCATCAGCTTATGTCTGAGGATCTTATGACACACCGTGTGAATGTGTTACTGAGTGCAGGTCGAAAACAGCCACTGCTCTCCTTGCTTCTGCAAGGTCAGTCATTTCATCATACAAGTTTATCAAGCTGGTCAAGCATGACTTCCCTTTGGGGAAGCTATGCTGACTATTCCTGATGATTTTCCTGTCCTTCATGTGCCTGGAAATAGTGTCCAGCAGTAGGTGATCCATAACCTTCCCAGAGACTGAGTTAAGGCTGACTGGTCTGTGGTTCCCTGAGCAGGCTGTATGTTGTTAGAAGATTAATATTATAAATATTGTTAGGACTTGTGCCACAAAATGAGCTGGAGAGGTCTTTGTTTGGTCAGATTTCTCTGTGCACCAATAATATGATGTCTTTTTCAATAACATATCAAAGCAAGTCTGAATGTTTAAGAGTTCTAACACTAATAGGAAGAGCATTATTGATTTGGAAACCATTGAGAGATTAAAAAAGAAAAAGGGTAAAGCATGAGAAGCGCATAGAGATGTTGGCATGTGATTAGCTAAGCCAGGCACCTTCATCTGAGTCTATAAAGAATTTTTGCCAGCTGTAGCTGTGTCCCCCCCCTTGTACCCCCTCATCTTACTCTAGCCTCTATCAGAGATGAACTTCTAAGGTTGAAGGAGAGAAGTAAGGGAAAGGGGAAATGGAGGAAGGGAAGGAGGGCAGAAAAGAAGGTATTCAGAACCCCAGGAATGAGGAGAAACAAAGATCTAGTGGGTTGTCTGGGACAGACAGTTGTACTAGCTGCAAACTAACTGGGCCTTGAGGCACAGAGCACTGTAGAAAATGGAGCAAAAGGACAATTGTGGACACTTAATAGTCTCAGGGTGATGGAGAGGGCTTCAGCCAGGGCTTTAGCCCAGTCAGCTGGGCTCACATTAAGGAAGTAATGAAAGGAATGTCAGTGTGTAGACACTCACACGTGTTGCAATATTTTTAATACAAATTAGTGTCTTTAGTATTCATCCCTTAATAGTTCTAAGTCTGGCGTCTGGTCCGAATCACACTTTGTCTATCACAACTTCAACATGGCTTTAAATAAACTGATATTTTTAGAATGGAATTCTCCGATGTTTAAAGTATTAAAAATACATATCTGCCCCCGATCATCCACTAAACAAAGAAATATACTCTCCTGATCTTCACTAAATTTTTGTATGAGTAGCCCTAAAATGTATCTCTGATTTTTATCTCATTTACTCCACCTACATTTGATTTTCACAGAGTTGTGGTATCTGTGTGTCATTTCCCAGTGTAACTTCCTTTGACCATGGCTTGGGTAGAAAATGCTCTGAATGACATAGCAAAGCCACTGAGGCCACTACTGAGCCATGGACCCTTCCTCACTCTGCAGTTATTATGGTGCTGCATTTCAATACTTTTGTCTGCATGCGAGAATAGTTCAGTTGTCTTTTGTCCTCACTGTTTTTTAGTTACAGGCACTGTGTATTGTCTGATCTTTACTCCTGCATTACCTATTCTCTTGTAGTGACTTATTAAGTAATGCTATTTTCCTTGCAGCTGTAATAGACCACTCTTTTCTAATTGAAGGAACTCTGCTCTCTGACAAGCAGCATTTTTCCAAAGTAAAGTGACAGGCAGGAGACTTAATTTCTTTTACTGTTTAGACAGTGATTCACTGTTTGACTTTGCGAAAATCACTTAGAAGGTCCAAATTTGCAAGCATCTGCACAAAGTTTGGGTGTCTTCCTTTTGTTACCTGCCATGGAGTTTTGTTCTGAGAATCGCTCAACAGAGAGAACAGCAGTTAATGCTGATAGGAGCTGCAGGTACTTGACATATTCAACAATTAGGATAGTATTAAAGCATTTCAAAGTCAACATCCTAAAACCCCAGGTGATTTCAAGCTTCTTTTTTTTTTTTAAAATGCTGACTTGAAAAATGGTCCTTGATTTTCCTATCTGCAAATAGAAAATAATAGCCTTCACAAGGTCTGTTGATTGGAAATGTTCGTAAAACCTTTTAGGATTGCTTGTGTTATACAATGAGACATTTACTCAGCCATGTTAGTATTATTAAGTTACACATGCTAGAAGCATTACAAACAAGACTAGAGGGAAATAACCCAGCTGAAACTTAGACTCACTTTGCTAGACTGTGGCTATTTGCCAGGTCTTCTGAAAAACAAGACCTGAGTCAGTCTTCACTGCACACAGATGCACATTATCACGTGCATTATGAGTCAAAAAAAAAGAGAAACAATTAGTCATAATTCTGTCTTTTCTCCTAGAAAGTGACATGCATCCATGAATAATCATTTGTGGTTACAAAGTTGAAAGAAAACATCCCGTTAATTAGACTTGAAAATAAGTATTTTTCCACAATTAAAAAGAACCTGAGCAAACAGATGCAACAGAAGTTGAGCTCAGAGCAGTTCACCATGAGATGATTCCTTGCACTGCCAACCAGAAATGACAGTGGGCTTGTTTCCAAAGAGTATTATTTTATTAACAGTGATGCAGCAGCAGTGCCACCAGAAACATCATGTCTGGTAGAAAGGTGGCCCTACCTGTGAACATGAAGATACAGTTGGAGTGAAGTTTGAAACAGGTTTGGGCAATGAACTCTCTCACAGTTTCCTTCCTGCCATTGATATACCTATGTTTTACTGTGCTGGAACAAGCCTAGTTGCATGACAGAACACTTGGAGGAGATTGTGCTATGACAAGACAGTATGCATGAAAAAAAGGTGAGATTAACTCAATAGCAAAGTGTCATGTCCTGGGTAACCCAGAGTTACCCAGCTTGTGCATATACAGAAATTGCTACAGTGGCTTTGTAGGATTCCGTAATACACAAGGACATGGAGGCTTTTTTTTTCCTCAAAATGTCTCTACATCATTACAGAGTATCAAAAATACTACAAAAATCATCATTAGCAAGAACATTACCACAAAAATCATCACTAGCAAGTATAGAAAGGATTAATAAAGTGAAAAATAATATATATATACACACAGCAATTAGAAACTACTATCAGCAATCAATAACTTATCAGTCAATGGTATGGCAATAGTCAATAGCATCAGCAATATGGCTGATAGCATCAGCAATATGGCAACAATCAATATAATAATAAACAATAACTAGTACAGGTTACTGTGAATTTTTCATTACTGAAACAACTTCTCACCAATTTAACAGAAGACACACTTACTTAACAGATGACTTATATGGTTGTAAAATACCAGTTTCAAGTGAATTAGATTTCAGAAAGGGCCAAGCCATCTCAAAGTGCAGGACAAACCAATCACCAGGAGTGACCAACCATCCCAGAGGTGTTAAGGAGAAGCTGAAACAACTCCAAAAGTGGGCCCAAAGTGGGAACCAATAAGGTAACAGAGTCTGATTTCAAAAATCATTGACATCATGGAGTCTCAAGCCAGCCAGGTGTCCCCAATGAGAGCCCAAGATCTTGTAGAAAACTTGTGCAGAATTCAACTTGTTTAAAAAAGTAAAAATACTTGCAGCATGGGAAGTTCTCAGAGAGAGGCTCTGTTTTGGATAAAAATTAACTTCATTTTATATTGTAGAGATATGAGGGCATAGGACACACCATTTTGAGCAGCCAATTGATGCTGTTAATGTCTATTCTTCACCCAGAACTGCAAGAAAGTGATGATGTTTCCGGTCTTTCAGCCCAAGTTATTTTCCAGGACTGCTTCCACTTTTTCAGACAGTAAGTTGCCATTACAGTTTCTTGAGTTTTGTGCCTACTGGCAGTATCTCAGGATATCAGCTGTTTCTAGGTTTCTCACCTGCACTTTTAAAGAGGCCAACTGCGCTTTTTTCAGGATGTTTCTGGTCCTAAGGCCCAGTTTCCAGGCTCATGGCTCCCATGCCAGCAGGCATTTTCTTTTGTTAGTACCCTTCCTCTTTCTAAACCTTTCATCTGCTTGCATCACAAAGTTTTAGTAGTAGTTATGACTCAGAGTAAAATCCCAAACCAAAGCATGCAGCACTGTGTTGTTCACCTTCTGCATCTCCTGATGCTAGTGAAACAGGAAACAGAAGCCAAATATTACACCATTTACAAACATTTGCCAATGATCTTTTGGAGCTGAGTGTGTGTTGTCAAAGTTTCATATATATGGCTAAGAATTATCATCTGTCATAGAGTTTTGTTCTTTCAAAATCTGCATCTAAGCAATTGAGTTCTTCCAAAACTACCCTATAGTTTACTGGAAATCCCCATTAAAACCTTCACTTTTACTGGCATCAGCTGCTGGTGACCTTTGACTTGGCAGTTCATATCTCCATGGTTTTCCTTCTGAAAAATGGACAATTATTCTATTGTGAAAAAATAATGAAACACTGCAGACAACACCAGGGCTGGGTGTTACAGATATTACAGACATTATTGCTATTGTTATAATGCAGGTGAGGAAAGAAGGACTATCTGGGACCACATCTTACTCTTTATGAAGTTTGTAGATGGAAGGTATATGTCAGTAGTCAGTACAAATTACTTGTGAATATCAATATATCCTTAAATTCAAAGATGAATGTGTTGTTACATATTTAAAGACTTGAATAACATTCTCCACTTTTATCTACCAGATTAAAAATTTATTATGAAATTATTGTTTTGAAATTATTGAGCTCCAAACTATATGCATATATTTGAAAGAAATTCCTATATTCACAGGCTTTTAAAAAATTTTCCTACTGGTCAAGTCTATGAAAAACAGGGAAGAGGACCATCACGTGCCACTCACTTTGTGGTATCTATAATTCTCTTGTGCCTGTAAATAATTTCTTCTCACTTCAGGATTTGGCTTTTATTTTCTAAGTGGAGTATTTTTCTTCTTAATTTAAGTTCAGAATTAGACACAGCTTCCCTTGGGCTGACCGGACTATTGCCCATCACACAAGGAAAGAAATGCTTTCATACTTCCAAATAAACCAGAAGAAATCCTTTCCTGTGTTATGTGTTTGATTCAAAGCAGAAATTAAAGGATAATGTGAGATGGGACAAATTGCTAACTCATAGAGTAGTTGTAAGTGCTTAAACTCTATTTTAAATTGTCTTTAAAAAGGCTTGGGCAGAAATATGATCAATAATGGCCCGTACACTTGATAAGGAGTCTGAGTAGAAATTTCTTGCCATTAAGATGTCCTGGTATACCCACGCTGTCTGTAATCTTCACCTGTGAAGACCGTATGGTACCAGAAATAGATTGAGGAAATAAAGCAGAAGAAAAAGATTCTAAATGGAAAACATCACAGTAAGAATTCAAAAGCAGGCTTGAAACACACATACATAGTGGAAATACTTGTTTTTTACAGCAAGCTTATTCTTCAGTGTAACCTACAGTACAAGGCCTCCCAGAGGACATTTAGGAACACAGTTGTCTTTGATCTTAATGGAAACTGTGTTTGCTGAGGATGGTGCTGTCTGCCTTGCAGTCACCAGGTAGTCTGGTTGCACAGCAGGAACCTCTTGCCTGTAATACAGACACAGATAGTGAAACCTGCTTCATCTGTCTTAGAGTGCCTGGAATTTCCTCTAGATCAGTGTGGGAGGTATTGCATTTCTTAGAGAAGCTTATTTCTTCCACACAGCTGATGGTGCTGTGACATATTTTCAAAGTAGCTAGGGACTGTGGGCCCATTTGACAGAGTAGGAAAGAGGTTAAACTAAGTGGGAGAAAGATCTAATTTGGCCACTTCAAGTCAAAAAGTGGAATTACTGAACAGACAAGTGAGCAGAAGGTAACTATTTTTCTGAAGTATGCTGCATCAGAAATAGCAGATTTGTTTAATAAACGCAGAAGGGTAAATCAATTGCCAGGATATTTTAATGAAAAATAAAGAATTTGCCTTTCTACACAGAATGAAATTTTAACAGGGTATAATTTTGCTGTGTGAGGTCAAAAGCAGAAGATCTATACAACTCTCAAGCTACTTTTTTAGCTAACTACAGCAGGTCTCAATCAAATATCTCCCCGAATCTATTACCTCTCTATTTGCCTCCTACCTTGACCTTCCACAATATTAAATATCTTTATAACTGTTTCTCCTTTCTAACATATAAATGACCATTCTTAAATGGTCATTAATGAGAATGTAATCTGTCTTGTCTGAGGATCGCTGGGAGACAGCATAGCCCTACAGTGAGCTATTTTTCACAGCCCTCCTGCACAGCCTTTCTGCACAGCCTTTCTGAGGATACTGATTTTACACCTCTCTCCGCTCTAATTTCCTGTTCACTCTATAGTATAGCATCTATTAGTCACAGAAAGTTGGAAAGTATAAGACTCTGCAGCTGGAGTACTCTGAGGCTTGCAAATAGCCACAGAAAGGTTTTAGACCTTTGTGTGTAATGGGCTGTAAAAGTAAAAGCTGTGATTTATTGTTTCTTTCAGTTACTGAAACCTAGTGGCTAGCCCACCTTCTGTAGAATTCAGCGATCTGCAGATATTAATATATAATAAAATGTTTGAATAAATTGTGATTCTTTTCCTTTTAGTGCATCATGCTTCCATGTCACTGTGCAGCATTTCTTTCGCAATTATATTTTTGACATTCAGTTGAAAGCTGAAAATAATACAGATTTATATTTATTTTAAAAACAAAACAAGTTTTAAAAAATGAATTCTGTGACCATTAGTAGTAAAAATTCAGACGAATTATTCCTGTTAATTCTTGTTAAATCAGTCTAAAAATAAAATAAAAATAATATATCGACATATGGATATGGATGAACACAGAGTGATAGTTTATATTACACACACACACTCAAACAGATTGTGGATATATACCTCTGTGACTTATGCAAGAGAAAGAAACTCAAGGAAACAGAAAAGTATATTTACCATACCTAAGAGGAGTGAGTTGGCATAATTGTCAAAAGACAATTTGTACGTTTGTTTTTAATTTCCATTACAAAACAAAATAACACTATATACATGTGTATATATATGTATATATGAAATACTACAGGATGATGTGATTCTTAAGGGCAATGTCTTTCTTTCCCAGGTGTAGCTGTAAACTTTGCAGGAAAATGATTGATCAGCTTAATAATATCTAGGAATTAATTTCAAAAGGTACTGTGAAAAAGTGGAATTTTTATGCTTAAGTTATTTTTATGGCCAAGAAAGAAACACAGCTTGTATGTAGATTCAGTAGTTTATTGCTAGTATAATTTCAATCCTAACTGTCTACTTGAAGATTTTTTATTGATTCAGGACCTATTATTACAGGGGGAAAAACAAAATAAAGAAAGAAATTGAAAATAACAAAAATAATACTATCACAGAGGAAGTTGAAATTTCCATACACACATTCCTGACACTTAGCACTTTTATCCTATTAAGTTTGATTTTCCAACATCTGGATCTAAAGGTTGGCTTCAGCATGGGGAGAGGGTGCAGCTAGTTAATATATCCTTAGTCCTTCATGGGTACTCATGTAGATATTTTATTCTTCTTCACTTAAGACTCACATAGGGACATGTTTTTAAGTTTGCCAAATTTCTAACAGCTTGCTATTTGTCACTATTTTTCAAGTGTGTGCTTCTGGAATTACTAATTATGGCATACTTTACTTATGTTAGATACGTGTTCTTTGTTCTCTTTGTTGCCTGTAAAATTGAGTTCGCCAGGTCTGTACCTCCTTAGCTGGCCATTAATGGGTTGTCTATAGCCATTGGGTCTCCAACATCAGCTTGTATCCTGTTTCTTACCGTTATGTGTCTTCCCATCTCTGCATTGCATCCTGTGTCCCACCACTCAAGGTCTCTTTTGTCTCATACCACAACTGTATTCCTCTATGCTATGTTATGTTAGAGTCATAAACATTAGATTCTATACAGAAAAACTACTTGTTACTACTACATATATGAAAATTGTACCATAGAAGGATAAGCAAAAGCAAAATGAAATGGACCTAGTTTCTTGGTCATTTCAAAAATTGCTCTTACAGCTCTAGCAGCTACAGCAAAGTTTATCTAGGTAAGACAATTTCAGACAAAGTAAACCTGGCTCTCTTATGACCTTGCAAAGTTAGTGCAAAGATCATGGCATGCTGATAGCAGTGGCAATATCTTATTCACTAGGCTGCAGAATCCATTTGACTCAGAGAAGTATCTAGTGCCTTTTCTAACTTTTAGGTAAATGCTTCATGGCTGAGACCTGCAATATCCAGCTGCTAATTGGAGAAGCTCATGTTTCAGTCAAACGAAATAAAAAGTGGTTGTGTGGAAGTGGTTCTGTCAAAGATGGGAACTGAACCTGTTCCTCCCAAGGATGAGTAAAGGTTCACCCATTTCAGGATGTGTCTCTCTATGCTTGCTAACAAACATGTGCCTATGTTGTGCTGTGAAATGCAGCTTTGAAGGTTTACTAGGTCATGAGCTTTTACTACTTGGTGATTTGGGTAACAAATAGACCAGAGAAGAGCGTATTTGTAAGGTACTTGGTATTCACATGGGTATTTGCTTACACTGAGCATTATTATCCTTAGTAATTAAAAACCATACAACTATTGTAACAGAAAGGAAAGATCTAATTCTCTCTCTTCTCATATGGTGGCTTTATGGCTAGATTTCTGTAATATTTTCTCTTCATAATCTTTATAAAATTTCACTGTTTTCTGGTAGGTGAGCCAACCCTAAAAGGATGAGCAAATCTAAATGGTTGCTGGACAGCAGATGCACCTTTGAATCATCCAAGCAGTACAGGGTAGAGCTGTAATATCAGTTAGGTAAATTCTTATCCTCTAGGCTGGCTACAAAAAGTGAGAACAGGAGCAGATTTTCTCACTTATACAGTTTGTTTGCTTGTTTGTTTGTTTTAAAATATGCAATATAAGTCAAAGCTACTCTCCAGTCCCTGAATTCAGTGCCTTTCCAAAGGCAAGATCTAGGTAAAATTTTTAATTCGAACTCCAAGGCTAATACAGTGAGGGAAGATTGTTCATAATTCTCAAGTGCATTGGCTATGAAACTGGTAGTTAGTTCTACCACAGTGCCTTGGTAGAAGAGCTTTGGACTTCTAATACATTTCCTGCCAATGACATAAACAGGTATGGCTAGGACAGGACACTTTTATTTATTTGTTTGCTTCTGTTTGACTAGGCCCAAAACTATTTAATAGATGTACTTCCCAGCTGCTGATTGTTTCCCACGAAAACAGGTGAAGTAGAGAATAATTTGGAACATGAAGACATTCTGCTGATTCCATTAGTCAGGATGAAAGGTGGAGAAAGTCAAGGGAAGAAGCATTTGAAAACCTGACTCAGTTTGGGTACAAGAAAATGAAAAAAGGAAAATCTGTTAATTGTTTGGTTAATAAAGACTTTTTCAGGAAAAAGACTGGTTTTTAGCCTTCATGTGAAAATTAATTCAAATGCTTGTGTAACACCATAACGGTAGTCTTTTTGTTTGGGTTTGGGGGCTTTTTTTTGGTTTTTTGGGTTTTTTGAGGGGGAAAGGTTGAGGGTTTTTTTGCTTTCCTAATTGAGGATGTTAAAAGTTGTTCAAATTTATTAAAAGTGTTGTGATTTCTCTGCTGTTGATTTAACTTAATGATTGAATAGTTCAAACAATAATTATTTTAAGGAAGTCATGCTCTATTTTTTTTAGGATAATAAGCTAAATGGTGACACATGCCTCTAGCGTAATTTCAAAAGAGTACTTTGAAAATGAAATAATCAGAAAAGTTATAATTGCATGTTGTCTGGAAAAGGTCACTCTAAAACAATTCCTGTGAGAAAGTGTCTTTAGAAAAATGCTCATGAGCTGGTTTAAATTCAAACAACTGAAATTTTTTTATGTTCCTTCCGTTATAGATGAGTATACATGAATGTAAAAGGCTAATAATGTAAACCTGTAACTTTTTCATTCTTTCTGGCACTATCCTTTCATTAAAGGGTAGCAGATAAAAAAGAACCCTTAATTTCTCTTAATTCTCTTAATTTCATGTTCTTATTGTAAGAAATAACATTTTTTCTACCAAACAGCATAAAACGAACCCTTTTGAATCCTGCATCCAGTCTGAAGCAAGACAGATATCTCAGATTAAATTCATACAGCCAACCACCACTGCCATGTCATGCAACATGCAAGGAATGAAACATAAAGAGCCAAATAAGCATATGTCCACATAGAAGAAGGTCTGAAGAATCTAACACTTCAAATACAGCTCTACACACACATGTAACTTTTTTTTCCCCACAGATTACAGAAAAGGAGTCCTAATACGTTTTGATTCAGTTCAGCTCCTGAGCATCATCGGTTTTCACTCATACAAGGCCCAATCTGAGGAGATCATTTCTCTTTTGAAGGACAACTACTGTACAGCCAATAGGAAATTTGAGGTACTGGATATTTAAACAAAACTGCTTTTGGGATATGTTTATGAACTTTATTTTTTGTCTTTATTAGTTTATAAAGTTCAAATCAAACACAGATGCTCTCATGAGCAATTTAAACTGAATAAGTTTACAAAAGGAACGCAGATTAAAAAAAAAATCTAGTTTTATGGATAATATTGTTATGTTTCTCACCATGGGTTTGTAGAAGGTTCTGCCTTGAAAGTGTTTATGAGTCCTTGTAAGTGTTTTGAAATAGTCACTGCAGTATACTCAACCTGAATTCACTGAATAGCTTTTTAAAAATAACTTCTGTCTCATGTTTACTAGCATATAATTAGTTCTGGAAATCTCTTTAGGCAAGACACAAAATCTATACTGCATGTCTAACCTCTCAGGTATTTTGATGTGGCTTGGTCTAGGTCTTGAATGTGGTGGGTTTGTTGCAGGGCTCTGAAATCACAAGCAAGTTCCACAAAGGTAAACCTCATGAAGGTCAAGGATAATGCTCCCTGTTAGGAGTTAAAGTTTTTTCCAAACTTGTATTAAGTGGTTTGTGTAACTCAGGGCGTACTTTGCTAGAGTATTGAATAAATACAAATCTGTATTAATGAAGCAGGTGAATATCAAAAATGGTGTGCTCATTAAGAGCCTGTTGTGATACAAACCATTGAGATACAGCCCCTGTAGATATGAGTCATTTGAATCTGATATTCATTATACAGATGAACGATGGTTACTCACTTTAAATTTATCATGAGTACAGCCATAGATTGAAATAAGATGGAGTAAACGTCTGTGGTTATCTGTTAAGTGGTGTGCTTTATCATTCCACAGCTGAATGACTTATGATCATGTAGTTCAGAACACCTCTAATTAATTTTTGAGTTGAGCCTTTATTTTTAACCTCAAACTATGGTTTATTAATGGGTTAAGGTAAAGAGCTTGCTAAAGTGTAACTTGCGGCTGTGCAAACATATTTGGAAGCACATAGTTCATTGTTGGATGTCAGATGTTTTACCTGCCTACCCAACTAATTGAGAATCATATCAGAAAGACAGAAAGCCATTGTAGTGAATGAGACAGTCAGTGACCTCCAAACAGACATACCTGAATTAGAACTGATGAACTTGATATGAGTAGATTCACAGTGTCATTTTAAATATAACACAGTTTAACTCATTTTCCTGCTCTTGAAAATGGATTGCACTAAAAGCATAGGAAAGATTGACAGGTGAATTTTAACTTGGGGCTTTTTTTTCAGTAGAAGTCTTAAAAGTGTAGTGGATTTATTGAAGGATATTTGTTATATAAAAAATATTTTGGTTCTGAATGCATGCAAAGCAGGCTTTCTGGAATCTAAGAGGTGTCTTTAATGGTTTTGAGGAGCAAGAAGTAATAGGAGGAGAGAAGAGGGAAAAGAGGGTTTTTCCCAAGCTATAAATGAAATATCATTCTTTTATCTTCCTTGCCAAAGAACAAAAAAGTTTAAGCCATAATTGTTTGGGAACTTAATTTTGCACAGGTTTCTGTTTGTCAAAATAATAACTTCTTATAGGCTAAATAATTGTGTATACTCTGTCAGAATTCTATTAGTCTTTAGCCTGGAGACTTATGGTAGTCTAATTTTGACAAATACTGCAGAATAATTTATTTAGGTAGTCTTTTTACATAAATCTATAATATCAAGTAACAGAACCAACTTCTGGCCTGCCAGCCTTTGTACAAGATGTTAAATTCTTGCTCTGTTGCAACAGAGCAGAACTGAGTCTTGTGTCTGTTTCTTAAATCCATGTGGTTCGTTCCTCATAAATGATAGAGTGCTCACTTATAGACATTTCTATGTAAAAATAACATAATTTTCCAGTGAAACACAAATTGTGCTGTATTTTGTTACAGTTCTATAAAGAAGAAAGATGATTTGGCATAATTTTATGCCTAATTAGGACCTTCTTATTTATTGGTGAAGAATATACCATCAAAACAATATATTTGGTAGCCCATGCCCTCGGCCTCTCAGTAAGTACACAATGTGGAATAAAACAGATTTAGGGAGAACACTGAGCTTCCCTGCCTAGAGTCTCTTGAACTGTTTTCTCAACTTTGAGGTCAAGGAATACTTTCATGTCTCCTTTCCCAAAATGCAAAAGATCTCAATTTTTTTTCTTAAGATTCTGTTCATTCCCTTGTTTCTGTTCTTTCTTTTCTGTGGATTTATCTTTTGTTGGATTTCCCAGCAGTAAGGCTTACATACAAAACTGTTAAATCAGAATAGCTGGTGCATATCAAGGTCTCATTCTTCATTTTAAGTTAACCACTCAGATGGATGGGGAACAACAGCAACAAAGTTCACGTAAACAATAGAAATCTCTCTGATGCATATTTTTGAATAGGCTATTTCATTCTCTTTATAGTATCTATCCTTACCATGTGGATCTCGGCATAATGATTAGATTTAATAGATCTGTTAAGAACTGCACTTTCTTTCAAGTTTTGCTTGAAAAAATTGTACCAGTTAGGAAAAACAGTTGTCAAAATGGGCTGTGTAGGGCGGTTGTATATTGTTATTTTAGATGATCTGAAATTCTGGCAGTTATAACAATGATGGACAAAAACAAAAGCAACAGTGATTTTTAAAAATACAAGTCTGCAATGTCTTCCAAATGTGAAGATTTCAATAGACTAACACACTGAGAGAGTGGAAGGACCTGACACAAATTAGTCATTTTCTGTATGTGTAGAATGTAACAATCCTTAAATGGCTCACACTGGATGAAAGAAAAATAGAAAAACGACCTTTATCTTTGTCACCGCTGCAAATCTTGCTGTTCCACTGTTCCAGTGATGCATAGAGGTGGAAATAACGGAGATGAGTACAATAGACTTTTCCATAGACTGAGTTTTCCAGGTCATTTAATTCTCTCTAGTGTGTTCAGAACCTTTCCAACAGAGCTAATGATAACGGATTGCCACATTATCCTGCTTGTGGTGACCTGTTTGGGTACCTGCCAAAAATTCTACTCACTCAAAACTATGGGTGAAAAAAAGTGTTTACTGAATTCACTTCTAATGGTTATTATAATTTATTCAGAGGAAAAAAATAATATATTTTATTATTGAGTACTTCATGTGTTACATAATGACTCAATTATTTTGAAAATTGATACTTGAGCTCTGGGTTGCTGCACTGCTGCAACCGATTTTGAATTTGCCTTACAGACTCTGGCCTTTTGCCAGTTCATGTTCCATGGGAACCATTCTCCCTATCAAACAATGCAGTATTTTCAGCATATAGCCAGCTAAAGCTACCCACACTGACTCTCTCTTTGCTAAAAAAGAAATAGTTGTGGCTCTGAAGGTGATAAATGTAGCATTTTTCCTGGGGGGGTTTTTGTGATTACTTTTGAGTTGCATGCACTTAAAAAGTGCAAAGAAGAAAGTCTCACCACCTGTGCATATTGTGGTGTTCAGATTCTTGATCATTTCATTATTTTAATATGATTTTTTTTTTGAGCATAAAATTGATAATTTGAGATTTCAGCCTAATTGTTTGAATTTCTATCTTTAACATAATTTTTTGAGAACCAAGAATCTAAATCACATACACCATGTAATTTTCACCATGAAAAAAAAGAGCCTGCATTTAAATATTAATTAAAGAAATTTTGACTGCTTGAATATTCATTGTTTCTCCAATCCAATCAGAGAAAAATAATTTTCTAAAAGAGATTCTGCCTGGGAGTTTTACTTTTGAGATAACATGGTCTTGCATGTTACCTACTTAACTCTGAAGAGCTAAAGGGATCTAAAATTTAAATGTTTACAGTTTATTCAAACTGGTTCCTAATCTAGTGTGTTTAAAAAGGATTTGAAATTATATCTAATATTTTGGGTTGAGTTGGTTTTTTTAAACTACATTTAAGTTCCTGTAGAAATCATACTTGTTCCATATCAATGCAAAGATCATGTTAAGAGTAATAGCAGAATTTACTTACTATACAGCAGTGACTCAGGCCTTCCATGTATAGTTATTTGTTTTCTAACTTAGGGCTGTTCAAGCCTGCATTGAGCATCTAAGTCACCTGAATAGCTTTCCCTTTATTATAGAATTAAAAATACTGGAGGTGGAAAATGCTATCAAATCTATTTCAGATGTAATTGTTCTAATCAGAAGAGGTTTCCTGTGGAGTCTGTTTCACATAGGAAGAGCTCGAATTTCAGTATTACATAAAAAGTTTTATGTAATACCTGCTGGATGCAAAGTATAACAGTTTACCACCTCCTTTGCTAGCAGCTGAATCATCTCACATAAGTAACAACTTTCTTCTCAAGGTGGGGAGAGCAACTAGGCTGGAAAATCACAGGTGTGTCAATAGAATCACACTAATTTTAAACATGAGACTTGAAAGTTTTGGGGCTTATATGACTGATACCTTGTTCCAATGTGCATGCCTGTGTTCTGGGAAAATTCATATTTTCATGGCCTGAAATGACTACTGATTCTTCCCCTTCCTACTTACATGTCTGCAATAGAAATAACTAGAATATCCAAGGCTTTCAGTCTTGAACCCATTTATTTTAAGACTTCAATTTTATGTTCTTCCAGATTGCTTTATTTTAATTTTGTAATGAACAAAATATTATACAAAATTATATTTTGCTGCTGTGTAAGTTTACAAAGGTTAAAGCACTACAAAATTATGACTTTGTGTTAATATAATTTTTTCTGAAGTCTTCCAAATTATGTCTGAAGTCCTATTAGACTATAGTTCTGAATTATTCAGATATTGGTATAGTTTTCATTAATACTGAGTACATAATTTGATGGATTAAATTGTGATATATATGTTTACAGTTTACTACAGGCTAATGAGAATCTAATGTGTAACGTATTAATAGTGGTTCACTGCCTTCTGTTGTAGCAGAATAGGGAAAATAGAAATACTGTTTTAACTAATTGCATGTATGCAGGTTTCAGATCTGCTATAAATCTGTCTCCCTACAAGAAACCTTTTATACATCTCAATGTAATCTAAAGAAGAAAAAATTTTATCCTAAGAGAGTTACTTAGGCTCAGTCTGGCATCACAATGAAGCCTAACCAGTGAAAAATCACTGGAAAAGATGTGGTTCAGTTCTCTCCTTGCTACACTCTCTTCCCTGTACCACATCCACTGATTGTACAGTCAATGCATAATTGGTTGATCCAGTGGAAAAGATTCTGGTTTGGTTTATTTCATTCCATTTTGTTTTGTGGCTAAACCAATATACTAGATGTGAGGGAAATCTCAAGGCAGTAAGAATTCCCCTTTCCGAGGCAGCTTGCTATCAGACTGGCTTTGCAATCACTGTAAGCCACAAAGCATGCCTTAATTTTCAAAGCAGGTAAATTTCTGCGCTGATATAGCATCAGAAATCCCAGTGTGAACAGGAGTGAACTGCATGCAGAGCCACTCCACTGAGGGTGCCACTTCACACTGCTGAGGGATTAACTAATACAAGTGGTATTAGGGCCTCACCCCCACTTCAGGTCTGATTTGGGAAGACACCACACTTTTCACAAAAGCAGCACTGCGTCAAGCCTGTCAAGCCATTAAGGTCCAAGCAGACTTCATTGTTTGCTAAAAACAGCTCTAAAATTTCCATCAAGACCAAAATATGTTTACCTTCCACATAGCAAATATGGAAATCCAGTCTGAAACCTGGCTGTTTGAGACTGTGCCTGTTGCACTGCTGTCTCCTACCAGCCAGGCTGAGATTAGCTGCAAGGCAGTTGCTCATTCACACTGGGGATGGATACAGGTGGATGAAATTTGGGGAAGATATCACACAGACACCCATCCTTTCCTAAGAAATGAGCAGGAGAAAGTCTTACACAGTTAGCCACACGTACTTTGTGAGTAGTGAATGCAAATGTTCAAAGTGACAGGCATCTGAATCCTGAAGACAGCTCATTGACAATGCCTCTCCAGAAATGACATAATTATCACCATCTTATACAAAATTCATATGTTTGGGTGATGGCCAGATGTAGAAATCCCTGAGCTAGAGGTAATTTTGGAAGAGACCCATATTTTTCATGATACTTTCCAGTACAGAAAATTCAGAAAACTGGTGAATTGAAATTGATAATAAAAAGCCATTGAAAGAGCTAAAGTCTCATGTAGGATATTCATAATATAGTTTATACAGGCACAATGTTCCAGAATAACTTCATATACCATGCATGTTTCTGTTTTTGTATTACATTCATTTACATTTCAAGTTTTCAGAAGTATTCGCAAAGCATATGTTTATAACTGTTGTTTTATCTTCCTAGACTTGGAAAAAACCCCAGTAAAATGCCTTAAAGATTCTTATACCATGCTGCCTTACACATCACTAGAAGGAGAGAGAAAGAGGCTGTCAACAGACCTTGATTTTGTCTCATGTTTTCAAACCTGGATGCACATTCCTATCTCAAGTGTTGCAGAGATATGTTGTAGAGAAGAGGTCTTAGCAAATGAAATCTATTTCTGTCTTTTGCAATGCTTTAAAAAATAGTAGAAAATTCACAGCCTCGCACAAAAATTAAAGCTTCACATACTATAACAGAGACACTGATAATAGGCATTAAACATCCCTAATATACAGCATGACTCCTTTATCAGCATTTTGTGAGGAAAAATAATTACTTCTTGGATGAGAAGAACCAAAACTTGGTATTATTTGTTGTCATTATACTAATTGTTGTTATTTGTTTATTATAGCAGGAGTATTTTTCCTATTTAAAGCCCTCAGATTGAAAGCTACTTTTATCCTTTTATTCACATATGCAGTGGGGTTTGTAAAGAAGATTTGTAATTAATTCTTTCAAATTCATATGAACATTGTTATTATCTTAATCTAATATTTGATACTGATAGAAATGAGCTGCAAAATATTTAATGACATTCTGCAAGTACTGTCTTATCAAGTTTGTCATTGCCACCTAACACAAGCAACTTTAGAAGTCAACAATCTCATTAGTTAATTTCAATGAATTTGGCACACACACATAATTGGCTTTTACCTTGGTTTTCATGTATTTTTATGGGATTGCACAGGGGCTTTTTGAAAATATAGACTTCATATTTATTGGTTGTGCTATGGTAAAATAATTTCTTGTAACTGATGTCTGCCTGGATTTTCTACCACATGAAATAAACTAGGTAACTATCAAATCTGGTAAACCAAAATAGCTCTGTATAAAATGCAAATTTCATGAAATCATATTATTCAGATGGAAAAAGGACCTTGGAAAGTCTCCAGTCCAATCTTCTGCTCATGGCAGGTCAGGTCCGAGGAGGTCAGGCCAGGCTGCTTAGGTCTTCATGCAATTGGGTCAGACCAGATCGCTTAGGTCTTCATCCAACTGGGTCTTGAAATCATCCAAGGATGGAAACTGAACAACCACACTCAGCTTGTGCCACTGCTTGTCTGTCCTTATGGTAAAAAAGCTTCTCATTATATGCAGATAAACCTCTCTCATTTCAATTTATACTTCTTGTTTCTCATCTTTCCAGCTTGCATAGGTTTGAAGAGCCTGGCTATGTCTCCTCAATGACTTCCCCATAGCACTGGGGTCTGCTGTTAGGTCCCCACAAAGGCATCTCTGCTCCAGACTGAACAAGTCCAGCTCCCCCAGACTCTCCTTAAAGGACAAGTGCTCCAGCGCCACCATCTCAGTGACTTCTCTTGTATTCCCTTTAGTTGGTCACTGTTTTTCTTGTACAGAGTGGCCCAAAACTGGACGCAGTATTCTAGGAATGAAAGTTCTTGGAAAAGTTGGAAATTAGGCAGTCTTTATCTCCATAAGAAAGGATTTAGAAACATGATTGAAGTGATACTTTTTTTTTCTGAGTTGAGACCAACTTTAATTTACAGGAGCAGGAATCAGACTCTTGCTGATGTACCAAAAGCAGAATTTGATCTTCAGACATACGCATCCAAAGGGATACAATTTTTTTTTTGAAAGAGCATATTATGTAACTCCTCTTAAAAATTCCTGAATTCAGAAACATGAGAGCAAGATAAAAGTTAAGGTAAGAACAACATTGATCTAATTTATTTCCATAGGAGAATTCTCTGATTGCTTTTTTGGTGATATTTGCACAGCTACAATTTCCTATAAATATTGCATTCTCTATTTGAGAGAGAGAGAGCAAAAAAACCCAACTCTTAACTGATGTGAAAGACATCTCTGTTTACTTGCTTTAAAATTAGTCTGAATGATCCCAGTTCGTGCTCCAAAATGAAATAGCTGAATGGGACTGTTCCACTTACGCTGGTTGACACCAGGTGCTCGCACACACCCCTGCTTTCCCAGGAAACCAGCCTTAGCTCAAACCAAGAACATAACAGCCATCAAAGCAGCAGCTTTCAAGGCAGGGAACATACTGAAAACCTAGAAATTAACCTTCTATCAGTGATTTGGCAAAAAGAAGACACAGCTTTACACATTACTCCCTAGTTTATTATCCTTTCTTTTACGCCTTTTGGTTTTATCCCTTTTGTCTCTTATGAGACACAGTTATTAGCGCATAATCATTTGTTGTTGTTGCGCAACTTTTCGTGTTAGTTTGTGGTTTTATCACCTGCTTGATCATTGCATATGGTAGGGTTGTGCTTTCCTGCTTTTAGATCCCAAAAAGTATAGAAGTGTGGGCTGCTCACTGCACTCCTTCTAGAGGCAAGAATGAGAAGGAAGAATGAGCAAGAATGAGAAAATGTGCATCATCCTAATGCAAATATCTGAGAAGGGAAAATATTTATAGGGTGATTTCTCTCAGGTTTATTTCTAGCCACAAAGGTAGGAGAGTGGTACTATATGAGACACAAGAGTTACAGTCAATAGATCTTGTGAATAAGTGATTGTGCTCTTTTTTATTATTTTTTTTTAAGGAATTTGAAAGGCTTGGACTGTCTCTTTTATGTTAAAAAAATAGTGTGTAGTCTTTGTGATTTACAGTTGAAAGTCGTAGTACACTATTTTAAATGAAAGTTGTAGTTCACCATTTATTGTAGAGCAAAAGAGGAAAAATGTAGCTTTTTTAGTGCTTCTTTGCTTTTACTCCAAATTCTTTTCAATTAAGTCTTAATTTAAAATGAAAGAGGGCCACAGCTTTCTTAAAATATTACTAGGAATTCTGGGGTTTAAGTCTTTGAAACACAAAATGTAAAACTTAATTTTAATCCTATTACCTCAAATGTCTTGTAATTGAATATTCATTTAAATATCACCCCAGTTTAGATGCTACATTTAATGATTTATTTATTTGTAAATGGCAAGTGAAATTCAAAGTCTTCATTCATTTAAGAAAAAAACCAAGTAAATTAGTTATTACTCAGAATAGTCAGCCATAAATATGTGATAAAGAAATAACACCTATGCAGATGAAAAAAAATATTTTGACGACAAGGTCTCAACATTAGTGGTGAAAGAAATAACTGATTTAATTACTAAATAAAATGGAAGGAAACACATATATTGATGAATACCCTGGATGGGATTGTTATCTGGTGGGCTGAATATGTTCTGGATTTCAAGGAAGACTTTCTGTGACTGCATGCAATAAAGAAAGTGGTGTGATTGAATATAGTAAAACAAGGCTTTTGATATTCTATTTCCATTTTTGCCAGACTTTGAAAGCCACTGTCCTTCAAGAAAACTCTTTCACAAATGGAAAATGAAAATAAACATCAGCATAACTTTTTAATATAGTAAGCGAATAAAAGTGATATGTTAACCTATTTAAAGTGCAAGGAATCTTTTACAGAATTTACACTTGAATTGTCTATGGGGACTAGGCAGTATAAAAACAAATTTAGGTAAATGACTATTTCTAGTAAGTAAAATGTAGCATCTAAATGCCATAGCAGTAATCCTAGTTTGTATTTGAGATGTTTTATGCAGCAAAATTCAGCTTCCAAAATTTGGTACTAAAAATCCTTTAATCCAAATTAGTTAGTTTAAACTGAAGCCCTTGATTTGCAGAAACATATAAGGTTTCAAGACGTCCTAAGAATAAGTAGAAGGGGAACACGATAGGACTGCAAGTGTCAGCAGTTCCATAGCAAAACTTGCTTCAAACTGGGAAAAAACTTTGTTTAGCTTTCCATAGTGACTGTGAGGTAAATACTTGTTTTATTTTTTCAAAGTGAAAGAAGTTGGGTTTTTTTATTTTCAAATTTAGGAAAAGAAAGGTGGTGGGACACCACAATTTCTGTATGTAAGCTGAATGCATCTTCAATAGCATGATTGGCGGCACTCTGCAGCATAGGAAAATACATTCTTTTCATCCAAACTCCCTTACCTACCTCCCTATACAGATATCCTATTGTGAAGGAGTTGCTAAAGATATAAATTTGATGGATATAGCTCTTCTTTAGACAAATCTTCCATTTTTGGTGGTAGTTATTCTGGAGTTTCAGCAAAGATTACATTGGCTATACAGACTTCTGTAAGTGGTCTCTGAGCTCACATTCAAGGCTACCCTCTGAGGATTCCTGTTGTATCTGCAGTACTTTGATGTATCCATACTGGTCCCACCCCTCAAGAATTCATAAGTATTTGTATACAAGGTCATTTATAAAATCAGTTACTGCTCTTCTTTTTTTTTTTAATATATCATATGTGTTTGTTATAATTAACATGTACTTAAGGAGATGTGTTTAGTTTTCAATATATACTGATCCATAGATCATATTTAACTATTTTTGTTATGCAAATTTTCAAGAAAAGCCCTGTCCTATTATCCATAGATTAGTAAAAAAAGAATTGCTTCATTGGCTTCTTGAGTTTAAAAATGAAAGCTAAGTTGATATTTGGGGTAGAGAACATTCAGTGCAATTTATTTAATTTAGTTTGCCCATCACTGAACGTTGCCATTTTTACTATACAGGGGAATTGTTTAGTTCACAGACTTGATGAAAAGTAATTCATAGTATTTATTAAGATAAATGCAACAAGTCATAAAATAAAAATAAAATGGATTTTAGTTCATTAAAAATCTCTTTTACTCTGAAAATCATACACTAATGAAAATTAGATCACTTTGGGGAGGGATGGAAAAGGAACTCCCTTTGATGAGGACAATAATCTCTATACAGAAACTATGGAAGTCAAAAGATATTCTCTGTTTTTCAGGGACTCAGAAACGTGTCCAGCTGGGTTGAAGTCCCAGCCAGCATATGCATTTATATGAAAATCAGTTTGCTATGTCCCATGAGTAATACTGCTCAGGAAGTACATAGCTATTGCTGAGAAGGAACTCAAGAGATTGTAAGTAATATAGTAAAGCAGCACTATGCTTTTCTTTTTACAGTGTAGCTACAAACCACAGTCTTTCAATTTCTCTCTTGGTTGATAAAGCAACTGATCTAACTCTCCCATTTCAATGACCTATGTGATAAAAATGCTTATGAAGAATCTTAAATATTTTACAGGTTAATTATATAATTATTTGTAGAAACAGAATCTTTGATCCAAACTGTTGGAATAAGAGGAAAGGTGGAACAATAGGCAACTTAGCTGAAAAAATCTGAATTACTGGTTTCCGTGTTATAAAAGACCTTGAAAGCAGAAAGTCTTTAAAACCACCAACTGAAAACCTAGCTCAAATTCCACTGTAGTTAATAGCAAAGCTTCCAGTAGTGCCAAGGGTTGCATATGTCCATGACATTTATAGAAATTTGAAGAACAGCATACAGTCTGTCTGAGAAGTAGAATCCTATAAAAATTCTATATGTGTATTCTTTTCAAAGACAAAATGTCTATTGCTACTACAGGGAATTTGGAGTGCGCACATTAACTTTCAGTACAAAAAGCAAAAATTACTTCAAAGTTAATTTCAGCTGAGTAGAGATATGGATTAACAGAAAGCCAGAAAATGTGAGATAGCATGGAAATAGAAGGTGCAGAATATCTCTTCTTGTGTTTCTGTAGAAAATATACTACGAAAAAACCCCCAAAAACAAACCCAAACCAAACCAACCAACTAAACAAACAAAAAAAAAACCAAACACAACAAACAAAGAAGCAAAACTCTTTAAAACTGAACAGGGACTAATCAGTTTGCTAGCTCTTGGGGAATTTTGATGGTATCCCTCAAGGCGAATTAAACACATTTGTCCTTAGATATATATATTTAAGCATTGTGCTGAGTTCTGCTGCAACATGCAATTCTACATGGAGTCTGCAAAGATGCCTCACAAGCAGAATCCTTATATACCTTTGCACCAGCACCAGTCCCAAGAGCAGTTGTACAGGGCACTTCAGGCCACCCTTGGGTCCACCGTCCAGCCCACCTCTGCTGCCAAACATGACTCCTAAAGTGCTCTCATTCCAGGATGGCTACAAGATAACGCTGAGGCTGTTCCTTATCTCAGCACTCAGAAACACTTCATTCCCTTGCAAAGTGGCCTCCTGTCTCTGGCATCCCTGCTTTCAGACAGTTTGACTCCCTCTTATATTTGGGCCTTCTTGCCCTCCATGCAAGCTCATTCATCAGTCATGAATTATCACTGCTAAGGATTTACAATTGGAATTTTCCCTTCATAGCTAAAATCCATTTTAGGATTTAGGAGTGGAGTAGGAAAGGGAGGGTGGCAGGAAACCCTCGGAAGAGGATCTAATTAAAGCAATATCATTTGACAAATGAACATTCATTCTCGGAAGACAAAGGCAACAGAGCTCATAGAATGACTGAGAACATCATGTTAATGGGGAAACAAGTGACTCAGTACAAGCACTTTGTGAAGATAAAGTGAAAAAAGATACACAGCTGTGCCAGTCAGATAATCTCCCAAACCATTGAGCAAATAGAAGTCATGCCACACATTGCAACTTTTTAACTTACGAGAATGATGTGTGGACCAGAGCACAAAAGATAAATAGTAATAGGACAAACAAAAATGCTAATTTCTTAAAATTTCATCAACTTTATATATATAAAAACCAACAACAAAGTGAGACACTTGTTGTAGCTGATCAGCTCCAGGGGGCCAACATTGTCCACTTCTCTGTTTTTAACAGCTAAGTAGTAAAATCCATAGCATAGAAATGGTTGTTGTTTAAATGCTGACCAAATAACCATCTGTGTGATACAGAAAATCTAAGGGATTGTGTGAGAATTAGATCAGATTATTAGGAACTAGACTTGAACTGCCATATCTGCCTTTGCTTTTCCTATGAAGTATATACTTAAGCAATGGAAGAATAACAGATTTTTAAACATTAGTTTTATTACTTATTTTTATTTTTCCTTTTGTAGAAAGAAAAATGAGCATATATAATTATCCTACTGAGTTCATACCAAGTCATCAACATTATTAAAATTCCCATATGTAGATCATAATTTGTACAAGAAACTGGTTTGGGAACACAACAAAAGAGTAATAATTCAACTGGGGAAGAAGAATTGCTTTATTTTAAACCCAAATGTTTTTCTTTAGTATTTTTGTACTTGTATGAAATCCATCAGTATAATTTCTTCTTGTCTGTATAGATTTTCATGATAAAAACAAATAAAATATTAATAATTCTTAAGACCTCAGTATAAGTGACTATAAAATGACCCTATTTGAAAACATGGTAATTATCATACATAAGTAATCAGTCATGTTGCTAAATTTAAAAATAATTTGGCTTATTTAGAAGAAATGTGTGTTTTTCTTGCATAGTGCATTCATTTTCCGTAACAAATTAGTGCCCCCCATAAATTCAGTCTTCCAGACAAATGAATGTTCAGCTAAATGAGAATCTGGAATTTGCACATTAAACTCAACTGTACAGATCTTAGAAATTGAATTAACAGATTCATAGTCTATTTAGCTGATAACATATACATTTTAAATGGTGTAAAAATACACTTTTCAAAAGTGAATGTGCATTTTTCAAATCCAGTTGTACAAAGTTAGAAATGCATGCATGAATTAGAGAGCTTGATTTATTTATTGTTATATAATTTATTTATTTGCTTATGCAAAACTTCTCATTTGTGAAACATCCAGTACAAGATACTAATTTTTGAAAAGAAAAGCTCGAAAAAGAAGTCACTCTTCTTCCATACACTTTACTGCATGCCTAAGGCATTTGCCTTTGAGCCTCATTACTGAGTCTCTGTTTATAATGAGTAAAAAGAAATAGCAGAAGGTAATTCAGTTCAACCAACATCTAAATCATCCTCCGGGTGTCTGTCAATAAAAGGAACCTGGGATGCCTAGTTGGGATGAATTGGCCAAGTATCACACGTTAAACTTCATTTGGCAACACTCTGCAGTGTCACGTCATGGAAGTCATCTTGTTAAGGTTTTGCAAAAGGGGGTATGCAGAGAATGTATAACAGTATTTTATGCTGTAACTCTGTCAAACTTAATAAATATAATCTGAGTTTAGTGCAAAATAGTATTATTTAGAGTGTGTGCTGTTTGTATTATGCATTTAACCCTTATCACGTAACTCTTAATACAGTGTACTGAGGAAATTGCATCCTTATAGTTATAGTTAGCAAAACAGAGCTTCACAGTTCTTATTATAAAAGCATTTTCTTGTCACTTGGATCTTCTTCAAAGAGCAGTTACTCTGAGTTAACATACCTCAATCAACTGGCCAAATTTGAATCCTGTTTAACTGTTAGAGCCTTCACCTATTTTGAGGGACTATACCTGTATGGTCAAGTCTACTCACCTTGTGAGCCAGCCATACTATGTATCTATGAATACAGTTATATTTGCCACTTCAATTGCATTATCCTGATTTCAACAACCTTTACTCGCTTACCACTGTTCAGTCCACTATTGAAAGCTTCTGTTTAACATTGGGTTGTAAAATGTGCTCCCTTTCCCAACTCCTCAATGTTCCTTCTCTGCCATATGTTTAGATATTGTTCAGATACTTTCTTTGAGCCTGAAGTCAATAAAAATGTTGGACAGAAAAACTGCTCAGCTCACAGTGGTTTATATCAAATTTGGTTGCAAGTGGTTTATTGATTTATTAATGACTTATAATTAACCAACAATCAATGAACCATATATTCAGGATCAATATCCACAATACAGAAGATAAACCACAATGCTGGCCATAGATAAAATTGTAAGAAACCCCTTCAAATTTCTGAACAGCCTTTTATAACTAATTCCCGGAAGTGTGGATTGGACACACTGAGGCAGCTGCCTGCGTGCTCTGGCTTTGCCCACGCCCATAGCAGCCCTTCCTCTGGTGATACAGCTGCCATGGGTGCACACATGAGGTGTGGGTCCTGTGTTGCCATCTGCACCGCCCGTGCCCTGATTGCATGCAGCTCCCTGAGGCCCTGATGGTGAGGATGCTCAGCCAGCCCTAGACAGAGATTGCAATGGCAGCAGGGCGATTCTGGCATTCTCAAATTGCCATGGTCTTTTTGTACTTCTTTTCAAGCTCACTTCCTTGGTAATTCCCTTGTTTACCATTTAATCTAGCAGTCACTGGCATCTTCCACTGTAGGGCTGTTTGCCCTTTGGGCAAACACTGTTTGGGAAACACTGTTTCCTTTGGGCAAACAGGCTCTTGGACTGTGCTGGGTAATCCACATGACATTCAGTCCCATTGCCATCTTCCCAGCTACTGTTTTCTCTGGCAAGTGGAACATGTGAGCACCCCGACTGAGAGTAATCCCACTTGCCTCCCATTGTCTCCTGCTGCTTCTGTACCAGATTTTAGATTCTACCCAGCAAGGGAGAGAAGAGCCTAGAAAGTCAGTGATCTGAAGAGTGTAGGCAGATTTTGTGGAGGGCTTTGAACCTGCTGGAAGCGAGTATGGGGTTAACCGCAACACGGTAGGCAAGAAATAAAAAGCGGTTCATATTGATTCGGGTGCTACAGAATCTATTAGAACCTCACAGGAGAAGCTTAAAAGTCTGTTCTGTAAATGTTTTGACTTTAAGTCAGTCTTAAGCATCTATGTGACTATATTCACTGGTTTAAGATCAAAGTAGACTGATGGGGATAATGTTGCTTACATAGGATAGAGAATTCATTACAGTGTATTTACCTTGTGATAACGAATTTGCATTTGTTTATCTCTGCTCTAATTTCTGTGTTCTTTATGCAATTCAACTAGAGTGATTACCAATATTTGAATAAATGGCAGATTTACTGCATCTTGTGAAACAAATCATTCCTTTAAGTCATTGTGCTAATCAAATGTATTTACTCTGGAATGGAATTGGTGTTTAATGTCATTTGTGCTTTGAGATGTGAGGCAGCATTTTATTTATTTTTTGTTTCTTTTTCAGCAATTTTTTTCCTGTCAAACACTGAAACATGCCATACATCGTAAAAGTAATTGGATTTAGCTCAAGAACAGAGTAATAAATATCTGGCAAACATTTACTATTATTATTATTAATAATAATAATAATAATTTTTAAAGTCCTGAGTTTAATTTAGTACATTATTTCTTTAATAGGTGTGGATAGCTTGTTCAACAAGGAATTTGAAGATTTGGACCCAACAAGAAATGAAGCAGAGATACTGACATATATTTTAAAATTTAAATACTGATATTTTTCAAAGGAAGATTTTAATTTAATATAAAAAAAAACAACAACAAAAAGCAACAAAACAACAGACAATAGATAGATGGTCAACTCTAATGATGTTACTAAATTGAAATCCAATGTTTTACATTTACACATTTTTCAGTTTCTGAAATTTATTGTTTATTTTTTTTTAAAGTTCTTTAGCAATTACAGACTTACAGCACCTCTAAAACACTGCAGATGACTTTAAAATTACTGTATGTTACTAATATCAACCTCCTTATGTCTAAAAAGTGCCTTTTAAAAACGAATAAAATATTAATTAAGTTAATCTGTTTTGAACTGGAAACTAAAATTGTAATAGGTTAATGTCACTAAGAGCACTGAACAGCAAGTAATGTGTCTGGATTTTTCTATATTAGCAGAGTTACGTAAGAGCTTTTAATTTGACAGCTTTTGAAAAAGCAAATGCTTATAAATTTTACTTAGTTTTAACAGTCTTTTCCCTTTAGGAAATTTAGAGTCTACTTGGACTTATGGAAAGTATCTTCATTTCATCTCGCTCTTCTATGAATTCTCTTTTAGGTATATCAGAATAAAACAATAGCAATTCAAATGAAATAGGTGCCAGGTAACATTTATAAAACAATATTAGATTAGGCTGAACAACCCCGATGCTCTTGGCCTGTCTTCATAGGAGAGGTGCTCCAGACCCCCTCTGGAGTCACTTCAACAGGTCCACGTCTTTCCTGTGCTGAGGGTCGCAGAGGAGGACACGGTACATCACGTGGGGTCTCACCAGAGCAGACCAGAGGGGCAGAATCACCTCCCCTGACCTGCTGGCCAAGCTGTTTTGGATGCAGCCCAGGTTGTGGTTGGCTTTCTGGTCACATTGCTGGGTCACGTCCAGTTTCTCATCCACCAGCACTCTCAAGCTGTTCTTCACAGGGCTGTTCCCTGTTCAGTTCACCTTTCCACTTACCTTTAACTTAATCATGGAGCTAATTTCACTTAGTTTATTTAGTTAAAGTTTCTTTTTTTTCCTCTTCTACCATTCTAATTTTAGCTGAACACACCACTGCTACTTCACCCCTTTGCTCCTCTACATCTCAAAACCCACTCAGAATTTGGATGTTGTCCAATCTAGAAGACAAATATAGATCAGTAATGAGTTATGGCCTGATGAAATGCAGTGGTGCCTCCTTCAGGACCCTAACATTAGGGGCAAAATTTGACATTTCCACAGGCTCTTTGAATGCCTCCTCTATTAAATTAAGAGCTAATTCTCTTTACCATAATTGCATTAGTTAAAATAACCCTTAAAGGGAAACTGCCAAAGATGTGGCTGTTCTCTTCTTATGTAATACGTAAAAGTACCTGGCTTCAGAGATTTAATGCTATGAAAAGTCTGAATAAGTGAAATGTATTCAAGTTACACTGATTGCTGCTTTAGTGCAAAAACCAATATACATGCCTGAGTTCATGAGAGAGGTTGTTCTCAGGAATGGTTCTTGCAATCCCTTTCTCTTCCTAAAGTGATTCATACCCTTATTTCACCTCCTAGAATAACATATACCTTGATTTATAATTCATCTTAGGAGAGTTTCAAAGGTAGAACTTACCAGGTGTCAATTTATGGAGGTGGATAAGGGAATTCACTGTCCTACATTAGTTCTGGTTGATAGGTTTCCATTTCCTGTATTACTATCTGTGCTGAACAGCTTTGTAACCCCTGCAACAAGAGATCGTCTACCCTGGAATTCATGACCACTATTGATTTTGTTGGATGAGAAGTAAAATTGCTATGTATTTCTTGGCATTTGTCACCACAGCTGCGTTAGAGATGCAATAGACATCTCTTCTGGGAGCCTTCTTTTTAACAAAACCAATTAAAAAATCACGATACTTCTATTTAAGTTCTAGTATCTGGTGCATTTTGGGCATTTGTTAGAAGTTTAAAACTGAATTAAGTCTATTTGATATAGCTTTCCAACTGGTTAGCATTGGGAAAATAGTGCTTGGGATAGCTTAAGATTTTAATTAATGTAATAACTGTGTTTATTTTTAAAAGGAAACATCTTGTAACTCAGTTGAGTTGCTTGTTTGTAAAGATTAGAAAAATCAATACAATGCATTTACACTCACAAACCAGAATCAGTATCGTGAGATAATAAAACCGTATTTTCACTCTAATGGTATTTTTATTGCTGTTTACACCATTCATGGTTACTGAAGTGCTGTCTGTTCAGAACTGCTACACTTTGTGTGAAACCCAGCAAAGGTTTTCTTTTATATATGCATCAGATATATGTGACATGGGTAGACTGATCTATGCTTGTGAAATCTTCTTTCTAGTACTAGGAGACTCCCTGAGCTGATTTAGCTTTTTGATCATTACCAAATTCTGGTTGTCCAGGCCAGCAGTGACAAGGTTGAGAAGTCCTAGGGCAATCAAAAAGAATTTCAGGGCAGTGGGATGACTGGTGGAAAAGACAGAGGCACAGGTGGTGTTTTCCTCACTCACTGCAATAGGAAGGAAGAATGTCAAAAAGAACAGGAGAACCTACCTGGTCAACACATGGCTTAAAGATTGGTCCATCGGTGGAGTTTTGTCTTTTTCAATCATGGGGCAATTTACACAGCATGAGGCCCACTGGAGATAGATAAAAGTCACCTGTTTAAAAGGGGGAAAAGGGCTCTAGCCCATGAGTTGCCAGGGATGATTGACAGGGCTTTAAACTAGGTTTGGAGTGGAAAGGGGATAAGATCAGGTTGGCTAGAGATGAGCCACAGGCAACATCTACACAGTGCATGGGCAATAAAGAGGAGGAGCTGGAAGCCACTGTGCAGCAGGAAAGCTGTGACATAGTCGCCATCATGAAAACATGGTGGAATGACCCACATGACTGGAGTGCTGCAATGGACAAGCTCTTTATATGGGACGGGTGAGGAAGGAGATACAGTGGGGTGGATCTGTACATTAGGCTGTGGATATCGTCTACCTGAACTTCAGTAAAGCCTTTGAAACTGTCTCCCACAGCACTCTCCTGGAAAAGCTGGCAGGCCACGGCTTGGACAAGTCCACTCTTCAATGGGTTCAAAACCGGCTGGATGTCTGGGCGCAGATAATGTGGTGAATGGTGCTACATCCAGCTGTTGCCTGGTCAACAGTGGGGTTCCCCAGTCTTGTTTAATGTCTTTATCAATGACCTGCACAAGGGGATTGAGTGCTCCCTCAAACGGTTCCCAGATGACACTAAGTTGAGCATGAGTGTTGATCTGCTCAACCACTCTAGAAGTGATTGTTCAACAAGGACACAGACCTGCACTGCAGAGCCTTGAATCCTCCCTTGCCTAGGGAATCATTTGAGAAAGGAATGTAATAAAACTGCAGAATACTAATTAAGAAAAAACAAATGAAACACAGCTCTGGGATTACACGCAGTTGTCCCCAACATACAAGTTGGCAGTAGTAACCAAGCTGTTGTTATATTTTATATTCTATTTTAAGCAACTTATAGAGTCTGATATCCATCTAATAAGTGAGGTTGATATGATGTCAGACACTTCATAGTATTTATTTACAAATATATATTTATTAAAAAACCCCAGGTATTTCTGTATAATAAAATGGGACTTGTTCAGTGCCATTTCCATAGAGATCATCATCCATGTAACCGATTCAACACGTTTTGTGCATTTTAGTTTGATTTTTCTTGTTGGAGCAAGAACATTTAGATAGAAAGTGGAATTATAGAGATTAAAAATGTGATCCTTCAATAAACATTTGATTTTGCCCCACTTTTTACTTTTCTTTCAAGGTTATGCTTTCATAGCCTTTGGAAGAGGTTCTCCCAAGGGAAGGGACCCATAAGGATCATTGAGTCCAAGTGCAAGTCCTTCAGGGACTCTGTTACTGCCATAGATTTTTCAGCAAATATATATATTAATTTGTGTGATGTACAGGAAATTGCACTGTTTAGTGGAAAAAAAAGAAACAAAAAAGCCCCACAGACCTCTACAATCTGTTAGAATTATTATTAAGTTTGGGTTTTGATGCAATTGAGAAAAAAAAAACAAAACAAACAACCAAATGCGCAGTAGACTCAGGGTACAGACTTTAATATTACTACCTCGGTGAAAAACTCCTTTCCGCCATATGTTAAATCCCATTACACAAAACACTGATGCTTTTGATCTTTGAACGCAAAGTATTCTGTACAGATGTGCATATTCTAGGATTAAATTTTAGTATCTTATGCTCTCCTTCAGAAAAGTCTCTTCCTTAACATTAAAGATGACCATCTCCTGGGGAGATTCCAATTAGGCACAAGAAGAAATTTTTTTAAAAATAAGAACAATAAGTCATTCCCAGGGAAGTGGTGAATTCCTCAACAGTGGACACTTTTGAGATTCAGCCGGACAGAGTGTGAGGGCATCTTGTCTTGACCATGATGTTTCCAAGGAAGGTGGGACCAGAGGTCCCTTCCAACTGGTATTCTATGATTCCAGGATTCTATGAAAATATTATGAACTTAGAAATGTTTCATATCAGTGCTGAGCCCATTAATAACTTGGAGATCCTACATTAATTTCATAACTGGATTTCTTAGTTACAACATCTTGAGATTACCAAGAATGTCTATTGGACAATTATGTCAAGAGTGACAAAGTTTTTGTAACTGTGGTTATCTTGACAGCTGTAAATAATTCCCAATAAGATGTGAAATAAACTTCGAGCTTAAACTCATACAATTACAAGTATTTTCTATTACTTTCAGAAAATTAATAAGAGACTCTATGTTAAGTAAAACTAATCAGGGGGATTTATTTATCTCTTTTCCTGATTTATGCTAATATGGCTTCATCATTAGTCTGAATTAGATTCTCTAATGCTGTTTTGGCCAGGATTAGAATTTCTCAGAGGCTTTGCATTCTCACATGGTTGCCACTTGCATTCTGGTATTTCCCCGCTGGTAGTTTTAGCCTGGATGTTAACACTAATTGCAGAACACTAAATAGTTCATTTTAATCTTTAATAAGTTTACATCTATTCAAATTAATTCTTGGAGTGTGAAATCTCTGTTGTCACTGCAGTTTAATGTCTTAGCGTCTCAGAATAGGAATATGAAATGAAGTTTTTTCCATTGTTTTAGATGATTCAGCAACTATTAATATCAGAAAGCATAATGCAGTTTCCATGACTTTAAACACAATTAACGCTCATAGTTTTAAATTCCCTTTATCAGTGTATATCAGTGCTGACACTGCCTGATTTTGGCAAACACCAAGAGTAGACAAAGTCCAATGTAGTTTTGTAAATGTCAATGTATGACATCACCACGGGGAGTTGGCATCTTTCTGTACTGACAGAACAGAGGCTGTAATTAGAAATGAATGACAAGGTGCTTTTCATCTTTGATGAGAAAAGATTTTTGTGTCAAAATATCTCAGTGCAGGAACAATTTTTCTCCAAGCATTTCTTGTCCTGAACATATTTTGCATAATAATGAAGGGGGGGAAGCAGAGAGGGCAAAATTATTGCAGAGTGTTGCTAAGTGACAAAATAGCAGATGTTCTGCATTTGCAGATAACAAATGTTTGAATGCTATCATATTGTGATATTGACAGATACCACTTGTTAGGAGACAATATATTCACTACTTGGAAAAAAAATTAAAGAAAATCAAAGGTATTAAAGGTTTTAAGGCCTTATGTAGACAGCATTTTAAAATTACTTGACAAATATAAAACATCTAGTTCAGAAACGTGTTTTAAGGACTTAGTCACATGATACATAACCACTTAGGGAGAGAAGTGACTTGATTTATGTTTTCTTTTTCTTATAAATAGCAGAACACCTACCTGGTCACTCAGTGGAAGTGGTATCAAATGTGATCTGAATTTAGAATGTTTAATAATTCACCATGTAAGTGGATTTATAGTGCTTATGTTAAAATTAGTATCTAAAGAAATGGCTGTGTTTGCATTATTTTAAGTTAAACATGATCTTTGAAGCACTACGGAAACACTGCAGAATGGCATATGATGCTTTCAGAGAAGTATATAATTTCCAGTGTGGCATGATCTGAAATTATGACATGTAGGAATGTAAGTTTAACTTTGTTAGATTATGAATTCCTTAAATCTATATTAAGTCCTGCAGATTTGCAAGACAACTTGATCAGTTTCCCAAAGCTTAGGAAACACTTTCACTCTTCTTAGTAAATATATCTGTTGAAAATTATATAACATATGGGTTACAACTTGAGCTTTCAGGGTTGTACCTTATTTCTCTTGATATTTACTTAAAATTTGCAATTAGATGAATGCACAGATAGTAGATATCTCTACTAGTCCTGTCCTCTCTACTTCAATTCTTCTCAAAAAGATGGAAACAAATTCCAAGCTATAACACCAGTGCAATTAAAATAATTTTTCCTTATATTGAGAAGTTTCCAAATTTAACACTCAAATTGACGCTTCAAAATAGAATTGCAATTCTAATATGCTTTTCAAACTTTTTATTACCTTGATACAAAGATGGAGTACATAGTCATGATCTATAGTGCAAAATCTGTATTATCATTTAAGAATCCCACAAATGACTTTAAAATCTGTATACTCTGTTAAGCACTCAGCTGAAATGAATAAATGAAATTTATTGCCATTGTTTGAAAAAAATATTTGAACTGATTTTGGCTGTGTAAGCAGTATCTGCCTGGAAGCCATAGGGAAGTAGGTCAGCTGTTATCACCATTCTGCCCACTTTAACAGATGGTGGAAATGACCAAATTACAGATAGAGAAGGGCGAGCAAAAAAAGAGAGAGAAAATCATGTGAAAATCAAGGGGAGGTCACTTCATAGCACAGACTCTTTCTGTCTCTGTTGCCAGATGGAGAGAGGAGAGATACCTGCTCTGTACACTCACCTTCCTTCGCCATTATAATGCCTGCCAAAAACTTTACAAAGCTCATTGTCACTACCTCATCCTCCTTCTCTTCACTGCACTTGTACATGTTTTTAGAAGTGCTAAAAGTTTGACAGTATGCTTTAGGATCAAGGAATTATTTATTATTCCTTGTTGGGCCCAAACTGTCAGAGGACTGGAGGAACTTTTTCATCTTACACCATCAAATAGTTAAAATTGATTTGAGAAGGAGTTGAACAATGCATGTTAATGTTCAGAGGTGTACAGGAAATTTTAGCTTACTTGAAGTTAGTGCTGCTCTTTCTATATGTAGACAAAGATAAACAAATATGTGTTATGACTTACAGAAGAGACACCATGCAGCCTTTGCATTAGATGTACCAGGAAATAATTTATAGTCTGTGGTATACTTTTTCAAACCCATCTGATGTTTGTTCTATTGCCTACACTAAACAAAACTAGGGAAGATTTCTTGTCATATGTATCTCCTTTGAAAAAATGGCACTGAAAAACAGTCTTTAGCTCCTCTAGAATTCTTACTGGCTTTGTTGTAAAATTGGATTATTTATTTTGTATTTAGAGCACATATAAACTGTAACATATAAACAATGCTCATTTCCCCAGAAACAAAACACAGACATTTGAATTTTGTATTAGTGTCAATGAATGACTGTGCTTGTGCAAGTGCATAGGAATAGAAGGATTGTACTTTAATGCTTTTATCTCTCTGTCTGAGCTACTAATTGGTACTGACAGGAAAATTTGGTACATTGATTTTTAAATTTTTTTTCCTCTAAGTTAGAACTCACGGATGTAGTCTCAGAGGCAAAAAGAAGTGTCTATTATAGATGATGCCACACTGGTAAACAACACTCCAGAAGGCTGACTCAACTCAGACTGTAAGTATGATAAGGCAGGAGATCAGCATGGAAGAGCAAAAACCTCTGGGTCCAACTGAAATACGAGATGGAAATGCTCATGCTGTGGAAGCAGGGATGTGCATCCTGGGAAGAACAGCAAAACTGCCTGCAAGTGTAGGGATGGGATCAGGAAAGCTGTGGTGCAGCTGGAAATAAATTGGGGGAAGTGGGGAATATTAAAAAGAGAATCTGCAGTTACATCAGTCGGAAAAGGAAAAGAAAATAAATTGTATCCCTTCAATAAATGAGACGGGGTTTCTGGTGACAACTGATATGGAGAATGCTGAGGTACTTCACTTTTTTTTTCCTCAGCAACTGCTCTTCTCAACTCTCTTGAGTCCCTGAATCTTTAGACAGGAAATGGGAGAATGAAGTCCCACCCATCATAGGAGAATATCAAGTTCTAGATCTTCTGAGGAACCTGAACATACACAAGTCACGGGACCCGGTGAGATGCACGCCAGGGTCTTGAGGGGAATTGTTTGCTACAGTTTCCAGTCCACTCTCAGTGGTATTTGAAAAGTCACAGCAGTCAGGCGAAGTCTTAAGTGACTGGGAAAACGGAAATATCATGGACATTTTAAAAAAGGGTAAAGAGGAGAACCCTGGAAACTACAGACCCGTCAGCCATACCTCTGTGCCTGGGAAGATCATGGAACAGTTTCCTCTAGAAGACAGGTCAAGACATAAGTGGTGATCAGAGACAACCAACGTGGCTTCACAAAGGACAAATTGTGCCTGACTAATCTAAGGGCCTTTGATGAAGTGACTGCTCTGGTGGATAAGAGAAGAGCAATTGATGCCATCTAGCTCAGCTTCTGTAAGATTTTTGACATGGTTCCTCACAACATCCTTATAGGTCAACTGGAGACATATGGGTTTGATAGATGGACTATTTGATGGGTAAGGAATTGGATGGATGGCCACATCCAAACAGTTACAGTCAATGGCTTAATATCCAAGTGGAGATCAGTAACAAGTGGTGTCCCTTATGAATCCATACTGGGACTGATACTGTTCCATATCTGTATTAATGACGTAGACTTTGGGATTAAGTGCACCCTCAGCAAATTTGCAGGTGACACACAGCTGAGTGGTGCAGTTGACATGCTTCAGAGAAGGGGTGGCATCCAGAGAGTCCTTGTCAGGCTTGAGAGGTGTATCCATGTGAACTCCGTGGAGTTCAACAAGGCCATGTCCAAGGTCCTGCATTTGGATCGGAGCAATCCACAGGATCAATACAGGCTGGGTGATGAATGAATTGACAGCAGGTCTCTGGGCAAGAACTTGGACATACACTGGTGGTTGTAAAATTGGACATGAGCCAACAATGCGTGCTTGCAGTCCAGAAAGCCACGTGTATCCTGAATGAAGCGTGATGAGCAGGTCAAGGGAGGAGATTCTCCAGTTCTACTGTGCCACTGTGAGGCCCCAACTGTGGTAGTGCATCCTATTTTGGGGTCCCCAGTACAAGAAAAATATGGACATGTTAGATTAGGCCTATAAAAGGGACAAAAATATGATCAGATGGAACACCTCTCCTATGAAGAAAGGGTGAGAGAGCTGGGGGTTTTCAGCCTGGAAAAAACTCCAGGGAAACCTTATTGTTGCTTTTCAATACCTTAGGGGGCTTATCAGAAAGATGGAGACTTTTTACTAGGGAATGTATTTAGAGTACAAGGGGTAATGCATTTAAACTAAAAGAGGCAGGTTTAGATTGTACATAAGGAGGAAATTCTTTACTATGGTGATACTCTGGCTCGGGTTGCCTAGAGAAGTTGTGGATGCTCTATCACTGGAAGTGTTCGAGGCCAGGTCGGATAGGGCTTTGAGCAACCTGGCCTAGTGGAAGGTGTCCCTGTACATGACAGGGGCCTTGGATTAGATGGTCTTTAAAAGTGCCTTCCAGCACAAACGACTCTATGTTTCTATGAAATTGTTGTCAAGTACCTGAACAGTCAATATCACATCTATGGAGAAAAATTACTACTGTGAGGGACATATGCTTAGCTCTAAAAGCATGGTAACTATGTACCATAAACAGAAGGCAGCTAATGAAATTGCTTATATCTCTGTCTAGGATGGTTGACTGCAGACATTTCTACATAATGCTGAAACAGATTCATTTAGCATTTTTGTGGCTTTTTATTTTGTTTGCTTTGTTTTTAATTATTATTATTTATTTTCATTATTTTTTGAGTCCGATTTAGACCCACATGTTCTATACCTGTCCTATCTAGTCCTGTCTGTTCTATAGCAAACAAATCTTTAGCAAACAAAGACTTATTCGTTTTCATAAGAGCTTAACTCTGGAGTCCTCATTCAAAGTATTTTCACTCTTCCAGGCTGTCAGCAAATTTATCCTTACAATGGTTTCCTGAGATGACATTATATTATCCCCACTTCACTAGGGAACTTGGTCACAAATGTTAGGCAGCATGTCCAAAAGTGCTGACCAGTTTTTACACCTTAGCGAAGAAGCTAAGAAGATGACTTTTTTTTCCAGTTTTCTTAGCACTTTCACAGAAGTTTAATTCAAAGCAAAGCTCCCACTGGTTTCAGTTTCAACTATCAACACTTTGGAGCCCTGCAAATTGAACTTCAGCTGTCTGAAACATATAATCCTGTCTATTTCCAGTACACACCACCTAAATGAGGTAGGGATCCTGTGGAAAATACTACGTGATCATGTAACTAAAAACTGTATCAGAATGGCTACATATGCCAGGGTGATTTCAGGTTACATATTGGTACATTTTATCTTTTCTTTTTTTTTTTTTTTTTACATCCTGCCATACTTGTGAGGCATTTTTGTTTTATTAGATGTGGGCAGGGTCTGAAGTAGGGTGGAAGGTGGTTTTAAGTTGAAGATTTTATTTGATTTTTGTGACAGTAATTTCCTGTTATCTGTTAATTTTGTGGTCATCTTCTGAGTGGGATTTTCAAAAGTACTTAACCAAGAAATGCATGTAAGTGATAGACACTGGAAAGCAGTCTTTTGTTGTATGCTTCTTTCTAGGAAAGCTTTTTAATTTACTCTGCTTTTCAGGAGGTTTTGACAGGCTGCAAGACACATATTCTTCTTTCTGCTGTTAATGTTTGCTGCTTTCCTCTATCCTCTGGGGTGGGGTTTTTTTACCTCTTTTTCTTGTTCTTTCCATATCTCAGAACACTTTCTTCTTTCCTTTCTTATTGATTATAGAAAATTACAGAGGTCTTCCTTATTTGTGTGAATTTCCTTTATGGTACTTAGCCCTGGAAGAAGCATTTGAAGAAGAAAATCTTGCTTTCTTCACAAAGACAATATTAAATAAGAGTAGTGGATATAGGCTGTGTTAAGTGAAATATGCTGAGTCCCCAGAGAATTTAGCTGATGATACCTAACAGATCTGACTATGTGTGAACTGAAAATGCAGAGATTTATAAAAGGCAGAGTTTATAGATGTTTTCAGAAGAATGAGCAAAAAGTACATATGGCATCTGGACATCACACTTGGCAAAACTGAAGTCTCAGATATATGAGATAGATATACTAGTACTTCTGATTTTTCTGACTGCAACAGTTTGAGTTTCAGCATGAGCAGAACAATCCTTTCTTTTAATTTCAGCGATAATGCCTCATAAATTACTTAAGGTAAACTTAAAAAAGACCAACAAAAACATCACAAATGTAAAATCATGGACTGAATTGTCAAACACTATGAGCAACTGCAACAAAGTAATCAACTATTTTAATAGGAAGTGGCACATGAGATATCTATATAGTAATTTCAGTTATCATAAGAGAAAATAGTTTCTTCCGAATAGAATTTTATTCATTAGAAAAAGAAGGGAGGATTTTTTCAATACAAAAATAACATTTTGGAAACAAGTGGTGTTTGTTTTTTGTCTTTCAATGACTCAGTCAATAGAGATGTCAAATTTCATTTATGTCATCGTTCATGTGCCACCTGAGGTTAGCAGAATTCAATCTACGCAAGTGGAAGAGCTGGTGAAGGTGAAGGTTATTCTATGATATCAAATAAACAAAAAACCAGTTATACTTCAGAGACAAGATGTGAAACTATTTTTTTTTGTTATTATTTTGACAAAATCAGAGAGACAGAGAGAGCGTCTGCACAGATACTTAATTAGGATTGGTCTGAAATAGTTGAGAAATTGATCATCACCTCAGTCTTAAAGGATTGCTCTGGAAGAGGTATTTTTTGCACTTTGGAGGACTAAATCACAGAAGTTTATTTCCTGTAGAGCCAAAGAGCCCTATATTGATTGCCTTGGACTACCATTGCTGATGTAAGGCAATAGAAATCAAATCTTTTGTATAAACCAAATTGACATTGATATTGAACTTCATTTGAATTTTTAATGTGTTACAGAATAAACAACATTGGTGCTAAGATGATGCTGGCTTGATCATTTGGAAATTACACAGCTTTGAAGAGACCTGGATACATTGCCAAGGAAATATTGGGAAGGAGTAGTTTCTCTGTTCTCTGATCATTAATAGAGGAACTGAGTGTATTTCAGCCAAATACTGATTCACCTATGCATGTATGAATTCAAAGCCTGTTTTTTTCCCTGGTTCGAAAAATACCAGGTGAAGCATTTTCAGAGTTTGGCTGAATTAAGAGTCAGGAGAAATCATCAGAGTCTTCTGATGCAGGTTTCATTTTGAAAACTTCATGCAGGTTTCATTTTGATACTGTTATATGGAAGCTAGCACCTAGTTAGGGTAGAATATTTTTGTCCATCTGTATGTTCCAGAGATAGAAAAAAACAAGGCTACAACATTGCCCCACAATTGTGCTACTCCTTAGTACTTAGTAACATTTAGTTTCAAAGAAAAATTTAATTTGAAGTTAGTATATTAATTTTTTTCCAGGTGAAATAATAAAAAAATAACACTTTTTCTGGGTTTTGTCCAGAATAACTCTGGTTTTAAGAGAAAAAAAAAGTCATAGATTTTTTTTTTTTAATTAGAGCTTCAGGGTTTACTCCAAAGAACATATAAACATATACAAACATTCAGATTTTAAATAAATTTTTAGTTAATAATAATTAGATTGAGTACCATAAATAATAAAGGCCTTATAATTCATAATTTCAACGTACCTCAGAATTTTCAAATGTGATATGAAAGAATATTTTTGCTTCCTGGTGTAAAATATCCACATCCTTAATTCCAAGACACTGTCACTGGCCTTGAATTTGTCTCATCTGACATGAGGCCTTGAAAAGCTATATTCTACCACATTTCATTAGCATGTTTGTTTTTTTCCTACAAAATTATGTGCACTCATGTCACCGGGCCAATGATCTCAATTGACTAAGTGAAAATATAAATATGGGTAATTGCAAATTAATTACTTTACAGCATTATGAATAATTGTACCTATTTTGTGAAGATGAAAAGACAGCTTTCCAGAGATGATCCTGCAGTGCAGGTAAGAATAGTTAGAAAGAAGTTTGATGATCCTGGCTCAGGGGATGATATCAGGAAATTATGTTGGCCTTTAAAGGTTTATGAAATTAGAAATCAGGTCAAGAAGCTCCATCCTGCTGTGAAGCTTTCTGTAGCTTTCTCTTAAGACATACTCAAAACCAATCTTGAACTGTTCCATAAAATTAGAACAATAATTTATTAGTGTAGCTGACAATTTAACGTTTCCTTTAAGAAACTCTGGCAATCCAAACACTCCAAGTAGGAGCCTGTGGAAACAAAATCCTGTGGGGTTTTGTTTCCATGTTAGAGATTTTGGAGACGACAGACACATACCATGGACCAGATCCTAAAATATATGTCTGATTGCACTGTCTTCCTGGTATAGCAGGTCTGCAGACAAAGCTTAATGCTGCTTGTACATTGAATGACTGGAATACACTGGCCATATACGACATGTTTCCAAACATAATCATTTTTTGGATCTTTGTATTCTCTGAATAGTGATGTTCTTGAGCATCCATAATATTAAAAATAATACAGATTACATTCCAACACATGTATACTCTGGAGTTTTTTGAACTTGGATGTTCAAAAAAGGGAAAAAATTATAAAGGGATCTTAAATGATGTTTGCAATTTCTTAAACTTGCACTTCTTCTTGATGTCTATGGATCAGCAGCTTTAACAAAACTGGCAGTCGGTTGTGGAGTTTTCTTAATAGAATTTATTACAGTTAAGCAGAATTGGTAAGGTTTTCTCTGTCTCAGTGCAATGAATGAGGCTGTAAGAACAGATGAAATTTTGATAAGAAAGTAAACTGAAAACAGAATTAATGCCATCTGCAGATAAGTTGTTCCGTTTTGCCTTCACAATATTTGTATTCCATAGTGTAGAATATCATCAGGGAGACTCGGGATTTTTACGTGCACCTTCCACTGTTTAAGAGAAATGATCCATGAGAACTGCATTTAAATTATAGAGTGATCTAGTATTCTTAAGTAACACCAAAGAATCTATTGCGATTACTTAGTTTGATCTCTCAAAATCAGGCAATAAGTTTTATAAAATCTCTGTAAATATAGCAAATATTTGAAGACAAAGAAATCAAGTTTTAAAACATGTTTGTTGACATAGATACTGCAAAACTGTGGTAAAGTTGATCCTGTGCTTAATCTCTTAGAGTATTAAATGTGTACTTATTTCAGTCTAAGAATTTCCAGCTTTAATCTTCCACATCTGATTTCGTGACATCACACTCTTAATATATAAGATGCTCCATTGGCTATTCTGTATTCTTCATGTAGTTTACTCCTGGCCAAGCCACCTTTAATGCTTCCATTAGTATAAGAACACACTGGAAGGTGTAATTTCCACACTTTGAAATCAATAAGAATGCCTCTCTGAACCCTTTCCAGCTCCTTGACATCCTCTATGAATTATAAACACAGTATTCAAGCAGGAGTTGTGTAAGAGAACTGATATGTACAAGCAATATTTATTATTTTAGGCACCAAAGCTTTTTATTTATTTATTTATTATTATTATTATTATTATTATTATTATTTGTGACATTAGTGATTTGATTTTGAAGTTATTCAGAGCATTTCATCCTAGAAATATGGCCCATGGTCTTGGTACTTAGCAACACTATTTTGCCTTTAGTGACATTGAAAAACAAACTCTGGGGGTGAGGTGGTGTTGCATTTTTTTCTGACTCCTCAGGTAATCCAGGATTAGTGGTCTGATTATTGTGTCGTTTAAAAATCTTATTTTTTAGGACTAGAGGTCTTCTAAGCTCACTTTTAGATAATGTGAAATAGGTATTAGGCATGACTAAGTATCTGGGACCCAAATAGATAAGCATCAGGGTAACATACAATCCTTATTCTTACTCACATTATCAATTAAACACTCCTTCATTGATTTCAGTGTTGATGATACTTTGCATTTCAATAAAAAATGAACACAATTTGAATAGCATTGCCTTTTTTAAAACCTAAGCATACTGTATCAGCCTTATTGTTCATATCAATCAACTTTATAACTGCATAAAAACCAAAAGAAATATCCTTCTGAGATATCTAAGTTAAGATCTACTTTCCATAAATCCAAGCTGTTTTGGATTAATTGCCTTCCTTTAATTATTAAGTACACTATCAGCACTTCTGTATAATTAATCCCAGTTAACATGGCCTTGTCTTTTTTTAGTAGTTGAGTCCTGTTATTTTTCAAAAGATTGGCATTGATAGATTGGTAACTACTTGCTTGAAACTTTTACTTTTCATTGACAAAGCATCAACTTCTTTCCATGGCCCTCAAATTTCTAGTATTTCAAGGCTTGAGACAGGACCAGACTGCTCCATGGATAATTCTTTAAAAACTGCTGGTTTAAAACTGCGAATCATGCTTACTTTTGTTTATCTGCCTCCTCACTTTATAACTCCTATGGCGAACATTTCTTTGTAATCTAAGAAAGGTGAAATTTTCATCTATCTTCTGGGAACTAAAATCAATTAGTTTAAATATTTCAAGTTTCTGCTATCATAATTATTTTCATGAAATTTATATTCCTGAGCAATTTATACAGAATCTCTCTATAGATAACTTCTACTGTCTGGAATGCCTTTCATGGCTCCCTCCTAGGATTTTCCCTTAATATTATGTTAGTTGTAACTGGAAATGTACTTCTGGTTTTTTTCTCTAGATATTATTCCCTGATATCTTGGTAAGCAACATCATACTTAAGCTTGATCAAGATATAAATGTTGGAAAACCTAGTGCAAAATGTAAAAATTCCCAGTGCATTAGGTGGAAATATTTTATTTTCTGATCCCTGTCTTTTGGTTTTTTTATGGGTTTTTTTTGCCAGCCGGGGTTTGTCTACTTATTGCCCTTACATCTTAATGTCATTCATACAAACAGTGCCCTGTACTCAGGTTCTCAATTCAGAAATAATAATCCATTTATAAGATTATGAAAAGAAGTCAGCATAGTGTCATTGTACATGACTTCATACGTGTAGATGACTGTGAAGAGTCACAGGAGAGTCTTCAGGAATCAAATTAAGAATCTGCAAAGTAATGACAATGTTCCTACTCTACTCACTGCTGAGTGCTACATAAGACAATAGAAAGGTCCTGCTCAAAAAATTGTAACATATTTATGTCATCCTCCTCTGAAACTAGAATCTGAAAAGTAAAAATTTTACATGCAGCTTTCTGAGTGGGTGTATCCTTATTCTGTCAGGACTGTTGTGACACTTAATGGAATTTTTTTTTCACAGAAACTCTTCTTTTAAAAAATGTTTCAATCTCTGCTGCCAAAGGTGGTAAATTTTAGTTTCTGGATCTTCTCTTGAACAAGACTGACAGGCAGTTTGGAAGGTAATGGAGGTCTACTTCCTCCATGATTTCGTCTCAAATGGAAACATCTGCAGTAGCATCTTTTGACAGATCATTTTAAGAGCCATAAAAGAGTATTCAGTGGAACATTTTCCAAAAGGGAAGCTGTTCCTATGGAAGCCTACCTAAATCACTGTTTTTGCAGATTACCGGTTCAGTCCAATAGGTTTAAAATGCACTGACCATTTCTTTATTTTTTTAAGGTATTTCTTAAACATTTATGAAATTATTATTATTACTACAGAATCAATGAAGAGTGTTCATTCTTGAAACTATGATGTTTCTCAGCAGAATGAATTAATTGGATCATATAGTCCATTTCTAAAACTGGAGGGTTTGCACACCAAAAACTGTCAAATTTCATTTGAGTTAGATAGTGCTGTGTGTGTCATGGCTAATACGTTTAAGAAGTAACCTTTCCATCCTGTTATTGTCATGTCAGTCGATCCAGCCTGGACTGGAATTGGTAATGGTGACCCTTCAAAGGAGCATGTAACACTGCTAATGCCAAAGTGACAGTCAATGCACCAATGGCAATGAAATAATTATAGGGAATTACAGCTACCCTGGCTAGGAAATCACTGAATGTGAGTCTTAAAGGAAAAAAGAATGCTTTAAGAGCACTGTGTTTAATGTACGCTTGTGAAACAGTATTTTCTACAAACATTATTTTAATTCTCTTTAATTTCTCAAATATTTAATTCAGGTTGGTTTAAAACACTATTTTTATTCAGGCGGATTTTTCAGAGAATTTCTTGGCTTTGAGGCTCTTATCTCCAGGGGTGGTAAGTATGATTCTGGAGACCCTGGATACCTGCCTAAGTACCACAGTTCCCAGGTGCTGTCTCTGACCTTCTATCATATATGTTAATTCCTTACATTAAAAAATGAAATACTTAAATTAATTCTTTAGGGAACAATATTAAAAGAACGATGGAGAACTTGGCTTCTTTCTACCAAGTTAACAGAATATTGCTGGCTCACCAGGTGTTCCCATCATTCTGTCAGTTCCTATAGCTGAAAAAAACTTAGATTAAATTGAGACAATCAGTCCTTCTTACTCCTTCTTGGAACATTTTGGGATTTTTCTTTTTTATTCTGACATTGCTAGATTTATTAAAATATCTGTATCAGAGGAGGTGAATAGGTAATACTTATTAAGTATTAAGAATTATGCAAGCATCCTACTCATTTCTTGGAAAACTCCAAATGGTCTTGGATATATTACTACACTGTAAACAATCCTACTAAAGCAAATTTTGGATGTAGAGCTAGTAAGAATTGGTGCACTGGTTTAGTAGGTGGTACCAATCAAAATGTCCTCTGCTGAGCAGTTGTCCAGAACTTCTTGTGGATCATTGCCAAAAAGCAGGTTTCTACATCAAGCCTTGTTTTACATTTAAGAACAGGATTGCTTTTATGGCTTGTATCCTTAAAGCTGGCAAAATTAGGGTGGAGATAATTCATGCTGAGGCTGAAACCCTTCACAACGCAGTATCCTACATGAGTTAGTTCTGGCTGAGTCTAGGGCCAGGATGTAGAGAAACATGTTCTGCCTCTCGATATGAAGCATTTTGAGAAGAGTTAAAGAAAGAGTAGCCAAGGGTTATAGATCTGATTGTTGTGCTTCTTTCTTAATAGGCAAGTATTTTGTGTGTGTTCAACTATTTTGGAACTGTTGAAAATCAAAAAAGCAGTTTTACTGAGTGGGAATAAGGAAGACTGCATTACTAGAGAATGCCACTTAAAATCATTCCATTGTTGACATCACCTTGACCTAGATGTTCACAGAAATTCCAGAAAATGGAAACTTAGTTTAGCTCCTTGAACACAGCCAGCACTTCAGTCAAACATCAAAGGATCCCTGAAGTTAGGAGTGGGGTATGTAGGCATAAATCTGAAAAGGTATTTAAGCACTCATTTATGCAGAGCTGAAAGGCTTATGAAGAACTTTAGTGTCATAACCTTGAATTTAAGCAGAAAAAGAGAGGAAATATCCCCTAATAGTGGTTTTGGTTTGGGGTTTGTTTTAATGATGTTTTGGTTTGGTTTTTTTCCTGAAGAATATTGGATTATTCTGTCATTTGGACATAAACTGAATGACACTAGGTGAAGAGGTGGTGATGACTGTAAGGTGTAGTGGTGTTTGTTCACTGCCAGTATTTGTAGAATGGCTGGAGGAAGCTATAGGCTATTTTGCCGACTTTATAGCTTCAAACTTGTGATGAGTTTGGTATGAGCAAGCTGAAATGCTATTATTTTAATGTTATTTTATCATATTCTCTTTACACTTCAGGTTTTTCTATCACTGCTCCTATTTTTGTGCTGATAGGTTTAGGCCATCCAGTTCCACTTCACCTCTAAGTATGAGGATAGTATTTATTTTTAAACCAGGAAGACTTAAATCATAGAAATTTAGGACTGAAAAGGATAGCAAAAAATCACCACAAATTCCAGTCAATAGACTGAAAGCTTAGTTCAGGAGATCTACAGAAGAACAAAAGAATTAATTCATTCATAAATAGTAATGGACTAAATACTTTATAAAGTTGTATAAAGAATAGGGAGATAAAGACCATCTTTTATGTGTTAGCAGAAAATTTGTTAGATAAAGCTGTATATTGCATCTCTGTGAAGGCAATGAGAGTGGTCTCAAAAAATCTGACATATAAAGCTCATGGCAATATTTCACTTTAATTTTTGGGTTTGTTCCCTGAGTGGTGGAGCCAACATCAGCAGGAATTTACCAGCCTTACATTAGTCAGAATGTGTAAGGAAGTAAGCTGAGAAAAGCAGTGTTTTGAGATCTTGCCAGTCTTAAACTGAAATTATTGGGTTTTATCCTTGCCAGTCTTTCTTAACTTGAAGTTTATGGCTATGTAATTTGCTTGCTGCCTTGTGTGATAATATTGTTCAATGAAAACAAAAAAATGTGCACATCCATGACTACTTCTTTGTTTAAATTCTGTCTTCTCTTTCCATTCGTAAGAAGCAACCATAGATGTTTCTGTGGAACACTAGCAAGTATTTACAGAAAAATATGATCTCTGTGTCAGTCATAAAAGGGCATACTATAATCTTTGTGAAAAAAAAAATATGTTGTCAAATAATTTGTAATTCATTATGCATTTAATGAAAAAATCTTAGCTAAAAGATATTCTCAAAACAAAAAGAAAGAAGTTCTTTGCTTAAACATTTTGTAAGTATTTTAGCATTTTTGGCTAACTCTATTGCTGATATAGATTAAATAATATTTCTAAAGACGCACTGCAGATTTTCATATAATTTTAAATAGTCAGATAACACTGTACAATAATTCTGTAAGAACCCAGGTAAATTTGGCAGATCTACTCAATAATTTCCTTAACCTTCATTACTTATTTTCTGTCTGCAGTCATAAAAACTTGTTGAAATATGTATCCAATTTAATAACAACTTTGGCTAGGCTGTTAAAAAAAGCTCAAATACTTCAGAAGGGTAAATTTAGTAATAATAATCATTAAACATGGCTATCCTTCATTAAATTAGATTAAATTAATATTCCCCTGGAAAGATCTGAAAAATCAGAAACAGAACATATTTAAAAAGAAGCTTGTGGAAGTGGAATGTTCTTCAATTAGGTTAAAATGCAAGAAAATATAAATCACAAACTGTATTTTGCCCCTAGGAGTTTCAAAAGATTATGATTGGAAACTGCAATGACTTCTTCCACTCATGATGCAAGGTTCCATTTAGCAATTCTTTCATGATTGCTTAATTAATAAAATCACATTAATAAGAATAGTGCCACTCCTTAATCCAGCCCAAAAGTCTGATTACTTTTGAAATCAAACTGCAGTTTAATTTCAGAAATAGTTCCTATAATGCTGCTTAACCCCTACCAAGTCAAGTTCAATTGATTGTTTTTAATTTCAAAAGACCTCTGAGCAAAGCTCTCACTCGATAATTTAGCAGGTGAAGAAAAACCTGCAGCCAGCAATGGCAGGGAAATATGAAAATCATGAGAAAAGGCATCAGGTTTGACACTTTCTGACAATTATTTTTACAAAATAACAATTTTTATAGTCATAAATTATCATTATACTTGCAAAAACGTAAAACCACTCTTAAGTCTTGACCTGAGCTAACACCCATTAATAAAAAGTTCAGTACAATGCTTTATTTAATTTTTGTCAGGATACATTTTGAAAACTGCATAAATCTCAAAGAGACGGATTTTTTTAGGCTCACAGTTGCATTTGGCTAAGTGTTGAATAGTCCACCAAACTGCTTAAAGCCATAGAATTTCCCAGCAAATCGTCTGAAACCAGTATATTATGAGAGTTGTTTTTTCCCAGTACCAGATAGAAAGTTCACATGAAGAGGCAGTGTTACATTGATTTTTCAGAGGATCTCAAAATTCTTTGAATTTGCAAACTATTCAGGAAGAAAAGAAACCAAAATCCACAAAATTCTCAAAAAGCTAAGCTAGTTACTCTCCTGCAGGTCTTGTTTGGTTGTAATTGCTGCTTTACAATGTGTAATAAAGATGAAAGATTTGTACCTAGTAAAAATGGCTGAACTTTTTAAAAGCTATATGCTCAATGGGTGTAAACTGTCAATGCACTATAAACTAAAAAAAAGGCAAAAGAAATTCTGTTACAACTGAGTTATGACTACCTTGCAGTAAGGTACCCAGAAATAATTTTTTCGCACACACCTTTTAGCCTGTATCTAAAATCTATCATTGAAGGGTTTGTTTTTCTGTCATTTTTGGTTTTCTACTGCATAATCTTTTCATAAGCATGTTTCTTAAACTGGGAATGTCACAATTCAAGTTAACAAGTAGATCACTGAGAGATTATATCGGTTTAACTTTTGAACACATTCTGATGGTAATTAGATGATGTAAAGAGGTGTTTGCATCACTTCTGTCTGAGCAGGATGCTATGCTGAAAAACAGGACAACTTGAGAGAGTACATTTTAGCAATGGCATAGTTATTTCTGTAGCATCCTGTCTAAATGGAACATGGATTGTTTTTCCTTTGTTAGAAAGGATTGGTGCCAATAAAGATCTACCAAAAAGAGTTGAAAATATTTAAAATTATCTAAAACCACATTTTCAATATTTTAAGAATTTTTTTATTTTCTAATTTGTAACATCTCATTAATTTCTATAATATTTTATCAATTTTTGTTACTTGTTTTGGTTATAATTTTTAGTTCTGGGGAAACTGAGTAGACAGAGAATAAATAGTACCTCGAGGTGACTTTGGTTTGGTTGTGAATTTGCATTTTATTTTATTTTGATTCCTTTAGATGGACATATTCAACTGGACCTGGAAACAGAGGGACTTTATTTATTAGTTTATTTGCTTGTTTGTTTGTTTTCCTCATAAATTCTTAAAGAAAAATATTTTTAAGAGAGTTATTAGGCATCTCATTTTTCAGAATGAGCATTACCCACCTATGAACATACAAAGATCTAGAATATGTAAAGAAACTTAAAGAATAATGGAAAGATTAAAAAAAAAGCATTGTAATTAAAAAATTAGAATGTTTGTACAATAATTGATGATACTTCCTGTAAACTCTTTAATGAATTTGTAATTAAGTGCCACAGAATACATAAAAACCCCTAAACAACTTTCAGAATGTACATCCTGCAGATTAGAGCACCTTCTCAATAGGTTTCCTTTTCAGAATAATCCCTTGTAACAGCATCAACTAGGCTTCTTTGTCTATTATTCTTCCCATTTTCCTCTTGATTTTGATTTCCTTTCCTCTCTTCCACCTCTACAATTTGCTACAGAAATTTAAGTTCTTCTCTTCATTTTTATTTATTCAATTTAATAATGCAGGCAATTTTTCCCTTGTTTCACTTAGGGATGACATCTCTGGTAAAATTCAAAAACATAAAAGTGTAGACTGGTGATGCCTCATAGTCAAATAGTTCAGACGTCATATTTATTTAGCCATTTTAATTTCTGAAATATTCAAAGATGATAATGGACAGAAACCTGCCCATAGCGCTCTGTGCCTTTGGGCTAGAATACTGCAACAAGCTCTCTCTCTTTAGAGCTGTCCTTGAAAACCCTCAAAGATTTTGTCTGGTGAGGAGTGACGAGGCATAACTCCTTGAGGGCACGTCACTAAAAGAGCTGGAGACATCCATAATCCTCAGGCTTTGCTTGTTGTTCAGAATGACTAAAGTTTAATGTAAGTAAGGGGTTTGCCTTATAGAACTTGGAATCAAGTATTCTGGTTCTGGTTTGGTTTTGATTTATTATTTTTATTTATACTATGAACTTTTCATAATGGTGATGAAATATTTTCTTTTCAGAGATGATCAGAGTTCTGTATTGTGTTGAAAACTCAGGTTGTTATTTATTTTCCTTACATTGGTATGAGGAACAACATTTTTTCATTCTGATAAAAAATGTTGTAAAATCATTAATCTCTGAATCTCTATTTATCTGCTGCACAATACAAACAACAATAACAACACAAGGTCCTGTGAAAACCTTGACATTTTTCTAAGATGTTACATATGGTTCTGCCAGAAAAAAAGGGAAGTGACATTTTCATAATTGTTGAAGTATGTTATTTGTTTTGTAGTGACCTGGTGGAGATTAAACCCTCCTATACCAGAAAGATAGGGTCTCTACTTTGAGGAGACTTAATACAGGAAATTGAAGTGATGAAATGAAGTAGGGCAGCAGATTAGTAGAGCAGTATCAGCAAGGCCAAAGGCCATGGCTGCAAAGGGAAGTTCAACTCTCTAGCTGTGTTCTTGAATACTGGGGTTTTCTTTTGGTCTGGTTTGGTTTTGATTTCTATTGGTGAGGCAGTAGAAGTAGCAGTCATGGACCAGGACTTCACCAAACCAGGTACTTCACAACTGAAGGAAAAGAAAATAAAGTTGTTCTTTACAATTAATAAGCCATTATAATAAAAAAAGGGTTGAAAACAAGGAAAGATTGTTCATATTTATTGGTGTGATTAACAAAAGACTATATCAGTAAGAAAACATTTTAATTGTCCAGAAGAGTCTAAAAGAGAGTGTATTTCTCCCATGTTTAAATATATATGGTGATTTTGAAGGGTAGCTCTTTGTAAATCTGAAAATAATCCAGGTACTAAAGTTGCCATCCTGCACAATCAGACTGTTGTTGTTTTGAGACTGCTAAATGGCAGTTGTTATAATTCCTTAACTAAGGTGCTTCTATCTTTGGGGAAAAAAAGCATTATAAGGATATATGGATGTTAAAAAGGTATGTGGACACCTGAACTGTAAGGATATCTGAGTTATGATGATAATTGGTTAATGACAACTAAACTCTAAAAACAGTGATAAGAATGAGGAGAAGTAAAGAGTTAAACATCTAGATACAAAAACTTAAGTGATGAGGAAGCTACAGAAACACTACTGTAGACCAAGAGCTTGCAGAACAGTGAAAGGATCAGTGGAGCATAGCCTTGGAAAGCTTTAGCCAGACCTTCATAACCGAAAATATAGAGGATACACGATCACCATGGGTCTCAAGGGTAAGAGCAAACTTACTATGGGATATTTAAGAGATTTGTCAGATGTATATCTTGTTATGGGATGTTTTAAGGGGATTGTAAAGAGGGGGATCAAAGTGGATGGGGATGAACAGGTTTGGCAAAATAGAGGGAAGGGGGGTAAAGGCGGCCAGTCCAATGTAAGCATTCTGCTGGTCCTTACTCTGGCCAAGCCAAGAGAAATCCTTTGGGTTTGAAGTCCTCCACGTTTGGCTTCTCTGGATATATATCACTTAAATGTTTCACTTAATAGGGTCCTCTCTTTTCTCTGTTATCTCAATGCGTTCCTGTGTATGATAAGCAGGTTTAGTGTAGATAGAGGGTGTTTGTTCTCTTTGTTTTCTCTCTCATAGAAAGAAAATCGGTCTCATTTTTCTCTTCCCAAATGTAACTGAAAGATGGGACCCGCAAACAAACTTCATTATAGGGTGGAAAGGTGTGACAGTAATATAGAATACATATGATAATATGTAGAAAGACAAAATGAATGTTGAGTTTTTACAGCTTTATTTGGAGAATTTCAACAGGACATAAGGTTTATGCAATTTAGTCATTTGACTGTAAGGAAATTCTTTCTCTTCCACACCAGTAATAGCAGAACTCATTAGCCAATTCTAGAGAACTTTGAAGAAATAGTCAATGTTGCTGTTCATCAAAATTTAGTGAAAAAACTAAGCAGAGATAAAAAAAAAATCTCCAAATGCTTTACTGGGATAAATTTAGGTAGAATGTGGCTGTTCTACATTCTGTTCAGTACATCTGGTGAGCAAACTACTATGTACAGTAATAGATTGAGCATGGAATATGCTTTCTCTTAACCCACACCAATATGGTTGGGATGCTGCAAGAAGCTGATGGTACTATATTTGTGGACACATGGTTTTGAAGACAAAGAGCTGTAGATAAATAGGCTTTATTCAATTTCCTTCATGCAGAACAAAATTATTTTTTAGAGATATAGTTTTTTCCTGGTTGCTTTTTTTTTTTTTTTTACAGAATATGTAAGTGTGCTGTTCATAAGTACTCTTTTGGAGAGTGCTATTTAATTGATTTTATAATTGTAGCCAATCTATAAAATATTTGTTCATTTTTTTCTGTGTTAAGACGACATCTGACACTCTTTAAACCATTTGTTATACAAGAAATGGGTGTGAAATAAGTATTTTTGAGTTTGCACACAATTCTGCAGTAACATCACTCTTTTTTTAATGGTGTCTGATGGAATATTTCATTCATTTACCACATCAAATAAGCAGATATTTGGAGGGAGAGGATACAATGTTTATTCTGAATGCAGTGTCCATGTATGTGGATTCAAATACGATGTGGACATTTTGTTAATTTTTACAATGCTTGTAATTTTTACCTTACAAAAAAGGTTGCTTCATCACAGTATTTGTAGAACATCCACTTTCCCTAAATAATGGTATCCATCTACATAAATCACATAATGATTTAGGAGAAATTATACATTAATATTTTCAAGTGTACACAGTGATGGATCAAAATTTTAAGTATGGCAGTTCTGCACTTGTCCTTGATTTCTACTGACTTCTCCATGAAGAAATTCAAATTAAAAGATGTGAGTAAAATCTTTGTGATGGGAGATGACATCCAGGCATCTTTCTTAGGGGCAGTATATATATTTTCTCTATCTTATTGTAAAATGTGAGAACTATCATGCCCCGATGCTGAATTTTCTGAGGCTGAATATCGCTCAGTGTGAGTCACGCTGTGCTCGAGGCATGCTGAGTTTTCTAATATAATAACCCAGCTGCCTCTGCTGCTGACATCTAGCATACCCTATACTTTTGGTGACTGCCGTTGCTACACTAAGGTTATGTGGCAGGGACTAGTTTGGGGATCACTGCATATTTATTACTTCTTGTTGCCAGAGACAAGATCCAACAGATGGATACTGGAAAGCACATTTGGGTGTTGGAAGGGAGAGGGGAAACCCTAGAGAATATTAGCAGCCATGAGACTCACCAGTTCATTAGTCATCTAAGTCTCTTTAGCCACCTCAGTCTTGAGTTCATTTTCAACACAGCCACAAAAAAGCAAAATGCATTATGTCCTACCTGTGTCCTCTCCTCTGCAGAAACGTGGCAGTGGAGCCTGGGGCTCCCCTGCAGCCTAAGCTCAACTTCAAGCTACCTGCAATCCCTCCTCCTTCTCTGCTTGTGGGCAGTCCTGCCACCTCCCTTTCAACTCCTCAGCCCTTATCCCGAGGCATTTTAGCACACTAACCTGGCAGAAAACTGTGCACTTTCAGATGTCTTCTCTCTGAGGTTAGCACAAGGAATGAGAAGGCAAGAATCACACCAATACCAGAATTAATGCAACTGGAGAGGGCTCAAACTCTAAGCCATTCTGACTACATAATGTGTGCAGGAAATAGACTCTTTTTTTCCTAATTATCATATAAATTTTAAGTTAGATCATTTTTTTCAATAGTGTTCAGTAATGCCAAAGATGAGGCAAGAGAGAAGCTTGCCAGGCCATGGTCAGGTGGGCTGCAGGCTGCAGACTGCTCTGCAGCTAAAGCCAGGTTTCACTAGCTTTCTTAGCTGGCTTCAGAGCAAAGGAAAACAGATTAGTATAAACCATGATTGCTGTAAACCAGTGAATTATGTTTGCTAGTCAAACTCCGACTCCCTCCTTCCATTTAGCACTCACTGCCTGTATTAGCCTCTTCAGATTTAAGCTGAGACTGAATTTGACGATTAATCTCCTGCTGCAGATGGTCTCCCTAGCAAGGAATTAGTGAATTTCTAAGAAGTGTGATTTTTGTACTCTGCTCCTCCATAATTTTATAAAGGCTATCAGTTTCTAATGCAGGAAATAAAGCTCAAAAAAAATGTTGTTTGCTCTTTTGTTTTTTTCAAAAAGGACTGCTTGAAATCCCCTCCCTGGGTAACAATCAGGAAAGTTCTTATTACTGGGAACTTTAAAATGTCTGTTGATCTGCAAAACAGAGCATGAGTGATGTGGGCATTACTTATATAATTGCTTTTGTGCATACTACAATCACATACTGGTTTTAAAATATATCGCTTTGGTGTGTTCATTATATCCATCTCTCATCCACTTCTGCAATAGATATTTGCAGTCATTCATTATTGTTTATTATTAGAAAAGCAACGAAGAGCAGCATCATGTATTTAAACAGACTTACATTACAGTCCCAAAAGAACATACATGTAAATATATAAAGCATGATAGGAAGTTCACATTTGTCCTATTATCTTATTAACTTCTACAAATTCAATATATCTAAAGCAGCATGTTTTCCTTTTGTTTGTTTTCTTTCCATTTCTCTCTACTTACTTAGTAAGGGTCAGAAACAAAACCAGGACTCTTAAAATGGTAATCTGGGCTTTGTCTGCTGATAATGTGATTTATTACTAATTTTTGCTTGTTCTCATTTTAAATTATTTATGAGCTTTTATGATTTCCAAATGTATATCTGTGAAAGTATTCTACATTTTGTATAGGTATTTAAAGGAATATTTAGTTGTATAAACCTTTAAAGATTCAGATAAAATCTCTTGTAAGGCATATCCAATGCGAGTGGCAACTCCATAATTTAAAGCTGTATATCACAGCGTGCCATAAAATTTTCTTATCAGCAGTTCTTGGCAGTATAAAATTGATAAGTTTGGTGCTGTCAGGTAATGTCCTCTTTTCTGGAAGTCACCTTATTCTGATTTACCTTTAAACTAGTCGCTGCATGGAGGGTGTTTTGCTCTGGATTCATTAATAAACTTATTGGTGAATCAAAAGCAGTTCATCCATAACCATAATTAGTTGAGGACGACCATTATTAATTTAGTTGTTTAGATTACCCAAGACATCTTGATTACTGTTTGGCAGCAACAAACTGAATATTCACCTTTGTGAATCAATGCAGTACTGGATGCAGCAACAGGTATCTCTGGATGCCCAGGGTGTAATTTGTCTGTTTGCTCCAAATTGATAACTTCTCAATGCACTATTTCTCAAAGAGATATCTGCTACAGCAGCTATTTCTAGTACTTTTCTGATTGAACACTGGCTTGCCTCATTGTGTTAAGAGCAATAAGGAAAGAGGAAATCCTCACTGGCAAACTGTAAGAACTTAGTAGGGATTTGAATAAAAAGGCTATGTGTCATAACATCCTCCCAGGAGGGGTGTTGGGTCTGATGTTTGATATTCCCAGTCCCATTGTCATTCCAGAAAGGCTAATTTCACTCATGTCAGTGTCTTTGTGAAGAACCAGTTATAAACCATATATCCTGTTTAGGTATTTGTTTTCTGTATTCATCGGTGTGGACATGCAAGATTCCATGGAGAAGCTACCTCCAACAATAGCATTTGTTCTGTGGGTGTAATCACTCTGCGTAGTCCAACTGGTAGCAGGCTGCTGCCATGAAGAATCATTCCACACCTTTTGAACTTTCCCACACACAGATGGACAGACAGACACTGTTGTCTGCTTAATAATAATTTGGTCACAGATGGCTAAGTTCAACCAGCAGATTGTTTGGAAAAGGATCCCTCTAGCCCACCCAAAGTTAAAGATTCTCTTCAAGTTACCTCAGGTGTCACTTAGATATGATGTCAGAGGGAACAAGCTATGGTGCTGCTGCTGTCAGCCAAGGGTCTGAGTTCTACTACAATTTATGTAATGTAAAAAGTCACCCTGAGTCACCCAAACAGAAAGAGACAGGGGAGTTTATACCTTCACTGAGTCGAGGTAATTTGCCTGTCAGGTGTAAGAACTGATCTGGTCTAAGAAGAAATGTGCATTTCTAAGGAAGTGAAAGAAAGCTTATTTGGATTCAGATGGATGGTCAGACTAGCACCAGAATGAAAGAGAAGTAAACCGATTTTAGAAAAACAGATGAAATCTCTCTAGACACACTGGAGGGCTGCAAAATGGAAATTAATTCTAACCTCAAGTCTATTTTACCAAGACAAGATTTTCTTTCGGGGATAACCCCTGGGGTACAAGACAGGAAGAAAAATAAAATCCACAGATGCCAAAGTTCACAATTCCTAGATAAAGGGAATTTTTTATTTAATCATAGGGTAAGTAGATTAAATACTGATTACCTCTTCCTTTATTTTGTAACTGTATCAGCTGTTTTAGATGTTTGAATAATTTCATTTTTTTGCATTTTTCTTTAACCCAGCTTGAGAAAAGAATGATTTTTAGATAACCCAGCAACAACACATTCCTAACTGAAGACTAAGCCAAATCCAGAAACATGGCTTCTTGACCTCCTTAAATGCACAATTCCCCCACATTCCCTGAATATCCAAAAGGGACTGGGGAGGTTTTGTGTACAAAAATTGCATGACCTTGATGAGGAGCTTGCATCACATGGATCAAGACCAAATAGAAAAGTGTCTACCAGGAGACTATCTGACATCAAGTTAAGATGGAGGAAAACTTGCCTCAATCCCTAGGATCACTATATAGTATATCACAATATCTAGAAGCAGTTTGTCCATAGTTAAATCAGAAACTGACAATCATTTAAAAATGTGTAGGCTGACGGTTATTTAGCAACTTGCAAAATTTAATCACGGCAGTTACAAATTTAAAGATAACTTGAATAGCAGTCATACATAACAAAAGTTATGCAGGAAGCAAACAAGTTTTGTGTTTTCTTTTATCCATATCTGTTGCACACAAACTTTTAATAAAGCACTACAATACGTCTCTGCTATTCTCTTCACGGAAAAAGAAAAGTTATTTTATGTATGAACTGACATTGATCACTGAGAATTTCAAGATAGAAACCACCACTCAGCTCTAAGTAGTGGTAAAAAAAAGCAGCTAAGCCAAACCAGGACTTGTATGTTTAGTCAGCAGTAAAATAGATTTTAGGAAGTGAACTTTGACTCTACTTTAAACTTTTTTGTAACATACAAAGAACCAAAAAAAGAAAGCAGAAAAACATGTGTTGCAAGAGCAAAGCCAGTTGAACTTAACAGCTGTCATTTGCAGGCTGGAAACTCAGCTGTGTCTTTTACTTTGAAAAGTAAAAAAAGAATTTTGCAGTACACAGGGCAAATGCTTGTCCCCTTCTGTTCTTTTTTTTTCCCCCCACACTGTACTCCCTCCTCCTCTCCCTTCTTTTCTCATATTTCGGTGAACTACAGAAAAAAGATGGAGATGACGATGAAAAGTTGAAGAAGTTGAAAAAAAATTTGATTCTCTTAGACTACAAGTTAAAACAGAGACTGTTGTGTGATACACTTTCAAAATAACAAGAATACACTTTAGTGTCCCAGAAGGCGGCTAAGGAAAAAAAAAAAAAAAAGATAAATATAACTAGTAACTCAATGGAACTTGATACTATACTTCCAGGAATAAGGGGATGTAAGATTACAACAGAAAATTCCCTGTTCCTAAATTAAATATGACATATACGTACCTAATTAACATTATATTTTGTGACCTTACTGCCGAGATTTATGACAATCCATTAGCATTAAAATGGCAAGTTTTATATATTTTGCTGGCATTAAAATACAAGATTTACAGTTCTAGCCTATGTAGAAAAATAATAAAATGTGACAACAGGTTTTTTGGCTGTATTTCTGTTAAGATGCTTTATAATTCAGCTGTAAGTGAGTAAAATGCATTCTGATTCAGTCTCCTGTGCTTTATACCTTTTAGGAGGCAAGCATTGGTAAGGGAAATGGTCCCTTTTAACCCTTTTAAATCTACCGAATTTTGATATTAGAAATCACATTTATCAATCATATAACTCTTCCTAAGGAAGGCAGAATTTTAGTATGTGCAGTGATTACAGTGATTAGAATCCTTACTCAAAATTTCCAGAAAAAACTCAGCATTTAAGATGTACTGTATAAATCCAAGGACTTAATTCCTGAGCACTCTGAGAGCAGGTAGGTTGCCAGCCTCTCTTAAAAATGGGACATTGCTGTAAATATTGAAGTATAAATATTTCATAATAACTTACAGATTTTACATTCTTTCTCTTCTAGAATTAAACATTTTCCCATCTAGGATTGAAGATAAATAGGCTGACTAAACTTATTTTCTTGCTGAGTCTTTATGTTTTTCTTTTATATATAGATATATTGTATATTGTCCCTATACTTTTGTCCCTACAGCAGCATTTAGACAAGCCTAGGCTGAAGTATTCATGCTTTTGGCTCTGTCTGGAATTATATAATGTATGTCTATTTGGAGCTTCAATTCCCGATTTTATGTCATTCACTTCTGAGCAGATGGTTGCATGCTGACAGTTGTCACTTATATATTAAAAGAACTTACAATCGACTGTTGCTCTCGCCTTAAAATGAGTGTTGGAGCAAATGGGAAAAGTAGTTGTCCTGCAAACAAATCAAGTTTTTATCATAAATTTGACATGCATCACAAATTAATGGAGGCAGTTTCTATAGTAATAATGTAATCCCTGGAAGAACTGCAGCTGTCTATTCAGGTGCATTCAATCTCTCCTTGATGGGAATAATTACCTTCCATCCTTGCTGGATAATTGCCTTTTGATTGAGGTCATCAGAGCAATCTAGATTGTGAGAGGCAGAAATCCTTGCTAGGGTGAAAAAAGAAGGGGGAGGAGGATAGAAACCAGAACAGATATTTTCGAAGGGAGAACTAATAGAGAATTTACATGTATTTTACTGCTGCTTTGTTTGAAGTGATATTTCAAATGATGTGATTATATGAAATTAGATGGTGGTTAAATATGCCAAAACTCATGTTTACTTAACTATATTCAGCTCCAAGAAAAGATTGTTATTCTGTCAGTCCTTGAACACAGAATTTTCTAATTTCAAGCTTGGAAAACAGTTTTCCTTTGTGGATGTCTGCATCTGTTTATTCTTTATCTATCTATTATCTATCTATCTATCTATCTATCTATCTATCTATCTATCTATCTATCTATCTCTCTATTTATCTGTCTGTCTGTCTATTTTTCTTCCTCTGTGTCTGTTAATTGCTAAACCAATTAAATCAGTAACTTTAATTTTTACCTGGAGTCTTTCAATCCTAGCATCGGTCAGTATTGAAAATTGCTTTCACCTGGTTAACGACTGGATGGCAAAACAGCTGAGAATGCCATTTATTGTTCTATTACACAGCTTTCAAGTTGTTCAATCTGATATTGTCTGCAATGAAGGCAACAATTGTCTAGCCCATTAGCTGGAAGTTTTAGTATTATATCCCTTAGTTGTACTGAAAGGGGATGTTTTGCTTTGGTTTTAAAAATTATTAGCATACTTATATACATTTTTTCCTCCTTTTATAACAATATTTGAACAGACAGGGAAGCACTCTGTTGCTTTGAAATATTCTGATTCTTTTCATCATGGGCACAATATTAATGATTTTCATCCATTAAAAAAACCTTATTTCTGTATCCAGGTGTACATGAATAAATTTCAGCAATGGAGAAAAATCAGCAGGGTGATCCATGTTAATTGATTATGGAGAAGACACTGTTGCATTATGTGGTATATAAAGTGTATGCATTTTAAATTGTAACCTTTGCATTAGTTTTTAAGTAAATCCTGAAATAGAATAATAGAATACTTTGGCCTGAAGGAATATTTAAGGGTCATCTACTCCAATTCGCCTGCAATAAGCAGGGATGTGTTCAACTAGAGCAGGTTGCTTAGAGGCCCGGCCAGGTTGGACGGGCTGGAATTGAACAGCTGGAATTCTGGTTTCCTAAAATTTAGGGTCCTGACTTCACTCTTCACAAATACAAATGAGAAATTTACATCCTGTGTAACTGATGCCTTTATTTCTGACTGCTGTAAAGGGAAACACAAATTCTGCCTGTACTGTTATTTCCCTCATGTATTTAACAGAAGTTTTTCCCACAAACCATAAATGCCATCCATTCTTTGGAAAGTCTCTGGATATTTCAACTGCCATGTAGAACCAACTCAGATAATTCATGCGCAGACTGGTAAATTTGCTGTTTAGTGAAATTTCAGGAAATTAGGGGGTCTTTGTGCATAAGTGTATTACATCACATTTAAAATTGTGAATAAAACTAAGCGGGCAGGCACATGTTCAGCCACCTCCAGGAGAGCAGGGCCCTATCATGTATAACAGTGACTTGGGTAGACAAACACCATCACTTCAGAAGTTCCCCCTTCCTCCTCCTTCCTCCCACTTTATGTACTGAGCATGACGTCATATGGTCTGGAATATTCCTCTGGTCAGTTAGGGTCACCTCTCCTGGCTGTGTCTCCTCTCAACCTCCCACGGAACCCCAACTTCCTCATCAGCATGGCAGAATGAAAGCAGAAAAGGCATTGGCTCTGTGAATTAATGTGAGCAGGTGATTCAGCATTTTCAGGGACTTATCAAAAATCATTAACTGTCAAAACCTGCTTTTCAGAGTCATAAAAACTTGTGCAGCAGTATTTCCTTTTATTTTTAAATGTGCTTATATAAAATGGATACCTTAAAACTGAAAGGACACAGTATTTGAAATGGTGTACTGAGTGGCTATATATTTTCTGCATTAAGCTACTCTGTTATTTGTAGTGACTCTATGACAAAACTTTTTCCTTCTCTAATAGGAAAATTTATGGCTGAGAGATTTCTATTATTCTTACTAAAGAGATGATCTAAAATTGAGAGTCCAAACCTGCAATCTAACATGTTAAACATGTTCAAATATGGGCATTTTTTCACAGAAGAGATTAACAAAAGCTGTCTTAGTACTCATCAGAAAATAGAACTAAAATGAACATCACAGAAATAAATGTACTGGTTTGCTGATAATCCTGCTCTATAAAACTAGAATACATATTTTCATTTGCTAATCCTATTTACAGGAGATAAAGTCCCATGCTTCAGAGCACTGCCAACCATGAACTGCTTGGTGTTTAGCACAATAATACTGCTGCCTGGGCAAGTGAAGCCTTGTGTCTTGCTCCTTTAAGTAACCCAGTTAAATTGGCTCTGCTTACCACACCTGGGATTATGGGGCACTTCATACTTTTAGGATAAACATAGAATAATGATGGTGAGCAATTTTCAAGGTATTGCCCAAACTACTCAGAAAAACAGATGCAAATGAGAGAAAGGCTGTTTAGAAGAAGCAAAGTCTGGATTTGTTCTGAGATAGACAGAGCGAGGCTGCTGGAGAAGCTATTGGATTTGACAGAAAAACACAGAAGAGATCATGGTGAGTGACAGTGGGAAGAAAAAAATGTTTGGAAGTTAATGGTGTGGAAATAAGGTAGGTTCACCAAAGCTCTGCATGTAACTGAAAGGAAATTGTTGCTGGTAAACACTAACTGTGGCTGAGTGCACAGGACACACAGTTCGCTTTTATAAGAGGTTTCTTGCTGCTCCTTCTAGCCAGTCAGTGTTAGTCGTTTTTCGTTCAAGTGGATGAGCAACTATTACAAGACCATCACAGTGTGTACATGGCTCTGTCATTTACAAGTGGGAAAAATAAAGGTAGAAAAATAAAAGGAAAAATGTGTATTGATAGATGCTTCCATGGGACAGAAGCAGATTTTCTTTATTAGCCTCCTAAGGAAGGTATTACTCCATGTCTCACTCCTGCTTTTTGCCTTGTCTTCAAGAGCTGCTTGAGCTTAATTTATTGGTCTCCATCAGTCTCATTGCTGTTCAATTTTCTTGTTTGCCATTAAACTCTGATCTCCTTGGAACAGGAATGTGTGTGTCTGAACAGTGCTTAGTACAACTGGTGTGATGTTTCTGTGTGAGTTCTGCTGGAATATTAATCGGAGGCTGTACAGTTTTAGAGAAAACTGACACAAGGGCCTTAGTATATTGGCAATATGACTGTAAATTGTACTTCTTTTTGATTAAAGACTTAGTCTTGAAATGATGTGCGTAGAGATGCATTTATCTTAACTTACAGAAATGCAGCTTTGAGCATGAGATGAAAATACATGTGTGAAAACCGTGTTGTCAGCACTTGATCATAGAAAGAGATTGAAAATTTAAGACATGAAACTGCCTTACGCCTTAATCCCTCACAGGCTGAGGTGAATTACTCAATAGACAGAGTGGCAGAAAATGTTGCTATCCTTTCTCTTGAGTTCAGATATAATGTAATTAGGTAAAAAGGTTAAAACTGGACATCTTACTCTGAGTCCTGGCTACTTTCTAACACAAGATGGTTAGCCACAATTGACAGCAATAAAATCTCAGAAATATGAAAAGAAATGTAAATGAGAGTTCTTATTTTTAAAGTGCTGAGCTTTATGATCTTATATACTTAATATATAAATTTAATAAATATATTTATATATGAAATATATATTAATATCTATTTCATATATATTTAATATTTAATAAATCTAAGTCAAATACAAATTTACTGCTTTCTTTAAACACCATGTTCTAAGGGTCAGCCAGCTAAAAAAAAAGAATGAGAATAGCAGATGTAAATCACAATTGGTTTAGGGCTGAAAATTTTGTATGCAGGATACTGTTCATGTACTTGGTTGCTCATCAGTATTTCCTGGTTTTGTTAGAATACTACATATTTGTGACAGTTACTGTTATCTCGATAGAATCATTGAACTTTTAAATACTTTCCACCCTCTTCTGTGCAAATATTTAGCTTCAGTAAAAGCCTGAAATATGTTCTTTTTCTTATTATTTTGAGTATGTGATAAAATTGGGTATGAACAGCAGAGAACATAGGCATGCTGAAAATAACTTGGTTAAAGAGAAATGTAAAGGAATTCATTATATGATTGCATAAAATAGGATATATACCAGAGTGCATAATGGAAACACGTTGATTTTTTTTCTTAAGTGAACATAAAAATAATCAGGGAATTGTATTTTTAGAGGCCATTCTAGTTCTATTAGACAGAATAAATAATCTCATTGCCTTTTTCTGTTAGGAACTACATTAGGACAGGACTTGTTAAGATTGCTCATTTGTAACTCTTCTTATCCCAAGGACAAGATGCTCAAAGAAGCCCATGTCTTGTGTGCTTCCCTCTGAGACTAGGAAGATGGATATAGGATGGGAAAAGTACTTGAAGCAAATGCTGCTCTGAAAGAGCAGAGTCTCAGAATCTAGCATGGCCAGAGATGTTCTTCGGTGCACTTTGCATGTTCTTGAACAGAGCCATTGATTAACTACATCCTTATCTAGAGTATAGTGCAGCTTATTAAGCTAAATTCTGCAATATAGGCCAAAATTTGGAGACTCTAGTGTTCATGCTACATAATGGTTTTAGGAAATATAATACATATCAGCATCAAATTCCACAGGTCAGGATTTTTTTCACCAGAAACTGTTCTCAGAAAAAAACCAAAGCCTTGAACTTCCATTCTTTGTTAGAGTTCTTTTCTGTCTTTTACCAGACATGTCACAATAGAACCAAGGAGGGTACTACTGGAGTGGTAAAAGTGTAAAACGAAGAAACCTACTATGCTTCCTAGAATGATATTTGGGAAAATACACTCGAATTAGCTCTCATGAATCCCAGCTGGATATCTAAGTCTTTGAGCTCCAGAGGCATAAATTTTTAGTTCCGTAAAAGATGCTATTTAATCTAGCTTGATTTGGGAGGTATTTTTAGAAACTATACACTCTTCAGGACTCTAAATCAGCTGCCTGTTGAGATATAGATCTCTAAGTGGGTGATGTCTGTTAACCTCACACACAGCGGATGCAGAGCAGGCCCAGACTCTACTGGGAGGAAGTGCCTTCTGAATTTGTGTGGAACTAGGTATTGAGATGAAGTTGAACATCCAGACAAAGTTTTTGAGGATTACAAAATGATTGAGAGTCTCTTTCATTTTAATGCCTCCTACACTAATGTAATGTCTGGATACTTCTCGCTAAACCACAGTATTCCTGTGCAGGGATTTTCCTTTTAACATGGCAGACCATAATCCAATGGTCTGCATCAGTTGAAAAATGCTCCTGTCCATGGTTCATATCTGAAAAGCCAGTATTTGATCTACTTAGGACCTCAAGTAGTGAACCATTTTGCTAAGAGGCTAACAAACTCCCTTAATTGAGACAACTCTTGCAGATTTACCCAAAACCTCCGACAATTCCCTCTGCCAATCTCTATTACCTCCCACTTTGTCTAGCTTGCACACATGCCAGCTGCCTTTCAGGCATGTCTGAAGCCTTGCTAGACATTTAGAAAGCAGGCAAACAGCATTGTATAGCTGTGCGGAAAAGAATATGTACATTTGAAAAATAAACTTCTTGTTTGTTTGTTATTTAGGAAGGCTCTTTCCTCCAGCAGTATGTCAAGAAAACAGAGTATACTGAAACTTAAGATCTCCATGGTGCAGCAGTAGCATGATTTCTAACTAACACTGATCTTTAGGCTTGAACAGTTTTTCAATTGTTGTGACAGTATTATGGCACATTATATTAATATGAATAGTACCAAAGGCTTTTGAGGAAAAAAAAGCTCATTGCTAGAACTTCAAGTTAGTTGGTTTTGTTTTTTTCACAGACTTTCATTTGCATGTAATAGAAGTCTTTTTCTTCTTTCAGTCAACAACTGCAAAGAACTGTTCTTATTTGGTAAGTTAAAAAAAAAAATCCTAAATCTGGTATTTGACAAAATCTAATAATCCAGTAAATTACTTTACATTTTCTCAACAGCAGTCATGTCCTTGGCTTCACTTATAGCAGTGTCTCAGGATTTTAGTGGAGTGAGCAAAAGACCAAGCATGCTGGGTCACAAAAAATATTCCTCTGTACATTGTCAGTAACACTGACCAAAAGAGCATGCCTAGAAAAGGACTGGGACATTTTTCCCAGAAATCTTTTAGCCAGCAATCACTTTTGGCACAGAAATCACATTTATCTCAAGAATTTTTTTTTTAATTTAGCAACTCTCTGCTCTCAATTCTCTGTACTACTGCCCCATATAAACTTCTCAGATGCTCAAAATCCTCTGGAAAGCATATGCACACTGCCTGGATAAAACATTATCCTTTATTTTCTTTTTGACCTGGCTCCTGCTAGTTATATTTCAAAACTTCTGGCTAGTATTTTTATATGATTTTTTTGTGCCCTTCATGATTTTATACAGCCTTCTCTCAGCCTTCTGTTTCTCAGACTGAATAGTCCTAGCTTACTTAGTCATTGCTCACACACGAGATTATTCATACCATCCTTGCTGATTTCCTTTGGACCATTTCCAAGTATTCCATATTCTTTGTGAGTAAAGAGTTAATTCACAGAATGAATTTTAGGTGTGGGAAAATCATGAGTTTCTGTGATAGCTTTATGATGTTCTTGGTTCTGTTCTTTACACGGTTTCTATTAGCCAATGTTTGTTTTCCCTGTAGACTTCTGAGAACGGAGCAAATATCTTCAGTGATCTATCCTGGCCTCAAGATCTTGCTCCTGAGTGATAATGTGGCCATCATCTTATGTTGTTAGGATTTATTTTGTTCCTGTACATCTTTTTATAATTATTTATGGAACAATTCTAGCCTAAAAATATGGAAATTGGTTGTTGATTCAGATCCTGTCTCTGTGGCAACAGAAGGTACTGTCTGGGAAAAACACAGGAGTAATTTGTAGTCCTATGTAGTAGGTAATTTTTGTAATCCTTTTTTTTCTGCTTCAGCATCTATAGTCATTGCTTTAGAGATATTAAAACATATGTCTCTAAACATACATTTTAATATCTGTTGCTGGAGATGTTGTCCATTATTTTTTCTAATTGCAATTTGATACTGCTGGGCATTTTCATCTCTGGGGGATGCCACTGCTGACTTTTTTCCCCACTGAGAATTGAACACTAATCTTTACTTTCATACCTTTTAATGAGATTTCAGTGTGAAAAAAAGAACCTTTTGCCTAATCTTGTCACAATTTAGATTCTTGAATAGCCTCAATTTTCACATAGCCCAATAGACTGAAGATTAAGTAATACTTTATTCATCAATATATTTAAAGTAAAGAACCCCCTAGACTTATTTTACCTAGGTTGTAAAAATCTTTGGAATAAAGGCAACATTGTATGAAGAATGAAATTAGAAAAAGTAGATCTTCATGACAAGAAAATACTCTGGACTAAATACTCACATTATTTTAAGCCCCTGACAGGTAAGAAGGCAATGAATCGCTGCCAGTGGGATCACTAACAATAAATTTTGTCATACAAATCTAACTGCAGATTTTGTAATCTTTATACAGCATGGTTAAGTGGATAGAGAGGGAGTATATAGTACTGATTTTGATTTTCTGCTTCGGTTTGGACTTTCTAAAGCAATCTAAAAATGATCTTGATAGGACTAGGTGGTAACTGTAAAAATAGCTAGAAAACGGCATTCAAAGAATAGCTGCCAGCAGTTATTAGTTAGGTAGAAATAGTGCACTAAGCCCATATTGTTGATCTCTAAAATGCTTATTCTGGGCCTATTTCTAGTTGCTACTTTCATTAGGAATATAATGATATATAGTGGGTTGATCCTGGCTGGATGCCAAGCATTCACCAAAGTCTCTCTATCACTCCCCTCTGCAGCTGGACAGGGGAGAGAAAATATAATGAAGGATTCATGAATTGAGATAAGGACTAGGCAAGATCACTCATGAAATAATCATCACTGTCAAAACAGGCTAGAATTAGAGATATTGATTGAATTTATTACTGCAATATCAGAGCAGGATAATAGGAAGCAAAATAAGACCTTAAAAAATACCTTCCCCCCACCCCTCTGTCCTTCTCAGCTCTACCTCCTCCCTCAGTGGTGCAGAGAGACATAGAAAGGGGCATATTACCCACTGTTTCTCCCACTGCTCAGGGAGAGGAGTCCTTCCCCTGCTCCAGCATGGGATCTCTCCATGAAATTCTCCAACACAAGTGCATCCCATGAGCAACAGTTCTCCACAAACTGCTGCGACGTGGGTCACTCTTCCACGGGCTGCAGTCCTTCAAGGACAGGCTGCTCCAGCATGGGCTTCTCTCTCTATCTCAGCTCCGGTGCCTGGAGCACCTCCTTCCCCTCCTTGTCTACTGACTTTGGCATCTGCAGGGCTGTTCCTCTCACATGTTCTCACGCCACTCTTCTCTGGCCGCATTTACAACTGCGCCATACCTTTTCCTTAAATATGTTATCCCAGAGACTGCCATTTCTAATTGGCCCAGCCTTGACCAGTGGCACGTCCAGGCATTGGCTTTGCCAGACATGGAGGAAGCTTCTGGCAGCTTCTCACAGAAACCACCTCCTGTAGGCCCCCTCCTACCAAAGCTTGGCCATGCAAACCCAATACATGATGGAACAGAGACCTTCATGTTAAACTGCAGGTCACAGCTACCTCACTGAGAATGAAACATATTGGAAGATGCATATTTTGAAATTATCCTGACAAAGTGGAGGAATCATTTAGGGGAGAAAAAGATCTAAATCAACATGTATAAACTCAAAATACTATTTTACATAAGAACAAACTGCTCTGGTAAGGGATGCCAAGAAAGAGAGAGAGAGATCGTGATCGTGAGATCACAAGTTGAAAATGAAACATAAAAGCCATGTTGCTGCCCAAGCAGGACTATCCTGAGATGTACAACCAGAAGGTTTAGAACAAGGCAAGCCTATAGAAAAACACTTAAAGTATTTTTTAACTAAGCTTTACAACAGCAGTTCTCAGTTGAAAAAAAATACCTAACACTTCATGTGTGACTGGTTTAGAAATATGTGCAGCTACTGGCAAGTCCAGAGAAAAATAATGAGAACAATCAGAGGCTAGTGAATTTTTTGTGAAAACAGATTGACCTACTTAAGGCTGTTTACCTTGAAGAATACAGAATTCATATGGAACATAGAAACCTTCTAAAACATAAAAAGCTGTAGCAGACAAGTAACCACAATTTTTTCGATTGCAAAGTGGATGAAATGAGAAATTGCAGTTCACATTCCAGATATAAAGATGCAGATAGTCCAGTATGGAACAGTGTCTAATTGCAAATTGAGCAAATTGTGTAATGCAGATGCAAAGTTTCTATAACCAATGACAGTGTTAACAACAGATTGCCTGTAAAAAATGATGTAAGTGCAATTGATGCTATATAGAGGCAGGGTAACCCACTCTAGGGATTCACTCAGGTTTTTGATACTTTGATCAGAATCTTTAGATTTTAACACAAGATAAGTGGATATTAATAGTACATAGGTATTAATAAACCTATTAAAACCTGTAAACCTAATAAACCTAATAAACCTAATAAACCTAATAAACCTATAAACGAGATGTGAGCACTGAAAAAGGAGTACTGAATAGCTTTCCTGAGGATAAATGAGGCATTTAAACTATGTGAGAAATTTTGCAATTTTTTGTCTCAGTCCAAGTTTAGACTACTTAAAACCAGAGAGAAGACAAAGGAATAGAAATATGTATGTAATATTCCTGATAATCTTGCTGCCTCACTGCAACAACTACAAATCAGCATAAATGTTGGGTAATTACTTCTTATGATTATTTATCTTATTAAACAGCAATTCAGATTGAGGTTGAAACAGTACTTAATGTACCAGGAATGAAAATGAACCTACTTAAGGATGAGAAATGATCTATGACAATTGATACCAAATGACTGCAATAGGTCTTGAAATAGCACAAAAACCCCCAGACTGCCTTAGGAATCATGCCAGGTCTAAGGTGTTTGTTCTGTACAGAGACTTTTTGCAATATGGAACTGAATTAGCTAAACAGTGCCTCAGTTGATTTAATATGCACTCTGCTTCCAACCATTAAGTACCTTGACAGGTTTTCTGATTATGTGCAGACCTTTAACTTGCCAGTACAACCTTTGCTTCTTTAAGATGAGAAGAGATTATAGGTGTGGCAGAAAAATACATACTTTTCTGAAATATTAGTGTTGTTCATGGACCTGCTTATCTTTGATTGTGCTTTCTGTTTGGTTTTAATCATGAAGCACCATAGCCTTCATGCTAGTATGCTTTCTAGAGACGTAAAAGTTACTGAAGTGTTATTTTATATAAAAGCATGTATTTCTGCATCTAAATAATTGAAGTCGGGGGTTTTTTTGCTTTTTAAGGCTTAATCCCATATGTCACTAGGGTAAATCTTGCATCCAATGACTGATACACAACTGACCTGTTTTTTTTTTCCTGCACATTCATAATTTTTAATATGTAACCTGAATTTAAGAGTATTAGTGTACTTTATCTGGATTTCAAGAGGCCTCATGAAGCCATGTTATTTGCATTCTTTTTGTTAAAAATGGCATTTCTATCTATAAAGCACAGTAATCTAAATCTTTGGAGAATTTTTACTTTTGTGAGACTTTTACCATTTTCAGTCTGTATATTTTTAAAAAATAGATTGTTTGATATAAAACTGACAGGCTCCTACAAGCATTCCTGAATGTTTACTTGGTAATGTTTAAGAACCATTTCATTTGAAAACTATTTTTAATTTAAAGCTAGATAAGGTAAACAAATGGGGTAAAAAAGTTCAAAACCTAAGTATTTAATCTGGTTTTAAATACCTTGTTCAATTACCACTTAGAACTCTTATGTTTGTAGTTACTAACTATACGTTATCAGTGATTTGATGTGAAACAGCTTTTTGCTCATTTTTGCTTTTATCTTCATTTTTGTCATTGCAGCAATTTGAGTCAAATAACTAGCACAAAATAATCTTGCTATGATTTATACTTAAACTGAGGAATACTTTTACAACTTTTTGAGAAACTATATTGGTCTTGCTTTCTGCTGTCTTATCCCATTTCTGGAAAAGTTTGACTTGCAACAGATGAGGAGGTGTGTCAATTGGCATCCATATGTCAGTCTTATTTTAAAGTCAGAAGTGAGCATTCTGTACTTATCTGTTCATTGCAAGTCGAAAAAATTACTGACAGTCTTCTGAGCCAGCCAATTCTTTGAGCACAGAAAATCTAAAGAGTACACAACAAAGTAAATCCATTATTTAATGAGGACTTGTACTTGCCTTATCTTATATTTTCACAGGGCAAAGATTCTGTAAAAAATGCATTTCAGTAATAAGATTTATTTACCTAATGTCTTGCTCCTGAGGTGATCATGGAATTGTTCACTGTCATCTTTAGTTTGTTTAAAGTCTTTCATACCAATATACTTAATTTTTGTTAATAAAGGGCTGTTCTGAAGCCCTAGTCCTCTGAAGCAAGCAGTTGGCAATTTGGGTTACATAATGCAAAATCTGAATATTGGATATTCACAGATTGAGCTGACTCAGAGATGACTCGTGGTTGTTTTCTTGGTGTTGTGGTTTGTTTTTTTTTTTCATTTTGGTTTGGTTTATTATTATTTTGCTTTTCTTGATTTGTCCAAGGAGTCCCGAAGTTGCACTTGTTTCAATGCTCTGATGTTTGAAATAGGATCTCTGCTGGTTTAAAACCTACAAGCTGCTTTAAATTGAACTGAAAAGCAGTCTTTGTAGTATGGGCTAGTAAAATCAGAACAGTCTGAAATACATTTTAAGACAGTGGAAGTTCTCATGAAATGTTTATGCTCTAGCTTTTGTGAATGATAGTCAAAAGTCCAGTTGTGCTTTGAACATCAGGGAAAATTTTCTTTGAGTAAATCACTTTGACTTCCAAGTTCCTAATATTATCTAATTTCAGGGAAGAGAAAACACTCCAGGAAAATACTAAAAATAGAAGAGCTTGCATTGAAAGGTACCTTAGTGGTCATCTAGTTCCAACCCTGCCGGGGGCATGGAACCTGCCACTAGACCAGGTTGCTCAGAGCCCATCCAATGTGGATGTCACAATTGCCCTGGGCAACCTGTGCCAGTACCTCATCACCCTCACAGTAAAGAACTACCTTATAATATCTAATCTAAACCTACTCTCAGTTTAAAACCATTCCCTCTTGCCCTGTCACTACATGCTCTTGTAAACAGTCTTTCTTGTAGGCTCCCTTCAGGTACTGGAAGGTGGCATTTAGGTCACCTGGAAGCCACCTCTTTTCCAGGCTGAACAAACCCAATTCTCTCAGCTTTTCCTAATAAGAGACGTGCTCCATACATCTAATCATACTGGTGGTCCTTCTCTGGACTCACTCCAACAGGTTGATGTCCTTTGTGTGCTCTTCTAAATTTGGAGCTCAGCTCTTGGAACTAAAGAGGCTGTGTTGGTAGTACACTGAATGGCTGTGGGCTACCTATCTGATGTGACTAGTATGATTTTATGTATTAAGCAAAATATTTTCAGTAGCAACGATGAAATGTTAATGCTAAAACCTTGTGTGAAGTTCTGTGTATCAGTGGGTATTTATGTTCAGGAAAGGAAGAGGTACAAAGAGCACTTACAGAGAAGGAAATAATTAACAATGTCTCAAATTAAAAAAAAATAAATTCTTGTAGAGCAACAAATGAAATGCAATGGTCCTTAGCCATTAAGGAATGGCAAGTCTTTCCAATAAGAAAAGTTTGAGCAAAAGATCCTATTTGAGAATTGGGCCTGTAAAGTTCAGGAAAATGGTACTACAGTACGCTTCTCCATAATATTGGGGGATTTAAATAGAATTCATTTTCACTCTCACACATCATGCTTTCTTCACAGAAGATATAATTAATTCACTGAAAACGGAAATTAAGTCGAAATTACTTTCTTACAAACTATTTAAAGAACAGCTAGGCAATAAAGCAGCTCTAACAAGAAGAAAAATCTTCTAAAAAAAGGTACCTGCTAAAGTAAATTTAAAGACTGCTAAAGTCTTTAAATAATCTGATGCAGACAAAATAAGTTTAGAAAGCATTAGTATACCTAAACCTATGACATCTGAAGTGCTATATTTGGTGCTGCAGATATATGTTTAAAATATTAAATTATTGTATTTAATCTTAAATGTCAATATTAAAAATGCATTTTACATATTACAATTATCTTTTAGGGGTTAAAAGAGAAAAGATTATTATATTAACAAATTACTTATGCACAGAATTGTTGGAATTTATAGTATCTGATACCTTTTCTGTCACAATTCTAAGCATGGATTTCAAGAGACTTAAAATGACATATTTAATTTAACATTGTGACAAAGATCCTCTCTCACAAATGCAGCCAGTTGCTATCATTAAAACTGACCAAATTTGCTCTGCCCTTTTATGAATTTCCACGGAGGAATACAGAGAAAATTGGAGGACCATGAACTATCATTTAGGCATTGTGATGAAAGTAGTTTTGTTTGTTGCTTTCATCAGATATACTTATTTTCATATTAGCTCTTATCTACAATTAGAGTTTGATAAGGATGGCTAGTTTTGGTCAGAACAAAGAGACAATTTAGGTTACTGAAGCAATCCATCTGGATGCCTGTATATGGTGTGGCCTGAATCAACTTTCTTGTGACAATGCAACATCTTCAATTTCTGTTTCTTTATTCCCCTCTCATAGTGATAGTTTTCACTATTCTAGATCGTGGACTGTCATTATTTTCCTAGATTTTCCTAGATGTCACTTTTTTCCTAAATTATTTTCCTAAAGTTTTTGTCCTGACTTGAAAAAGATTTAGTCTAGCCATTGAAGGAGTAAAAAGAATCCCTACACGAGAATGCTTATGCTGACCCAGACCTCTGCTCCTTTGAGAGACGAGGCATCAGGCAGGATTTCAGTTCTAGTGCTAAATACAAAATTTCTAGACAAAAAAGAGCAATTTTTCCAATTTAATTGTTCCTCTGACAAAATTTTCTTTCCACTTAGTTAATCCTGTCTGATTTAAAATGTTTCCAAAACCTGTTTAATTTCAGTCACTTGACCTTAAACAAGCAACAATTTTTTGAGACTTTTGAAATAAATGTGTGGCTTTCATGCAACTTATGAAATGAATTTAAAAATCACATGGTATTCCAAAGCTAAGAAATAAAGTCTCTGTGAGACCGAAAGGTATGCTTAACTTTAGGGGTTTTTGAGAACAACCTCCATAAATGCCATTCAATGCAAAAGCAGATCTTTTCATTAGTTAATGATACTGAAAAATCTGTTACTTTTTTAAGTGTTTCAATTCTGATGTCTGAAATAATGCATTTTTCTTAGTGTACTGAATTAATTACTTCTGTTTTGAATCTGTTTATTCTTCATGTCATCTCTATGTGTAGTGAACCATCTGCTTTAAACAACCTGTATTTCTATAGGTTGTTTATACCATAAGTCTTTCACATTAATGGCAATAATATCCTCTCAACGTTTTGTAAAAGGGTAGTTTCAAGATACTATCATGATATTATAATGTAATTATGATGTTCTAGTATTATCAATAAATATTCTTCTGGTTGCAATAATTTTGACAAAATGTGCTAGTCCTGTTTGTTATCAAAGCAGAAACATCCAGAAAAAGCTTACTGTTTTGAAGAGAAAGATTTATAAGGTATTTGATTATCTGGTAGACTCAGATGAGAAGAAAACATGTATGCCAAAAGCTAAGAACCACATTTGGCTTATGCACTTGACTTCAATACAGCCAGGATTTAATGTGAAGCTTCTTTTCTAAGATTTCTTTGGTAAAACTGTGCAGTCTACATTTTTCTCTGCAAGGATGATAAAAGAAGAAATGAATTGGAAAAGAAGTAATCTAGAAATTATAACTAACTTGCAGCAGGACCAAGTTAATAGAAAAGAAACAAGTGTTTATGAAGTACATGGAAATTGTTATAGTTCTGTAGCCTCAGAATTACATCAGTGTTAGGGAAAATTACATGATGAATGCCTAAATTGAAATGGTTTTCAACATTAAATTATTGAAAACTTACTGCATAAATACATGTGCAGGGATGTGACGTGCCTTTCAGGAGTGGTGCCAGAGTAGACACTACCTATAAGCACAAATTTTTTCCATGGGAAATATCTTTTGTGAAAGTAAAATGTAATAGTTCCTCAGACTCCAAAGAGACTTTTGGTTTGGGCTTTTTTTCAGATGTACTAACACACTGCTCTGTGTCTTGGTCATCCCGAAAACAGTGCACATTTTTTTCCATCTTTGCTAAGCAGATTAAAAAATTATTTCTCTTCTTTCTCCTTATCAGTGCCGGCCACCCCTATAATACCAAATGCTTCGGGTTTTGATGCACATCCTCTAGTGAATCTTGCTAGGCTGATGTGACACATCCATCTCCAGCTCTCCTGCCTTTTTTGTAGCAAAGTTTACTGCCCCTGTGGAGGAGGTGATGAAAAGGAAATATGTTCTAGCATTTTCAGTTTGCATTCTGAAGCAATAATTTAAACTGCTAATGAAAAGATGGGGTTTGTGTTGTTTTGCTAGACCAGAATATGCAGTTCTCTCTTAAAAAAGCTGAAAGACTGGCATTAGGCAGGACATTTACTTTGGTGCAGTAATTTGCTAAAACCCCTACAAGAGGACATTGATCAGAGGTCTTTGATTTTGCCCTCCATCCTTTCTTATACATTTGCATAGGTTCAGCACCTTGCCTGAGCTTGACAAACTGTGACGGTACTTCTACCACGGAAACAGAACTTCATTATTCGAGTAATATGTCACGCATAATCTTCAGTCCTCCTAAACCATGTTCCCCTCCTACCAAGCTATTTTAAGGTTTAGCCTATTTACTTAGCTTTTCAATTTCAAAAGTGCCAAAAATGGTATCAAAATGAAAAAACCATTGCATGAAATCAGGAGAAATTAAACATTTTTGTGCCCGCTTCCAAGTATGTGGAATCTGAACACTTATTTTATTGGATTCCACAGTTCATTTGAAGTGATGATGCATGTCATTGATAGACCTCTAATTTCCCACAAGCCTCTAAAAAATGCTATCTCAGCAGCATTTTTGCTTAGAATATGCCTTTCAAATTCCAGCTATAAGGCTACAGTATTTTGAACAGCAGCTGCCATCTATATTTACTTTGTAGAAATTATTTTGCTACAGGTGCTGGTCATTTGCAGGTTTTTATAACACTATGGAAGCATGGTGAGACTATCTTCATGTTGATCAAAGTGCTGAGATTAGGAAATGCAAACATTTCTAAGTGTCCTATCATCATATATTTAACTATAAGAGAAAAACTTCTGTTGGCAGATGTAATAGCTTTTTGCTATGTCATCAGTGTGAGGATAGATAGTAATTCAATTTTTATTCCATAGTCTGGGTTGATTCTATGTAAAATATATTCAAAGCTAAGGAAAAAAATACAATTAGCATAATATTTGGGAGTCAGTCTCTTTTTTTTGGGGAACTGTACATGCTAGAAAGATAAATAGGTCATATCCAAATGAGACTTTTAATTTTTGTTGACAATACCATTTGATAAATCAATCAACCTATTTAAAAAGTTTTAAACAAAACCAACTGTGAAATATTATGCTCACGGTGCCTTGATCTATGTTTTGTGTACGTAGTGTAAGCTTAGAACAACTGAAGGTTGAATGCTTGGCATGACTCTTAGTTAATACTTTTGCATTTCACCACAATAAAGAAGGATTTTCTCATCTTCTCTCTGCCTCACACACACTCTTGTGCATATGCAAACACACATACATTTATAGTCTCTGGTTCATACACTGTGTTTGACAAAGAACTCCTGTGTCTCTCCTTCGTACATTTAGCTGTAGTATTGGCTAAAAACTTACAGAATACAAATAAAATTTAGACAAGCCTCTAATTATAGTAAGAATATAAACTATTCAAATCTTATCTCAATGACAAATCTTATATATGTCAAGAGCAAAACAAAGCAATTTATTTGAAAGAATTTAATAACAGATTTTATTATCACATGGTACTTTTAATTATATATGACCTACTCTGGTACAGAAAAAAATAATGATATTAAAAATGTCTGGTGCATTGTGAGAGCTCGCTTGCTGTTGTTTACAACTAAGATTACTGCACAAGAGTCAAGAGGCTTCAACTGCATTTTTAGTTCCAATAAATATCTGATTCCTTGATACTGGCTTTCTACTCTGGGAGTTTATGCAATGTGACAGCACAGATTTTTTTTTTAGTGGAAAAATTAGTCCTTGAATATTCTCATGTATGGTTGCAGGAGAAGGCTGTTTGTTGTTTTTTACTTTTTTAAATGAAATGCAGATTTTTCAAACAGATTTCAAAAATTTATTTAATAATATTAAAATCTTTGTTGGTCTACCAATCGCATAAGATTCACAGTGGTAAAACTGCTACGTGGAGATGGCATCCAAATTAGACAAATGCATGTCATAAAATATCACTATCAGTTATGGTTAGTAAATCATGACCATGGGCAGAACAGATGACTTGACAGTTCATTAGGAAAGACAGGAGTCAGGAAGCAAGAAGTTTTAATCACCAAAATATCTGATGTTTTGGACAACTAGACTTAATATTCCAAGAAGGAGTGAGGAAAATCAGAGTCTGTTGAAATTAATTTCTATCCAACACTCTTGTACAAGTTACTCCTCCAAAAGATTCATTTGGTACAAAGATAGATAATGGAAAACTCAAATTTATTTGATTAATTTTTTTGTGGATGGGAATAACTGTCTATATTCATACTGCTAGCATTTAACAATACTAAAGATAAGTGTAAGAAGTCAGAATAATAAGAGAATTTCATTCTGGGATAGAAAGTTGAGAATAAGACACAGACAACCATTGCTAACAGGAGAAATGCATGAGTCCTTTAGGCCCCATAAAAACCTAATTGTTGCCATGTCTTCCATAATAATGATTATTTAAGAAGTTTGAGGAGCATTTTGAAAAAAAAAGGTTCAGGGTAGATGTCTATCTGTCAGGCCTTTGTCCTAAGAATGAGCAACAACATGAGATAAAGATAGAAGCATTAGTATCTGCTTGTTAAAATTGTGAGCCACAGCTTAGCTCTTGTTCTCAGCACTGATGAGGCTGCACCTTGAATCCTGTTCAGTTTTGGGCCCAACTCTACAAGAAGGACATTGAGGGGCTGGAGCATGTCCAGAGAAGGGCAACGGAGCTGGGGAAGGGTCTGGAGTACAAGTCTGATGAGGAGCAACTGACGGAGCTGGGGGTGTTTAGTCTGGAGAAAAGAAGGCTCAGGAAGGTTGTAGCATAGTGGGTGTCTGTCTCTTCTCCCAAGTAACAAGTGACAGGACAGGAGAACAGCCTCAAGCTGTGCCAGGGAAGGTTTAGACTGGATATTAGGAAAAATTTCTTCACTGTAAGGGTGATAAGGCATTGGAACAGGCTGCCTAGGGAGGTGGTGAAGTCATCATCCCTGGAATTGTTCAAAAAATGTGTGGATTTGGCACTTGAGGATACAGTTTAATGGTGAATAGGATAGTCCTAAATTAATGGTTTGACCTGATGATCTTAGAGGTCTTTTCCAACCTGAAATACTCTGTGATTCTGGGATTGTACTGTGGATCAGAAGTGGATACATTTTCATTATTGAGACATGATGCACGGAGTAACAGTCACTTGATTTCTGTAGTAAAGAGAGGGAGACACACAAAGGAATAAAAATGCAACTTCAAGCTTGGAAAGGAAAAGAAAATTCAATTGCAATAATATTACCTAATCCTTGGGAAAAAAAATATAGTATAGGGATAGCAATACCTAGTCATTTTCAGAAAATAAGCTTCAGGTCCTTTTTGAGACACTCCCTATACAGAGAGCAATTTTTCTTGACTTTGACAAATTACCTTCAGGTCTGTTTCTTTACTTGTTTATTTAGGAACTGGCAATCCATATGAGTAAGTGAAGTTGTACTTTTAAAGTAGGCATTATCTTGCAGTTTTAATCACTAAATCTCATCTGCTTTTGTCAACTGAAAATTAGATTAAGAAAATAGTTTGAAATCAATAAACAAGCAGCAGCTGACATAGATATAGATATTCTGCTTATCATTAAGCATTCTACTCTATAGGTAACACTGAACACTGAAAAACAAATGGAGAACTTGCAGTCTTTCTGCAGAACTTTAAGATGAATATTGTGAAGCCCATTATTATTTGGTGTGGGCTTCTCAGTATGTTGCACCAAGTCTTTGTCATTTTTGTACTGGAGACTCTAAAGCTTTACCCTAATCAGTATAAATCTGAATCACATTTGAAAGGTGAACTTGAGGGAAATTGTGACATTTGGGGCAATTTCTGATTTCTTTTTTTTTTAGGTAAATAATTCCTTCCAATTTGAATAGATGTTCTCTTGTTGACATCTTGGGTTTAGCTGAAAATAGGTAGTCTTGCATTCAGTGCCTACTGCAAGTTTTATGTTAATTAACAGATTCATAAAAATTAAAGGATTAAGGAAATAATATCACTTGATACTGCAGTTATGCTATTTTAGTTGCAAGATTTTTCCTTTTATATCAGATGAAGCCTCCATCATCCTTTGAAAGGAAAGGACTAGCCCCTGCTGTGTGCTGTCTTTAGACTGACCACAGGGTACATCTTCACTTTAGTGGAAAATTTCCCTTTTTGTTAATACTTCTAGTTATTTCATAATTGCATCAAGGACAAGATGTCTGATTTTAAAAGAAGGTTAATGAGATATTTTCTTTCAAGGATATATGTGGTTGACATCTTAATATCTTTTACTAGCCTTCACATCCCTCATCAAGACTTTTTCTTGTCAGAGTTTGGTAGGTGTCTATCTTAGTAATATTTCCCACAGCAGAAGAAATACTCTGAACCCTCATCTTTGTGGCTTCACTCTGATGGAGGCTCTCCCTGTTTGTCTGTCCTGACAGTCTGGGTCAAATACATGCAACACCAAGAGTGACTTAGCAGGCTTTTTCTTCAGTCCTTCAGGATTAGCATTCCTGGTATGTGTCAGACTAGTCTGAGTGAAATTTAATGGGAAAGTAAACCCCTTTTTATTCTAACAAGATGTAAACTGGAAACTCATTACTAATACTGAAAAGAGATGCAAGGAATTGAAATTATTCAGGAAGTATTTGTTTTAGCATTACTAGCAGTGTTTATTACAAACAGACTTGATAAAGAGCATTGTCTCCTGGGCAGTCTCCTCCCCTCATTGGCAGTCACTGCTATTCCCATTTACTGCTACTGCTCACCAGGGGTTTCTAAAATTCTCAGCCTTCATAATTAATCAAATCAAATTATCATCTTGGAAGAACTTGCTAATGAAATACTGTCAGTGACAATACTGACTTTGGATATGCAAAAGTATATTATGAACCTTCTCACAAGGCATCCACAAACAGTTTCGGCAACTTGTGGATGAGTAAACCAGTGCCAATGAATGCCTGTGTAAGTGGAAGTAGGTATATTTTCCATAAAGTATAACCCAAATGCTTCTAAGAAAGCAAACTTTTTTTTTTTTTTTTTGTAATAAAGAGTACGGTATATTAATTAGTGCCTTTTGGAGACTGACTTTGAAGAGAAATGTTTATAGACTGGATGTGTCTGGGTATCAGCTGACTGTAAGTACAACACAGCAAAGCTGAAGAAGCCGCTTTAGATACGATACAATAGATAATATTTTAGGACAATAGAAGCTACCCTGAGACAAGGATTAGAGGAAAAGAGGTTTGAAAGACTAAAGGGTAGAGGAAAAATTGTAGAACTAAAGGAGAACAGGAAGTAATAGAAAAGGTTGAAAGAAAATTAGGCAGACACTGGAAAAAGCAAAATATTAGTGCATGGGAGAGACTTCCCTGAATTGTAGTGATACATTTTACTCCTCTCACTGGGTTATGGCACCCTGTGGATGTCCAGCATCTGCTCTCCTGAGACTGAGTTGAGTCTTTATTCCTTCACCAGGATTTTTCACACACTTCCAGATGGAGACAGTGTGATGAAGCTCTTGACTGGATTTGGCCCCCTATGCAGGGAACTCCTTGGCTGTTGCTGTATCATCCTCTGTACAAATTTATTCTCGTCTACAGGGATTAACTTTACCATGAAAATGTATGTCTTGTAAGGTAGCATTCCAGAATGGCAGACAGGGAAGAGACAGAGGTTTTGAGCAATGATGGCTGAGGGACAGATTTTCAGAGAAAAGTGGTTTATCACCTTGTGAGCAAGGAAAGAGCAGTAAAGGTCTGAGGACAGAAATAAGCATGTTACCAACTACAGAATCCCACAGCAGGAGTAGTAATCCCTTTTATACACTAGGCTCACTTTCTCTTCTGCTGATTTTTAAGTGTGGGTCATGCAACCTTCTGTCTCTACAAAGGGAGAACAGAGTGATCCAATTCATGGAAGCCAGGGCAAAAGGGAAAACTGAGATCAGTGGGTCACAGGACAGAACCTTTGAGAATGACTGAGCCTTGCGTGAGTCTGAAACAGACAGGAAAAACAAGACTTGAAACCAGAAATTGAAGCGGTAAATGAGAGTGGGTAGCAAACCAGTGCCAATTCTGTTAAAATAAAAATATTTCTGCTTTTATAAGAAAATGAATGAGCTAAAAATGTTATTGCATCTAAATCACGGTCTGTAAGGATAATGTGAAACCTCTTCTATCTCCAAGCCATTTACTGTAGTTATAGTATAGAGTAAAAGTAATTGTATTTCTTCACAAAAATAAAGAAAAACAAAGGGGGAAAAACCCCCACAAAACAAAACAAAGAGCCCCCCCCTTCTCTCTATCCAAACATATTCCAATATCCGATTATTCATTGCACAAAACAAAATTTCAGTTTCACTAAATTTGTATACAAACAGACATGATTTCATTTTTACAAGAGGTTATAGAACAAAATTCACTGGATTTTCACAAAGAGTAGTTGCCTATAAGTGTACAAAAGAGAAGTGTTAAAAAGTGCAGCACTGAAATAGTTTTCATTTTTGTGGTAGTACAATGTGAAATTAATGTTCTACCATATAAAATGTTAGAATGAATGCATATAAGATAACTGTTTTTAAAAAGGAATGTTAGAAAAAAGAACTCAATTTTCACCACTGGTTTTGTGAAAAGCTATACATATGTAAAAAAAGAAATTATAGAAATATTTTGATTGGTATTGGAAATTCATAAAAGCAAACTCATCCTTAGAAAGCTTTATTTTATCTATATAGTCTGAGAGAGGAGAGAAAAAGCAGAATGATCTGTAGGGTAAGAACAGACTGCCTGCTGTAGTTCCTATGTGGGGCTTAGAGGATTTAAACAACAATTTAGGTGCTTATATTCAAGAGCAGGTCAGAAAGCTTATTTGAAATGAAAATGCATCACATACTGGACTTTGATGTTCCTTTAGCATTTATCTTTCAGTTTCTATAGAAAATGATTTAAGGAAGGAATTTTGTGTCCTAAAAAATTGTCAAAGACCTGGTTGCTACGTATTCATCAAATGCTTCAAAGCTCATGGCCACAATCCTTTTCAAAACAGCCTTCAAGACCATAGTGGTATCTTTTAAATATATGGACAGATTTTGTTTGTTTTTAGGCTGCAGTTTTCTTCCTTTCTCCTCAGACAACTGCCATGCATGGCGACTCAGGATTGGTTATTACTCTGTTAGCATCTTGGTATACTCCCCTTCTGACATTAAGTGCAGAGCTGGACAGGATATCTTCTGTTATATCTTTTGGCAGTGAGAAGACTTAATTCCCCATTGCTGCACTAAAGATTACTATAACGTTTTTGTGTTAAACATCCATTGAGTTCAACCCTGAAACAATTAATAGAAAAGGAATGAACTGGAATGCAGGTGGAAGGGATCAGTTCTTCCAATCAATTTTCTTTCTGTCCAGTCTGATAATTTTGTGTTTCAAAACTGGCTTCAGCATGAGGAATGAGAATCATGTGTGCTATTTTGCATTTCAGCATTTTAGGAACTGGAAACTGGGAAACATGGCATTGAGTTTTTGTAACTGAACTGAGATAGGAAAGAATAACTATTTATTCTTCTGGTATTTTAACAATAAATGTAAACCCTAGACACTTTCACATCTCAATGCTCCTAAACAGAGAGAGGCTTTAGGGGGGTTCTACTTAGGATTCTTTCACTGGGAAAGTAGTCCGTATCCTAAATCTGCAGAGACAGGCATAATCTTGAGTGTCATGAATAAATATCAAACAAAATGAGAATTCAAAGGTACCTCTCTGCTTGATATATCCTTTTCGTTAGCTCTGGGTGACTGTGCTTTGAACAGTCCTGAGACTGTGTCTCCTGCAGGACACAAACTTTCTATGAAACCCTGACACACAGGAGTGCCCTATCCCAACAGGATGTCTGAACAAGGCATTTTGAATAGCAGCTGCTCTTTGTTGAATGATAGCTAATCCAGAGAGTCAACAAAATAATTCTGTTCCTTAAAAATAAATTTGTATATTGATAGTAATGTAAAAACTACCTACCTTCTTCAAAATGGACTGAAATATTTCTTTGTTGCTAGATATCTTAAAGATATTTAAAGAGCAACTTCTCAGGCTTCCTAAGTACCTTCCTAAAAGAATGACTTGATTCAGGGCTCCCAACGATTATGATGAAACCCATTTTTACTCACATCTTTCCTAAGCTGGTTTGTCTCAGATAGTCATGAATATAAATGTAAGAAGATAAATGGAGTGAGTGCCTTATACCTAAATGCAGAAAGCTTTTAAAAATGCAGAGTCTTTTAAAAAGCAATGGAGTCAGGTGACACACTGAAATCTCATTTTCATGATATTTAGCTTGCATATTATACTCCATCATCAACAGTAATAAATAGTTCCTTAACTCAAGGCTTTTATTTAGAACTTTAAAATTATTTGTTAGTAAATGTATTCTTCTTTAGTCGTCATTTACCTATTCCATCGGCATCTATTTCCTTTCCTTTTGCCTCATTTCTTTCAAGAGGCTGATACTGCCTTGGAGTAGAATGATAATCAGGCTGTATCACTTTGTTGTTCTCTGATGTCGGGCTACATGGAAATCATAAATGATGCAGTGACTGCAGCACTACAGTAGGAAACAATAAGAATACCAACACACTCATAGTTGAAGTAGGGACAGAGTTTGGCTATACTACGGAGGTGACAGCAGGCATACTGTCCAAAACAGGTAGAGATAGAAAAAAATATTAACTGTGTTCAGAATTCTTGTTTTGGAAGAAAATAAATGTGAGCGAAGAAGCCTGGTGGTGAGAAAGAACAAATAAATGCAATTTATTCTTTTTTTTTCTGAAAGAAGATACTTTATCATGTCTCAGGTAAAGTAACTTATTTTTCCCATAGAAACAGAGCCACACTTTCTGAAGAAAAGAGAGGCAATGTCTAGTGATATATTAAGGTATTGATACAAGCACTAGGAGTGGGTGAACAGTTCATTGACAGATCTAGTGTAAATGAATTGGAAAATACTTTTAGAAGAGATGTATAAAGGTTGCAATGGGTTCATTTCAAGAACAGTTTTCCTTCTGTTTAAGGGCAGATGGAGAGATGCCATTACTCTGCTGATAGTTATGCAGTTCCAGTGTCTTCAGTTTGGAAAATATGATTGCAAATGGATGTGGGACAGAAGCTGATCATATTGTTAAGCCCAGAGAAAACTCCTGTAACATCTGATGTAGCTGTGTACATTTTGAGCCTCTGAGATGTAATTGAGAGAGCTCTAAAGAAAGAGTAACAAAGATGGTAAAAGAAATTGCTGGCTGTGAATGCATCTCGAAGTTTTTTACACCAAATCAGGATAGAGTTTAATTAAAAGATCACCTTAAACACGCTTTTCAAACTGACTGCATAATCCATTTGGGACACGCACACCCATGTGCACGTAATGTTGAGGTGCACACACATGTAAAAAAGATGTTAACTATTAAAGAAGGGTTCTGAGAGGAGATGACAGCTTTGTAGAGGTGTTGATGGAATAGCTACACATCAAGTAAATGTAAAAACACACAAGAGAAGTCAGATCTTGCTTCTGTCTGAAAATCAGGTCCTGGTAAATTAGTGCTAGACATGCTAAAAACTTTGCAGATAGTAAGCAGACCAAGCTGATACCAGTAGAAGTTCATACCTATATATTTCATTGGCTTTTGGGACTGATTTATTGTAGTGAAGTAAATGCTCATCATTCTCACAGGGTAAATTTGGCTCTTTGTGACCTCAAAGCACATCACTTGAAGTGGGGAATGGGTCACTTTAAAGTGACATCTAACAAGTTTATTTTCTCCTCCATGTAGCCAGTACACTGTAACACTTTCCAAGCTTCACACATGCATTGCAACTTTAAAGTACATGCCGCCTACATGTAAAGGCTATTTCAAGTACCTTAACTAAATGCGTTTGCAAGCTAGATCTGACAGTGAAAAGTAAGCTAAAACCCTGTATCATTTTTGGGAGGGATTAGACTGAAAACATGAGCTGAGCTGTCTCTAGATGCCTATTTTTAACATAGACCTCAGATGTGGGGGATTTGGATGATATCAGTTTGGGGGGTTTTGATAGAATTAATTTTAGCCTGCAATGCCATGCCAGAAATTCTGGTGATTCCTCTTTGTGAACTAATCCTTTCTTTTCTCTCATGTTAGTTTGATACATCAGGAGAAAAGCATATATTTCTTTTGTTCTAGATGGTTAGATTTACTTCACATTAAAACACATGGATTTTGTGGTAGTGAAATCTTACATGTATTTTAAAATCAAAATATGGAAGTTGCCATTGATACTAGGGATGTCCACACTATAGAACAAGTACCTAGAAAGGTACATCTAGAAAGGATCAATTAATGCTACAAGGACAAGCTTGTAAGAGCACTTAATCCAGAGATCAGTAGAGATTGATTAATTTTTTTTTTTTACATTTGAGCATTCTCCTACTTCTTCTGATACATTTTTCATCAATTCTGGTTTCCACCTGTGCCATGTTCAAGTTAAATTTATTTTAGAGATTCTCCTTAATCATCTAGTCTGGTGCTTGGAAACCTTAGCACTGTTTGTTGTTTGTAGAAGACCGGCATTACCTTAATCATTCATTCCAGGTTATAGACCAGTCTTTCCATGGCCTGCTCTTACACCCTCCTTAAGCTTCCACTGTTGATTACTCTTTGAGAAAAGACATAGGAAGACTTTTGGGTGATACAATTGTACATAATTTTTAGTTTGTTCTATCCCTTTAATTTCTGCCCTGGTTTTGTCTTCATTCTACATCTATGCTTGGATTTATTTTTACTTACTTATTTTTTAATCAAAGCCATGATCATTCATAGGAAAAACTCTCTTGTAACCTTAATGGAAGAGCAATTTTTTTTCCCCTTAGAATTCATGTTTATTTTCATATACATTTCATTTGCTACTGTGGTAAGTTGACCTTGGCTGGCCATCAGATGTCCACTAAGGCCACTCTATCATTCCCATTCTCAACAAGGTGTGGTGGAGAAAATAAAATTAAAATCAAAATCCTGAGATAGAGACAGGGAGATCACTTACCAAATACTGTCATGGGCAGGACAAACTTGGCTTTGGGAAAATTACCTTCATTTATTGTTAATTAATAAGAGAGAAGGATAATGAGAAATAAGAACAAATCGAAAAACACCTTTACCCTATCCCTTCCTTCTTCCCAGGCTTACCGTTGCTCCCGATTCTCCGCTCCTGAGCGGCACAAGCAGACAGGGACGGCAGCTCTGCTGAGTTAATCACACGCTGTCTCCGCCATTCCCTCCTCACCACACCTTCCCCCTCCTCCAGAGGGGGTTCCCTCCCACGGGAGGCAGTCGTCCACTAACTTCTCCAATGTGAGTCTTTCCCACGGCTGCAGCTCTTCGCAAACTACTCCAGTGCGGGTCCCTTCCACAGGGCACAGTCCTTGAGAAACATGCTGCTCCCACTGGGTCACAAATCCTGCCAGCAAACGTGCTCCAGCATGGGCTCCTCCCTCCACGGGGCCTGCCAGGAGCCTGCTCCAGCACAGGCTTCCCACAGGATCACAGCCTCCTTTGGGCATCCCCCTGTTCCGGTGTGGGGCCCTCCAGGGGCTACAGGAGGATCTCTGCTCCTCTGTGGATCTCCATGGGCTGCAGGGACACAGCTGCCTCACCGTGGTCTGCACCATGGGCTGCAAGGGAATCTCTGCTCTAGTGCCCGGAACTCCTCCTCTCTCTCCTGCACTGACCTTGGGGTCTGCAGGGTGTTGCTCTCACACATTCTCACTCCACTCTCTCAGATGCTGTCGCACACCTTTTTTTTCCCCCATTCTCAATTATCCCAGAGGTGCCAGCTTTGGGCAGCAGTGGGTCCTTCTTGGAGCTGTCTGGAACTTGCTCTGTTCAATGTGCAGGCAGCATCTGGCATCTTCTTACAGAAGCCATCTCTGCAGCTCCTCTCCTCCTCAAAAAAACCCCTTTCCATGTAAACCCTATACAGGTAGCATTCTGAAATGTGGGTACCCATCACTGGATATTGCTGCCCAGCCCATGTGGCTACCATTTCAATAACTGCAGTGCATTGCTTGAGCATTACTTTAAGCAGCAAAGTTCATATGAGCTAAATTCATAGGCTTTTGGTGCCAATCCATAGTACAAGTCTTTCTCTAGTCTCACTAATGCAAAGTCACCACATCCATGGAAGCAGAGGTACCACAGTGGTTCTTGTATGCAAGAGATCAGAACGTCCCCCTTTTGTCACACCCTTTGGTAAATTCTTGATAGGATAAACACATTCCCACAAGTTATAGATTATTAATTCCTTTCAGATTATGTGCTGTAACTATTTAATATTTATTTACTTTCATTTATTTACTTTCTTTCAATAAATAAAAAAAGCAAAACTTGTGTACAGTTAGGTCTGAGTTCTGGAACACTTCATGTAGTGTACTGGAGGAACTGAAAAAACCTGATTTAGAGTAAAAAAAAATGCTGAGGCTTTGGTAAGTAGAATATAAACAGGAATAGGAAGAACAATACTGCAGATCTAATTTGTTTTATTGATTCTGTTTTGGTATTGATTTTGTCTTATGTTTCTTTCTCTTCCAAAGCTCTGCCTCTGCAAATAAACTTCTTTGTGACACTTGTTTATATTGATAGCATAATATGGTGTGCAGTATAAAAAATAGGTTTGTGAGGCAAGTGGCAAGCTTTAACATCTGGATATGGAAACACTTATGTGACACTGCCTGTCTGAGGAGAGATTTTAGGATTAGTTCATGTTATATAGTATGTCTGTCAGATATGCTAGATTACAGTTTTCATGTTTGTATTTCTGTGTTTAGTAACTCAGAGAACTAAGATTACAATTTCCATAATTATTTTTCATAGTTGTGATGTATTTCATAAAGATATTTCAGAGTTTTATACGTCTCCAACATCTGTAGTGAAAACTTTAAAACTAGACCAATAAAATAAAATAAATACAATATCAATACAATAACCGGCAGAGCTGTGAGCTCATTCATAGGTTTCCTACATAATAATTTAAGCTCCACAAAACTGCTTTTACGTGGCTAGCTATGCTACCAGTAAGACAGAAATACCTACTCAGATATTAACTTGTGGGTGTCCCCTGTAATCCCGCTTGTAATGTATCTGTGAGTACATTTAGCTAAACACAGACTTGTGAATTGACTTTAGCCCAGAAGCCATAACTTCATGCTGCTGTTCTGCTTGGCACAGACTAAATTCCTATCTATCATCACCTGTCTGTGTAGTCATATTTCATGTAGAAGAAGTGATGCTGTGTTTCTAGACTGTTGTTTGACAGGTCTCTACCCAAGACACATTTCTTTAGTTTATGCTTTTGCCACAGCTCTCCAGGAAATTTTTAGGCAATGGACACTTTTAGTGTAGCATGGTAATAATGTCTTAGGTTTAATAATAATAATCACATTATCAACTACATTGAGAAAAAAGTTATTTCACTACAAAGCACTGCAAAGTATGTCTATGTTAACAAGTGCTATAATATTATTTTCTTTTATTCTAATAATATTTGTGTTTATATTTTTCTGAAATGAAGGTGATTTTTTTCTCCTCATTCCTGAAGGGATTTAATATCTGAGAGGTACCTTAGATTATGCTTTAAAGAAAAGCTTGTGTTACTTAAAGATGACAATTTACCAAATGTTAGTAGCCAGGTGCTTCTTATCCTGCAATAAGAGGAAGATAAATTTTGAACTTTTAGTTATAACTGCATTTTAAAATATTTAATACAAAGTTCTGTCCAGGTTTTGGCTGGGATAGAGTTAATTTTCTTCCTAGTAGCTGGTGCAGTGCTCTGGTTTTTTTCATTTAGTGTGAGAATAATGTTGATAGCACTGATGTTTTAGTTATTGCTGAGCGGTGCTTACCCTGAGTCAAGGACTTTTCAGTGTCTCATGTTCTGCCAGTGAGGAGGGGCACGAGAAGCTGGGAAAGAGCATAGCGGGGACAGCTGACCCGAACTGGCCAAAGGGATATTCCATACCACAGAATGTCATGCCCAGTATGAAAACTGGGTCGAGTTGGCCGGTAGGAGCCCATCACTGCTGGGGGACCAGCTGGGCATCGGTCAGCAGATGGTGAGCAATTGCATTGTGCATCACTTGTGGGGTTTTTATTTTTTTTCCCCCTCTCTTTTTGTTATCTCCCATTTCATTACACTATTATTAATAATATGAATACTTTATTTCCATCATTAACTGTTCTTATCTCAGCCTATGGAGTTTACTTTTTTTCCCATTCTCCTCTCCATTCCAGCATGGGTAATGGGGGAGTGAACGAGTAAGTGCATGATACTTTGCAGCTGTCTGGGGTTAAACCACAATGGTTCTCATATCTAATTCTGTAAAATATATGTTTCTGAGGTATTCATGGTCTACCAGACAGAAATTACTCACCTTAAGTATTACTTTTTATGTAATTCATAACAGTGCCTTGTTTTATTCTTGTTTGGAGAATGCCTGCTAGATAGTTTGAAGATTTTATTCATATGCACAGTATAAAATGTCTGTGTTGCATGAACCAAACTTTATCTTAGTATGTTCTTCAACAATGAAAAGCCTGTAATAATAGAACAAAAATTCTTAGTTAACAGTTTAGTAGTCCTTCGTTTTAACATTGATTCTCAGGCAAGTAATTGAAAAGGCTATGTTATTGTGGTTGTAAAATTTCCTCATGTTCCTCTTATAGTACTGATCTTCTAGGTTTGTGGCTCAAAGAAACCCTGAATCTTTTTTAAAGAGAATGTGTTTTATGTTTAAGGAAAAATTTATTCTCTGAAGCACTGTTCTGAAAGAGTAAGGAGGGGAAATTAATTTTAAGTATTTAAATAACAAGCTGTCAGGTAGGTTGGCAGTTCTTTTTGGCAGGTACTTAATTCCAAAAACTGTCAAGATTGATGTCATCTTTGTAGTCCTAACAGTAATTTTCCTTTCCCACAAAGCAAGAATGCAAATCCTAAAACACTACATATAACATGAATTTTGTATTATACTTTATTTCTTTCACTTAATAAATAAATATAACCTAGTGCTTCTTGCAGGTAACTGAAATTGTTAATATTGATTTTCTTTGAGGTGTTTATTATGAAAATTGCTGTGAGTGATTGTTCTGTATAAGTAATCAAATGTTTTGGTGAGGTTGTCTATCAGCCTATATTTTATTAAAGGAAATCACTTCAATTTTAAGGAAGATGCTTTGGGAGAAAAAAAAGAAAAAAAGAAACCAGAAAGTTTTTTCGTTTACCAGTTGCATTGTGTTTGTTCATCATGATAATACACATTTGGTTCCTTTCAAAAATAAGTTTTGATTAGTAGGAAAAATTTCAAAACACTGTCAACTTCTTAGAAAACCTAAAGATATTTAAGGACCAAAGTCACACTTAGAAGAGCACCAATATGCATACATTAGTGTTCTTGTAAATTTAGCACTGTCATCTTTCATTTCAGCTTGTAAAAATAAAACTGAAGTCTGCAGGAGACAGATGTGAAAGAGAAACAGTTCTTTTATCTTTAGAGATGAAAGAAGTAGCAGTGTAGTATTAACTATTCTGAAGTTTGGTTAATTATTCTCTGTTCTTGGAAATTTTTCAAAGATTTACTCTTTAGCTTTAATATTACAAGGACTCAATATGTATATGGCATTAACTCATTTTCCAAGGCAGTTAATTTCAATAGGTCAGGACCTACATTGACTTGGTGAAAGAGGCAGTAAACTTATAAGTTAACTATGACTTACTAAGTGATTTCCTTCCCCTTTTGCATTTCTGTTGTCCAGATTGCAAACTGCAACTAAAGAGTAAGTATTTGTGACTCCTAATCATATCGATTTGCGTAAATCACCTAGTCATGATGGAATATATTCTGAAGTGTTAACCCTTTTGGTTAATTAAAAGAAGAAATTGTGTCAGTATAAACCTTGAGTCCTAGGTTCTAATACTGCGAAGTTACTTGAAGAAGCACTAGGTTTGAGAAGAGGCTGAGTTTAGTGCTTAAAACAGAATTTTATGGCTGTACAGAAGTTGCAGTGAGCTGTATTGCTCAAAAATACTGTTGCTTTTGCTTGATGATGACTGAAATAATCTTGAAAAAAAGGCTTCTCCATGTGAAATTCAAGGATTTTAGAGATTTGCAAGCTGTAGAAAATCTAGGTACTGAAGACTAAAAGGTTGAGAATCAAGCCTGTCATAGGCTTTTGATGTAGACGTCTAATATTTAAAATGGCTCATCAGGCAATTTTCCTGTTATCACTGTATAGCTTTTGAAAAGGATAATCTCATTTTTCTGTCCACAGTTTTGCATCTAACAGGCAGACACCCAGGTACATGATTGACAGAGCAATCTCAAATGTTAACCACTCATCCCTATGAAGTGCTGATGCTGGACACGTGCATGACTCCTTAAGGCCACTGAAAAAATTCCCACCCAACATGGATAAAAAAATAGAGAAGTCAGGCAAAGAGCAACAGAAAATGTCTCAGTAAAACTATTAACTATATAAACAGCATATTAAGAGGTGAAAAGTTTGGGGGATTTATGATCTCTAGCTTAAAGGCATCAACCGGCTCAGTTTAATGCGTGTGTGCCTCTATGTGTGTCTGTAAAAACTACATTCTTCGTTTTGACTGTACAATGTTGAGTTTAGTGATTTCCTGTGACAGCAAGTTTCACTTCATGTTTGATAGATTGTTCAATATTGACATAGGAAGAAATAGCAAGCATCATATGTGATTATACCATCAATTCTTCTTAAGACAGAAGATAGGGTAGTGTTAAAATTGGCAGTATAGTATAATTATCTAAGATTTCTTTTTCTATGTACATGATAAAGTGACAAGATTTGGGGACTGGATATCAATAACTATTGTGGAGTATTCATTGTGTACATGCTTAAAAAGAGATTCCCAGCTCTAGAAACAGGATAGAAAGAGAGTGAGTTTCTGTAGCTCTTTCACCAACTTTTATCCCAGTACCCCTCTCCCAAAATCATAAACTGCAATATGGGTTTTGTGTATTGAACCTATCATAAGCATGAAGTTATTTTCTGGAAATTATTAATAATATTTGGATAAGTGCCAGTGAGAAGGAATATTGTTTTCCATCCCGTCACATGTAGAAGAAAGGCATTTGTGCTCCCACTCTGTAAGGTCGCTCTCTAACTATGTGCAACTCAGAAAAGCCTCTTGAATACAGCAGTGCCAGTTTAATTGAGGCATTGTTCTTATCAATGCTTTTGCAGATGCTGTAAGCAGTAAGCCATGTGAGTCACTTACAGAACTTTCCAAATTACTTTCCATGTTTCAATGATGACAGTGAAAGAATTCATCGTAGCCATGGCCCCTCCAAAGCTCTTGGCTAAGTACAGTTAGTTTTTAAAGCAGACCTACAAGGTTACTATTATAAACCCCCCAAAAAGTTATGGAGGACTCAAAGTAATTTTCTTCCCATCACAGTCTGATAGTTGAATAATAAAGACCATTTCTGATCTTTATTGCAAGACTAAGATACCAATGCACAGAATCAGGAAAAAGCAATGAACAAAACTGGATCACTCTATGTATTGCTGTTTGGATTTTGCTGTGTAAGAGCCTGAAGAAAAGAAGTATGAGGGAATCCTACTTTCTGGTCACTGAAGTTTCCTTGAATTAGTTATTGCCACACCATTTTGCTGCAACAGCTTTCAGTGTCAGCCACTAGCAATCCTTCAGAAGAGGAGGGTGTTTCTGCACAACCTCACATTAGCATTCACCTCCGTTCTTTTGTTCCAGCTCACCTCCAGACTTCCCTGGAGCTACTGAGCTACTGCAGAAAGGCAGCTGAAAATTGATAACTGTAAATTGTAAAGAGATCCGAAAACTACAGGAAGAAGTCTCTCACATCTATTTTTTGACTTCTGTCTGGTCTAAGCAATTTCATTAGGAGGTCTCATTTTGGACGGTAAATTACAAGTAAAGAATACAATTTCATACCGTTTGAGGAAAGTTAGTACGGTGCTGGGTCTCATTTTAGAACTGGATCAATTGTATCTCTGCAACTTTTACAGTATAGGGGAGAATTTTTAACACAAAGGTCTTCTTACCTCTGGTACAGGCAGAAAAATGGAAAGGTAGAAAGAAGGAAAATTTACAGAAAAAAAAAAGCCTAGTGTAACCTTCAAAGAAGGTTATTGTTTGAAGTGTTAGAAATTATGATAGAAATTTAAAGGTATGTTTACAGCTAGACACTCTCAAACAAACCGTGAAATAGTCGTAAGACAAAAGCAAGTTACCAGCACCACCACAGAATTCAGGCTGGATGGCTGCTTTGACCTAGGGGCATTTATTCAAGAACAAACCTAGTTATGAAGTTCTTCCTGTAATATTATGCAGCTATCAGGTTTGAATTTGGTAGTCTGTATAACTAGATCATAGTGCAAATGCAAAATTATTGGGAGGCTATATAACCATCCATAAGAGAAGTTAATTAAAGGTTTAAAATATCAAGACAAAAGTAGTAATTTCTGCAATTTCTTTGAAAATAATCGGTTTCTTCATTAATTCATCATGAAGTTTTCCTGCATCCTTTAAAAATCACCATAGAAATCTTTCTTTATAGAAAGATAAGGTTTAAATTTGAAAGCACCATTGTTTTAGCCATTTAAAGTTGCATTGGACAAAAGACCTGTAAATCAGACTCTATAACATTTAGATTGCTTGTATTTTGTCTTTTGACTTGTCTTTATTTTTTGATCTTACCATTGCCTGAACTCTCTGCATGTCTAGGAAATGTCAAGAACAACAGCTTTTCCTGGTTTATTTATAATTTGGAATCCTCTTTTTGAAACCTGAAACAGAAAATATATATACATCTAGTAATGTATTAGTTCATGGTTTTCACTCCCTTAAAGTAGAACATGTAGTTTTAGAAAAGTGTGCATACCTTATTCTATTTAAAGTGAATACACTTTCTTTTCTTTTTCCGAATAGTTAAACAGAGGAGAGGACCTGATGACAGTAAATGGAAAGGCAAGACCTACCTGGTTTTTAAGTTCATCCATCTAGAGTTATACAAAATAGATGTAGAACTAAAGATCAGCTAGGGGGTTTTTTTAGACAATATTACTAACCATATATTAAACTGAGAATGCATGAGATTATACTGGAATCCTGAAACTGTTTATAAGACAAAACAAAGAAAAAAATGCCATTTATTTTCAACCTATCTGGTTGGTCTTAAGAATTAAATAGCAATCAAGATGTCTCATCAAATTAATTCAATACTTTAAAAGCAATACTAAACTTTCAGTGAAATCTTATGTTTTCCTCCTTTATTCTTCTCAGAGTCAAAACATGTTATAGCTGAATCTGAATGCCTGCCCACAAGAATAGGAAAAAAATAATAAATATGTTGAAAAGCAGTAGTACTTTTTATTTACTCTGAAGAGCTGTTTTTACTGCTATTCACAATCATGGTGTAGATGTCTTCTGAAAAATACAAATATAATGCCTGTGTGTATCAGAATGCACCTTTCACTTGAAAACCTGTTACATCATTCTTGGCAAGAAAAGAGAAAATGAAAGGGGGAAGACTGTAATTATATTTTATTTCAGCCTTTTCCGAATACATACAAAATGTTTCCAAAGAATTTTAAGGTGTGCATGGAACAGAACACAGCTAAAATCTCAGCCAATGTCATACAGCTTCCCCAAATACATGTGTCTATCTCAAAAAAAAAAAAAATCAATATAAGGTGATAGATAGGGTCTTACAAGTTCCAGAGACAATAGCTGATTTTTTTTTTTATTATTATAGAGACACTAAAGTCAGTTATATAGGGGTTATATGTGACTTCACATAATCATAGAATGGCTTGAGTTGGAAGGTAGCGTAAAGATCATCTAGTTCCAACCCCTGATAATTCTCGTGACACTTCTATGGAAGGACAAGAATACAGTTAAACCACAGCTGGGACTACTACCTTGAGTGCCAGGCACTGGCATTTAAAAAACACAGCTGCGCAGCACCTGGTTGCCCCTAATTCATCCAGGGCCTTTAAGATTCCACTTGTTTCAGAGGCTGACTTCACCTAGAGTCAGAGGTTGACTCCACGGTTCCCTTTATTCAAAGTGATATAATACAGCAGCAAATTAAATTATCTACTCAGGTGATAGGTAGCATACAGTGGGACCTCACCTTGTAGCAGTTGGAGTACGTGGGCACAAATTATGATTAATCTTTATGCTCTTTTTATGCTTTAAGACTTACAGACATATGCTCTGTGTTCTTTATAAAGTGACATATCTTATCATGCATTACAAATTAGATAATCATGTATTCCTGTACTAAATACACATGCAAGCCCTCATCATGGACTGCAATCCATTTAGTGCATGTTATGTACTGCACTATATATGCCATGTCTGAACAATTTCTACACCACATGGATATAATCCAGGATTTATGCAGCCATTGGTCAGTCTTTTGCTATTCCACCAGGCATCCTGCTCATTGTTGTAACATAGAGTGCTTGTCAGTTGCACCCTACAGATTCCTGTGGTTACAATTCCTTCATGGCTTCAGCACTTAGATTTGATGTTTCCAGGTTTGTGAAGCATCATGATAGCCTATAGTTGAAATAATCTTGAATGACATAAAACTTATGATTCAGACAATTCATTTTATTGCTTGAAATGTCTTTGATATCAGTCTACCTGAAATTTTAAATTCACTCCTTTCTAGGGTAACAATATGACTTTTGGGCCACATAAAAACAGTGTGAAGGATCATAAATTAAATGTCTTTGTATAATTATATTAAAAATTTAAAACCATTTAATAACCACTAAAAATAAAAACCAAAATTGGTTTAGAATGTGGTAGCAAAACATTTAATTTTGCTCCACACACTTTAAAAAGAAATTATTATTAGTTTGCAAATAAATTCTAGAGGATAATTTTAATTTCATGTTCAACTGATCTTTTATTTGATAGTCATTCCAAAAGGAAGTTCTGCACTGTTAAGCTCTCTTTTGGCAGCTCGCAGTCTTAACATTTGCTGCTGACAATTGTTGGCAAGAAGTATTGATATTAGTAATATGAAAGAAGTATTTCTTTTCCATAACATTTAACTCTCAGCAACAACAAAATAGCTATTTAGCACTCTCTCTGGGGATTTCCACATTCCAAATGATACTGAAAAGCACATGGACCTGTTGGAGTGAGTCCAGAAGAGGATGACAAAGATGATCAGAAGGCTGGAGCATCTCTTCTGTGAAGACAGGCTGAGAGTGTTGGGCTTGTTGTTCCTGGAGAAGGCTCCAGGGAGATCCTATAACACCTTCCAGTACCTAAAGAGGGCCATGGGAAAATTGGAGAGGGACTTTTTACAATGGCATGTAGTGATGGAACATGATGTAATGGCTTTAAACTGAAAGAAGCTTGTTTTAGATATTAGATATTAGGACAAAATTCTTTCCTGTGATGGTAGTGAGGCACTGGCACAGGTTGTCCAGAGAAGCTGCGGATGCCCTGAATTCAAGGCCAGGTTGGATGGGGCTCTGACAACCTGGCCTATTGGAAGGTGTCCCTGCCCATGGCAGGGGTGTTGGAACTGGCTCATCTTAACGGTCCTTTCCCAACCCAAACCATTCTCTTACTTATGATTAATTTACATAAGATATCTAAAGCCTCAAACTTTTTTAATAACAATATCCTTATTATAATAACCTTCAATAATGACATTCTGAAGTGTTTTAATTGTTTAAAATTTTGGAGTTTTTTCAAACTGTCAGTAACTGTGAACTAATCTTCTTTAAGGAAAAGTAATATGAATACACCATTGACCTAATTGTAAATTAAAATAATTCTTTCTCTTGATGACTCTTAACTGCAGCAGGCTATTTGATATCCCTTGCTTTTATCTCCAACGGATTTTAGCTGTTTGTACCATAGAAACTGTCATAAAAACCTTTTAGCTTGCAGATTTTTTTTTGTTGTGTTTGGGTTTTTTTCAGTTAGATCTACAAACCTTTAGTATCAGTTTGCTGTTTTGCCACTTGTCAGTAATATCTGTGTCAGCTGTATTCATAATGAAAGTTGTTTCACCAATGTCATTATAAATCTCTCATATTCTATTGTAAAAAGGCAGGTCTAGCAGTACCTGTTTTCTGTCTAGTTTTCTGAGATTGGACAGAACTGCAGTGCTCTGAGTATTGCATCAATCCTTCTTCCACCATCATAATCTAGGTGTTTCCTATTGCTGATAGAAATTTCATTGCTATATTGGTTGACTCCTTACTGGCTCAAAAATAACTACTAGAAAAATCCTATTTGCACTGTCGTTCATATAAACTCTTCCTCACTTTACTTAGTGATGAAAACAGTAGAGTGCCCTCCAAGAGAATCTAGAACTTTTGTTTAGCAACTCTATAATTCACATATTCTATAATTCACATGTTCTATTTTTGGTATTTTTTCACTTACTGGTCATATTCAAAGAATCTATTGACATTTGCAAATGAAAAGATGTTTTCTTTATGAAAACTGACTATTCCATGGTTTGACTTTTCTTTCTAAGACTTGAATAGCATTTGTCTTGTTCTCTGATAATATAATCCACTCCTTTGAAAAAGTGTCAGTTAAAGCATATCCTATCTTCAAACTCTTCTGTTTTAATGGGTGCACGGATACTCCTGTGTGCGATCTTGTCCCGTACATTCATGTTTTCTACAGCTTTCATATTTGCACTTGTTTCTTTAAAAATAGTTTTAGCCCTTTTAGTACACTTTACTTTGAAAAAGTGGAGTATCTTAATTTTAAGATAGCAGAAGGTTCATGTATGTGAATTCTGCCATACAAATCTGTTTACAATGATGACAATGTTAAGTGACTAAAGCTTCTTTGAATGATTAAAAAAGTTCATGAAAATGTACTATGAACTATTTTCACTTTTTTTTTTCCCTTATTAGATTCCCAAATTACACTTTCATGCCTGTACCTCAGTGTGTGTACAAGTATTCATATTGATTATGAAAAGGAAAATACTCTCTCCTACGAAGCATTGATACATTTTTAACACCTACGACAGGAGAAGACATTTGTGTCAGTCTTCTTGCATCTCTCTGCAAACAAATGCTAGTACATGAAAAGTTAATCCATCTGTTCCTACTTCTTTGAAGAGCTGCTTAATTTCTGTAATGTATAAAGATGGCTTTTCAGTTCTCTCTCCTCATCATCAGCAGAATGAAGGCAATTAAATTCCTCCAGAATGCCTTAATAATAGCTTATTTTTCTCAGACTGAGCTATTGGCTGGTCTGGTTTTCCACCTTCTCTGCTGTTCATTCATAGATCAAATACCAGCTAACTGCAGGGGCCTGTTACAAATTGGAGACAGTAATTTGTCATATATATTATTTCTATAATAGGCCTTTTGAGTTAGTTAAATTGCTTCAATTAAGTAATACAATGAGATCTGTATTTATCTATGTAATCTTGTATTAAAAAAAACCCACAAAAATTAGTGTCACATGCATTAACACAGTGATTTTCACAAAAATAAAGAATTTAGCTTTCAATTTAGAAAGTTTTCCATTTAAAAGTTTTCCAAGTGATGTTTTCCAATATGTTATCTGTACCAAGTTATGATAACAGTAAATAGCTAGTTCTGGTTACAGCTGGCTTTTTTAGCTGCAGCAGACATTTTGGCATTTGGAAATTATCCTCATCTGGTAATCTGCTTTCAGAGCAAAATTTAATTTCTATGGATGGATACATCAATTGAAGATTAAATAGCATGTTTAGATTCTGGATCTGTGCTTTATATCTCCTGCTACAACAAAGATGCAATTCTCTCTGGATTTTCTACCATTCCCTTTTCAAGGCTGCTGAGAAATATTTTTTGTTTCATGTCATGTGTTTTAATAGTTTTTGATTTCCCCATAAATTGATTTTGGACTGCAGCTTCTCAAACTTGCTATCAGAGAAATATATGCATAGCTTGAAGAAAATCCATACTTCTATTTTTGATTCTTCAAAGAGAAAAGAGTGTGTCTAATGAGTGAAGATGTGTTAGAGATGTTCAGTTAAAGTATAACCCTGTAAGATGTTTCTGAGTGCACTTCTGAAATGCTAATTTTGCTAGTCGGGTCCGTTTAGATAGGTGTTTCCTCAGTATTCATTCTCACTAATGGTTTGTAAAATCCAGAATACTGATGCCATAGTGCAGTAAATAAATTATTTTTCTGGTCCCTCTAATATAATATATATAATATGTCCCTTCAAGGTAGAGCCCCACACATAGAGGATTTTCTCCAGTTAAAACTCAGCCCTCTACTGGGATTGTATGAAGCAAAGACAGAATTATCTGTAGTTCTGGTAAAAAGTATTTAATGTGGCAGCACCAGAAGGTTTCCCAGAGTATATGTACAGCTTGTGCCAGGTGCTGTTGTGGGTGTTTGAAGTCGAGCACTGCAAGGTGTGTAGAAGTATCTATTCACAGATGGTACTATGTGTGTGCGGCAGCTGTGTAAATCCTTGCTCTCTATGACTCAACAGTGGTGGACAAAATAGCTCAAGTTTCATCATCTAAGGGTTTGTTTCCTCCCAGAACCTGTGTTTGCAGCTGGTCTCCTCATGATTTTTAGTGAAAAAAGCCTGTATAAAACTGTAGGCAAAAATAACATTTAAAGGTGCTTCATTTTCTTTTAATATGGTGTTTTCAGGTTCTCTTCAGTTTCTCATGCTTGTATCATTTAATGTGATTTTCATCTCCCTGTAGTTGTAGTAAAGGATGAGCAGGGGGGAAAAATCCAAGACGACAGTGGCATGGACTACAAAACTTGATGACAGCTCTCAATTATGAAAAAAAAACCCCAATGCGCTAATAAGAACAGAAGATACAACAACATTATGATTTTATTTTAGTGGTTCATTTAATTTGTTTCTCTTTAGCTGTTCATTTGGATGTACATGGTTTATGAAATGCTTTTCAAAGTAGGCACTTGTATATCAGTATCAGTTTTCTAAGATTTAAGAAAGAGTTTATTATAGATAACAAAGAGGAGGTGCCCAAATTAGACTTGTTTCTGGTTAAGAATGAGAAGATCTGGCCAGAGAACCCAGAAAAACAGTAAAGCTTTTTGCATATCTATAACAATCCCTACTGAGAGCAAAAATAAAGCTTGAATATTTGATAAAGTGGAGACAGTCTTAGAATTTGTAGGAAGGAAGTGGGAAAGTTAGCAACCTGCCTAAGGAACAATATGTCCTAGAAAATAAAAATAATAATAATTTTTTTTTTAAAGGCTGGGCTATTTTTAAGCAAGAGTTTGTTTTGACCCAATAAAAAGAGAGTCCTTGGTATTCTTAATAGAAAAGACATTAAAACATAGTGATGTGAGTGGGTGGCTAAGATATTTCAAAGAAATTAGTTCCTGTATCTCACTCTCACGTACTTTTAAACATGTTTTAATGGCAGTTTGTCATCACTGTGTGGTAGTGAAGATAATCAATGCAATATGTTCTTCAAGATTATTATGACAGTTAATTCATGACTAAATAAATTATGTGTAAGAAAGAAGGAGCAGTTTTGGAGCTGGCACCCAACAGAATATTTCATCTCTGCTGTCATTTCATTTTTTGATTGCTTTTTTCTTTTCTTTTTTCTCTACCAACCAGGAGTCTTTGTGTAATTTTTACGGGAATTTGGATTGATTAGTGAAGTTATTTAAGTAATACTTTGTTTTATTAGAACACCTTGTTTTAACCCTTCTTTATATCATCTCCAGTAATTTTATAATCACTCTTTAGGAGGAATCAATAAAGCCTAAAACCTAACAGAGAAATAAATAGTTAGAGGTTCACTACATAGTTACGGTCTCTTCGTGTTTTATTATAGGATAAGCAAGCCCAGTTCGGCTTCCAGAAAGGCTAAACACCTTGAAACTTTAAATGTTAATTGTGTGAGTTTGAATGAGAGCATTCAAAACTCTGATGATCATCACACTGATCAAGAAACCTGACCATGATGTGGTCATGTGGCCACATAATCATCAATTAAATTTAGACTATATATGTCCTTCATTTCACTAATTATTAGAGGTGCTTTGTACATTTTACTGAGTTAATTAAATTGATTTTTAAACTAGTCAGTTTAAATTACTTTATGCTGCTTTGGGGAGGCTTTAAAATGGGCAGCTTTACTTGAATTATGTTGGATTCGTTTCTCAGCAAGTTACCAGGCTAAACCAATATTTCATTTTAAAGGGAAGAAGCATATATTTGCACACAGAAGTTTGTACTAGCTGAAGAATTATTCTAAGAATTTTGGTGGGGGTTTTGTGCAAGTTCGATTTCTCTATCTTCATGTCACTTAATTCATTATTAAACAGATCTTTTTATAGTCCCCTCATACTCCTGGTAACCCCAACAACAGAAAGATGTGGGCTCAGAGAAAATCTGTGTTTGAACAGCTGTCTTGATTGTTAAAATGGAAAAAGAAGACAAGCAATATTGATGTATTTCATAGAAACATCTCTATGTTGCAATGAGGGTGGAAATATTGTTTGAATGTTAGTGATAACAGGTTTACAGCTGTTATAAGGATATACCCAGAGAACAATAAACATGTCCAGTGACTTTCTGTGGACTGTCTTCTTTAATCAAAATTGCTCCTGAAGAAGCAAGATGAATGATTAACTTTAACTCATTCTGTCTCATTCATTTTCAAAAAGGCTGAACAGGTAGACAGAAGAATTTACTTATTGGAAGGTTGTGACTGCCCAGTTGAACCTCTATTAAAGATATGACATTCAAAGTCAAGTAATTGCATTTTGATGCTTTCTTTTATACCCCCATATTTCTTGTTTTCTTGCTTCTTATGATTGTGTTTCTATATAAAGCCTTTCTGCTCTTTACTTCGTAATTCCATTTGCCAAAGCACTTAATTTACAGCTAAATGCTCAAATATATCATTTACTTCCAAGCTTGTCTTAATCTCTCCAATACTTTAAGTTTACATATCTATGTGACAGGTTTGTGTGTAGAAGAGTAAAATGTTTCAGTAACTGAACACAGGGGAAAAGAAATATTTTTACTTGCACCTCTGTTCTTTAATAAACAATTTTTCCTGTTCTGGATTGTAGGAAAATGTGTTGCCTTAAATATCAGCACTGCTTTTTAGTATAGTAATTTCCAGAAAATCTTTTTATCATAGAATTTTGAGAAATTAAATGCCATTTGTGTAACTTTAAAAGTGAGATTTAAGTCTCAAAGCTATTCTTGATACAAACAAAAACCAATAATATCAGCAGCTTTATTATCCATAAAAGCCTTATAATTTTGGAAAAACCAAAACAAACAAGCAAAACCAAACCAGTTTTGCTAACTTTATTGTTTAGGTAAAACTGAAAAACAAACAAACAAAAAAACTGTTGCTTTTTTAACACTATAGAACAAAATAATTTTATAAAGACCATATTAGGTGGACATCTGGACATTAAACTGAAATGTTTGGGTTTAATAAAAATCTTGCCAAGTTAAACTTGTCAGTGTGTAAGACAATAAAGTAAGGTTTAAATGAATGTATATATCTGTACCTACGTGCATATACATCTGTATGTACATGTGTTAATTCTTCTAACCTGCTCAGACCAAGCCAACTGGGACTGGTGTGACCCGACACAATATGTGTCTCACCCACAAAACTGGACCTAAAGGCTGGTGAATTAGGAAAACCAAACAGCTGATTAATGGTGAAGGGTGAAAAAAGCATTGATTTTATCTTCATAACAAGGGGCAGGCAGAGGAATGTGATGAACACTGCGATGCCTGTAGGAGAGAGAGCCTGGTGCCAAAAACCTCTAGTGCTCTGTGGATTTTCTTAACTTATTCTTAATGATTTTAAACTGCTCTATATATACCAAGCTGTAAAAAATGGCACATCAGGCACTCGTATTTATTGTGACACTGTTACAAATGGAATATGTGGGTTAAATCAGTTTCTGCCTTTTGCCCAGGCCTCTGGCAGCAGGCAGTTACGTTATAGAGGGTGGCCAGCACCCCAAGACACACTCTCATTCATAGGTTCTTTGAATGATGACTGATTCGGTCTATAATAGAATTAATTATTTATTAACAGACACAAAACAGACATAGGACTTAAAACAAACAGGGATAAAACAAAAGGGATATTAATAAACACTGTGCCACTGTCAGTAATAGGTTTGAATATGCCAATTGCTAACTATACAGGGTAACAAGAGGTTTCACTAGTGAGTTATACAGTGCACAATATAGATTAATACAATGACCAATCAAGGAATAGTAAAGACTAGAAGCTCATATGACTTACCAAACCTGAATGGTGTGGTGGGCTGAAGCTTCTTTCACTCAACTTCTAGAAGGGAAGAATTACTCAAAGCCAGCATCCCAGCTTGAGGGGTCCAAATCCTCTCACATTTTGAGGTGTATAGAGGATTTTTTCCAACTTGTGTGTGTTAGAGTGAATCTTTTATACCTTGTAAAGTATGGTGTCTACAAGCCATAAAAATACCAGCATAATCTGTCTTTACAGCAGTCATTCACTGTCATATCAGCCTGGCGTCAATGTGTCTGGAGGCCATGGAAAAGGGAGAGATCTTTCTGGTTTATGCAAAAGAGCAGATAACTCTTTTGACCTGGGGGGGGGCTGCCTCGCCACAGACACTACATTATAAATCTGATTGATTTCTCCAAATATTATGTTTTCTTTGTGGAAGGGGAAAAAGCAGAGCTAGTAAACAGTGAGGCAACAAATACTGCGTTAACTTTATAGCATATTATATGCAAATAGGCAAGGGCAAAGATTGGCCTGTAGAGGCCAACACACAAGGACAATTGAGGGTAAGACATGCTAGAGTGGTGTATGTAGGAACAGGAGACACAGCAGATTTATTTTTGGATTTGTAGCTATCTTGTAATATTTAATCTGCTTGTGCTGTGAAAACAGAAGATACTTGGGGGCAGGATGTCATAAACTGACTTTAATCATTCAACTCAGTCACTGATGGTCATATAAAATTTACATTGTAAGAGAATAGCTGAGGAAAATTGGTAAATTAAAATAGAAAAGAATGAAATTGAGCCAGCTAGTTCAAGTCTGAAGTTTATGAGTTAGAAAAGGTACATTGGCTCTTCTCTGGTCCTTAAATTGCTTGTCCTTTATAATGTCCCCCTCCACTAAATCCAGATCATAGATTTGTTTTGTTTTCCTTATTCCCCATTTCCTCTGCAACACTGGAAAAGATCATCCTTAAAACTGTGGCACCTCTGATATGTTTAGCAAATCCTCAAATCATGAAGAGGAGGGTGAGATTCCTTCCCTCTGTCACCCACATAACATAATAATCAGACTAAATTTTGTGACAGAACATGGATGGATCTGAAGGAATATCCATCTTCTGCCTTCTCAAGGAGAAATCAGTGTCTAAATTTCGCATCAGCTGTTTCCCTCTCTTGCTATATAAACTTATCCAACTTCCCCCTTCGTCTCAATTTGTTTAGGAACAAGGAATTTAGTGAGGAAATAATTAATTTTATTAAATGGATTAATTGTATCATAATTTATTTCCTTACAATAACAGTGCCTAAGTCTTTTCTGAAGGTCGTGAGTTTTCTGTGGTTCAGGAAACATTTTCCAACCTGTATCTTATGAAAATAAGCTCAAAATTGATGATAATATCCACTTGCAGCTGTAATATTTGTACTAACTAATTTTCTCTTTTTATGCCTCCGTAACCATTGTAAGCACTTTGAATGACTATAGTCTAGTTTGGTTTCTTAATGTCTATCTCCTTAGTGAATAAATTGTCGGAAGAAATCCATGCACATAATCATGAAGTTGAAACTGAAATTGTTTTTAGTTGTTCTTCCACACGTTAATTTTTCTGAGCTACTAACAAGGTGTAAATGCAGGTGTGGTAAAACTAGTGGCAATGTTTTCAAATTAGAGATTTTTCCACTGGATGCGTTATGAGTCTTCTTCACTGAAAACTTTAAATAGTGATATAAGTAGTATGTTTTCCACCCATTTGGTTAGTATTCTATCATGTGTTTTTAGTTTTGGATTTTGCTTAGCTGGGAGCTTATATTTTATTATATACTTTCAGTGCTGAAGTGAAGGATCTACAATTAGAGACTTTGTCTTTTAGTTTACTGGAATTAGGCCAAGCTAACACATGACTGCATTCCTGCATAATTATGAAAGATTAGCAAATTTCTAAAGTACCTTTGTCCTTGATTAAGTCTGGTTAAATGTATTAAATTAGTTTAAGTCAAAATATGATTAATTAATTTAATAATTATATTAAATTAATTAATTTATTGATTGCTTTAATTAATATGAGGGTTTGTTCCTTTAGTAGGTTACCGTATGGGGCTAAGGAGTCATGTAAATACAAATAGAAAGACTGCAAATTATACACTACTTACACTTAAAAACAGTATTCAAAACACAGACAATACCTGCCTCTGCATTTTCTGTAGTAATCTACATAATCATACTTAATGACATGCTCAGTCTTTTATTTTGAATAATTTTGAAATATTCTGACATAATGTGGATAGTGGAAAGGAAAGAAATGTACATGCTGGGGGTTATTTTCTCTTTCCAATTGCTTGGGTATTTTTGTGATGGGACCTGTCACAGTACTGAGTTGCACAGATAGATCACGTAAATTTTTATGGATAAAGTATTATAATTAGCGTCTAAGGGAACCCTCAAGATAAGAATAGAAAGTATAACATCCCATTTAACAAAAGGCATTATCAGACGAATTTTGAGAGCTTATTTTCGTAAGCCTGTGTCCTTTTGGCATCTTCTCTTCCTTTGCTGCTGTGCATGAAACCTGTAGGGAAGAGCAGGTAGGTGACAAGGCATCCTGAGACAGCATTCATTTTCGGATATAGGTGTCACTCTGTCTATTAGCCATCCTGCTATTCTTTTTTGGTGGCAGGGGTTAGAAATTTAATTGTAAAAGACATATGAGTCCAACTAATTATCAGGGAGGGGAGAGAAGCACATACAATTCCTACCTCATAACCTTTATAATCACTAATCAGGAGTGTGCCAGGGGGTACCAGTCTCTTGGAAGGGGATGGCTGAACTTTTAGTAAAGGCAGGCATCATTTCACATATCTTCCAGAAGCACAAAAAAAATCATCTGAAGCAGGTGCAGTGATGGGCCCAACACTTCACTCCCTGTTAAACAAGTGCCTGAAAACTCTGTCCTGACAGAGCCTTCTCTGGGTAATTATTAGGATTTGTCAGCACTTGTCCAGCATGCACCAGTAGCCTCAGGCTTGTATTTTTGTGTGATGCAGTGGCAGAATTCCAGCACACTAACAGCAAAAGGTACACAGTTTCTTCCCTATATTTCATTGCATTTTGCTGAATTGATGCTCTTAGATTGTGTTTCACAGACAATATGAATTTACCAGAGTGAATCATCTTCTAGAGAAAGGGAAGTGCCACATGGTAAACTTTAACCTGTGCATAGTTTGTGTCCTTTATTGTAAATTTTAAGTTCTCTGCCTCCGTAATTGGCAATAGAGAAAATAATTAAAAAATAGGTTGTCCTCTGTCAGTGAACACAACCTACAACTAATTGGAACTCACTAGCTAAAGGAAAGGCACACATTTTTTGCAAGACAAATTCTGATAGAATGAAGCAAATGAGATCAGCGGAAATAAGTGCTGTCCTCTGGAAGCCGGTTAGAGCCTCATGACTTTTGTTAAGGAGGATGTTCTCTCCCCAGAAGAACTTCTAAGAAATCATTTCAGAAACTATAAGACAAATTTCAGAAACTATTTCAGAAATAAAACCCGAAAAATGGAAAAAACTCAGGAGATATCCTTCCACGTCTCCTGACAGAACTGTGACCACTTCATGAAATAATTAGGGGAATATTGGTAATCTGTAGGGAGTGCCAAAGCAGTTGATCTTTATGACAGTAAACTCCATTTTAGCAAAGCAACAATACAAAATTATACTAAAAACTTTATCCACTTGATGCAGAATGTAGAAATAGTAGGAAAAAAAATGGGAGATAACTTGATCATTCCAGACTTTCATGCAGATCAGATAGTGGCAGTTTATGCAAAATTAATGTTATACAGAATGTGTTGTGTGGGCTGGATAATTAACCAGAAATATGCTCGTATTTGGGCTGGATTATATTTGTGTACAAATATTGAATAGCGCAGAGATCTGATATCTGTTACGCAGTACTTTATGGCTGGAGCCTCTGGGCCTGATTCTGAACTGGTATATTTTTCACAGCTCAATTCATGGCTGTTGCATTATGAAAGCTTGGAGGAAAAAGGAACTGTCCTAAAGGGGGGCTGGGAGGTTTTTTTGTTGGTTTTCTTTGGTTGGATTTTTTTGATTTTTTTTTTTTTTTTTACATGTAATGTTAACCTCCAAGGTAATGGTTAACCCAGGAATCCTGACTACATTTCACGTGCATGTGCACCTAACCAGCCTCTGCTCTCTCAGGTTATGACATTCTTAATTTTTGAGCCTAAAACTGACTATTCTGTCAAGGAGGGAAGAATACTAGCTGATTCTTGAAAATATTACATTTCAATACTCTAAAATATATGAAAGGAAGGGCCTCCAACTTACACAGAAATCTCTGCAAAAAATTAATCTTCCATCAATAAAGGGCTTGCAACCACTATTAGCACACTTTCTTACAATGTAAAATTAAGTTATCTTCTGAAGGGTAAACAAATGAGAAAGTGTTGGCACCACCACCTACTAAGAGCTATGCTAAGGATTCCTTTCGTTTCTAAACTCAGAAATGAGTTGAATGTCTGAATAACACATATGGGTAGATTTTTATATTAGATCATTTATTTAAATCTATAAAGAAACCTGAAATGCTCTAGTTGTTAGCTACTGTGATTCTAAGCACTTACTGTGTTTTTTCTTTAAAGATCAGGAAAATAATGCCCATAAAAATAATAAAGGCAATAGTAATATGGAGAGGACTATTTAAAAGAGCCAGACAGGATGTATGCCCTCATGCTTTATCTCTAACACTGCAGAAGGTTTTACATTATGGTATCCTGGGCTTCAAATTAAATGTCAAATTCAATTTGCCACTGAAAACATGAAGTGTGTGACTGCCCTTAGAGAGGTAACCTGACAGCACAATTTCATAATTGCTGTCTGCCCTGATGCTGAGTTAAAATATAAGAAGAGATGTTACTTGACTGCAGTCATATCTTACTGTTTAAAAATAAACAATCCACCTCTACATAGGCTAAAATACATTTGGTTGAAATTTGAGCCCTTGCTAAAGTATGCTGGCTTTATTTAAAATCTGTGGAAAAATAATGTTGAATACCATATGATAACAGATAGAAACCTCCCTGATGGGATCATGCCAGCAGTTACATCTTTATGTCTCTGACATTTAGCTCGTAATAAAATGAGATTTGTGAAAGAAAATGAAGAGGTGCTTATTCCACTTAGAGTACTTTATTTTTTTTCCTTTCTATTCAGACAAGCTTGTGTTTTAATAATGAGATTTCTAATCCACTTTAATATCCTATCATTATATCTTAGTGAACTATCTGCCATATAAGTAATAATAATGAAGTATGTTTAAATATAAAAATGCATCCTTATGCATCTAGACACTTTTAGTACTGGTTGTAATTAGAAACTTAAGAAACATGTGCAATTAAATATGCTCATAAAAAAACCAGATACCTCTCTGTAGCACCAGTCAATTTGTTGCATCATTAATATTCTTCAGTATTCCAGTTAAAAAATGCATTGCAGTGTTCCAAATAGAAAATAGCTAAGAACAAAATTATGAACATTTAAACCACCACAACTGTTACAGAACAACAACTGAGTGTTTTAGGTGTCTTCTCCTAACTAATTTTGTTTTTACAGATGCATTTTCAAATTCTACATCTTTATCTGTTGCTCTAACATCTAAGTTCCAAGGATAATGTGTTTTTATTGTATATTAAATAAGCTCTTTGTTGCTGTAAGATGTGCCAACTGTTAATTGTAATGAGATGGTCTACTGTGACAATTTAAATGAAACAAATAGTATTTTATTTTTTTGTTATTAGTCATCTGAATAATTTGAATTGAATAAGATATATAGTTTTAAAAATACACTTACGACTTGTTTCTGAAAGTGTCTAAAGTGAATTGTGTCTCTTAAGCTTAGGAAATGTCTAGCCTGCCTTGAATTGAAGATGTAATGACAGGTTTAGGTTTATGGTTTGATTCAATGACCTTAAAGGCTTTTTCATGGAATGACAGAGTCATAGAAAGACTTGGGTTAGAAGGGACCTTAAAGATCATCTAGTTCCAGCACCCCTGCTGTGAGCTGGGACATCTTTCACTAGACCAGTTTCTTCACAGCCCCATCCAACCTGGCCTTGAACAATTCCAGGGGTGGGGCATCCACAACTTCTCTGTGAACAAAAATGATTTCCAACCTAAATGATTCTATGATTTTATGACTCTATGATTAGATGGAACTTTTTAGCTAAAATTTTATATTTATTTCATTATATATCATGGTAAAAGAAATTAATTGACTAAAACTGGTCTTGTTACCTAAACCTGGGGGCTGAAGCCATGTGAAATCTGCAACAATGACTAACACAGGTATTAACCCAGAACTCATGAATAAGGTGTCAAGTTTTTTATAGAACTGTCATTTTCCTAATTTGTGGATTGTCATTGAGGCAGACTTGTACCACATATGCACATACTTCTGACAGGCTGACAGCATTGCATAAAGCCCATAGGTAGGAGGCAAGCACGGTATTGGAGGATCTTACTTTTCCTTGACACACCTTTGGGACCCTGCCCTGCAGCTGCCTTATAAAGTGCATAGGATCTCACATCTTAGGCACAGAGAATTTGTTGATCCTTTTCATGCACAGTATTGAACACCCTGGTGCACGATATACTCGGTTATGCCAGAGCTGATTTGTCTGGAAGTGAGCGCAGAAAGGAGTTGAATTTACAGGTCCATGGAGAGATTGTGGCCACTGCTTCAGAGCAGGACACACAGTCTGCAGGGGTTTATATCCTTGTAGAGAGATGAGTGGAGATACTGGTGTGTGTTATTAAAATGCATCATGTCATTAGTCTGGCAGTTGCATTAAGTGGAAGGTTTAAGCTATGCCTATTTATGCTGGATGATACACTAGATGCAAGTGGCAGTCAAGGATATTTATTCAACTGCAGTCATCTTCCCTCTTGGCAGTAGTTGGCAGCTGCAGAAGAGAAGCCAAGATGAGCTGCTCCTCTTATACATTAGAGGTAGTTCTACTGAGTGCAGCTGAGAGACAAAATAACAGGAGTGTCTTGCTGGTCCAATCATTGTCCTTAATCCCTCTGCTTGGCAGAGAAAAGACCACTTCCAGATGTGACTACGCTGGCACATATTACGATCTCCCAGAGGAATTTGGAAATAAACAAGCAGAGCTGAAAAGAGTAGCATAAGAATATGCCTTTTTCCCTGCAATTTTTGGTTGCAAATAAACCAAGTTTAATAAAAACAATGCAGATTGAGGGCAGGTCACTAACATGACCCACAATTCCATAGTTGTTTCTCCCTGAACTTCTCAAGTTCTCAGAGGGCATCTGTTATACTTAAGTGCTTAAATATATTTCCTGGATAATTAAAGCAAAATACCAAGAAATGGCCGTCATAGATGAAAGGTGATTTTATTGCAACACCACTGAGATTAAGAGTTAAATGACAAATTCAGTTTTTCACCTGTTGTCAAGACTTCCATACACACTTGAAAAAACAAGTGAGGACTGCTAGCACTCAGCTTTAGACATCTGAAAGTTAATTGAATAATTTAGGATAGCTGTCTAGGCCTCTGCTGCAATCAGGTTTCCATCACAGTTAGCAAAAAGAATGAGGTTGTTCATCTCACTTCAAAATCGCTGTCAAAAATGGTTTGAATCAATTTTCCTTAAGCTTTTCTATTCCTCTTCATTTACTAACAAGAGAGCTTATATACTTCATTTCCAAAGTGTCAAATTATACATAATTTTCTTCTTTATTCTTTTATTCCTTTTAGATGTGAACAATATTGGCAGAACTAAAAAAAAAATTGAAGAGTGTGTAATGACAGGTTGTGGGACTTTAAGAAATTACTGTTCATAAAGTTCAAACAAGAAACCAGACAGCTTATTTGTGGTACTTGTGAGCAAATCTTTGTTACTTCCAGTCCCAGGCTTTAAGAAATTGGAAAATCATGCCACTGAGGTGAATCTGTGTTGCAGCACTCATTCACATACCTAAGTGAGAGAGCAGGGCTTTTTAAACAGCTTGATCCCCAGCAGCTGCTTGTTCTCTGAAATGTGAGCTGAATTTTAGAAGCTGTAAATCGGATTGGCAAATAGAAGGGAAAAAATCCAACAGAATTAATTCCACTCCTTTCCTTCTCAGAAGGCCTCTTCCAAGAGGTATTTTATTCACCGGAGACCAGGACCATGCCTCTTAGTGGTAGCAGCATGTTGAAGCTTCCTCAGTGCCTGCAAGTAGCACAGGAGTCCATGGTTTTGACACGTCTCAGCTCCCAGTATCTCAAGGTATATCCTGGGTCACTTGACTTCCTGAGCAGTACTCTAGTTTTTTTCATGCCTTATTCAAGTGAATGTTGCCAAATAGCAGCACCTCACTATTGCTGGTTTAAAGAAGCTGAGAACTCTTTCTGCCATCTTTCTCCTCCACCTGAGCACACAATGACATTTTATGTCTGATTCGCGGTAAGAATGCCAAAGAGGATCTAGCTCCTATAGGAAATAACATTGAACAATCCCTCAAATAATTCAGCATAAAACCAGCCTTCTTGGTCAAGTGATTTTGTTAATCTCCTCTAGACTAAAAAAAAGTAATATTAAACACAAGGAAAATGCAGCCAAATAGCTGAAAAGTTGGAAAGGGAGACATTCTGCATCTTACATCCAAATCCTCTCTTTTAAAGATGTATGTGCAAATATATTCAAATACTAGAAAATAATCAATATTTAATAAAATATTAATACAATATTAACTTTTTATTTTATGTGTACTGTGCACAGCTTTCCAAACAGGTTCAATTCATCTGAATAATTCAGAATCACTTGGACTCATAGGCATTTTGAAATACTTATTCAGCATTAGCAATGAAATATTTTGGTTTGTTTTTCAGAGCAGTAGTTCAGATGTTCATTCACCAGTATTGAAATTGTGATCGATCATTATTTTGGAATTTGATTCTTTTGTAGTGTAGCATTCTATGCTTCTTCCTAGAACTTGACTGGTGTCTTTGAAAACATTATTAGTATCACAATGAAAAAAAAACAAAACAGAACAAAAAAAAAAAACCAACACAAACCTTATAAAATATTAATTTAGATATCCAAATTCCTGTTTGCTTGCCAGGAGGAACCTGACGAGGAAAGGGTCCACTGCAGAATAAACTTTTAATATTGTGAGCAGTAAATTGAGTGTTCATAAAACAACTCTGAAATTATTTTATTTAACTGCTAAAGCTTGTCCTTTATTAAATTTTCTTTACAATAGTTTGAACAATTACTAAAACTTGAAAATAAATTATCTTCCCTTGGGGTGATAATCAATCCTACAAGATGCCCTGCTGTTTACATTGGCTTAATATAATTTCACTTTCATTTGTCCTATAACAAATTCTACTGACATTTCATTGTAAAAGTCTCTATGGTATGACTTTTATCAAATATTAACTTAATATGTTTTTATTAAATTTAAACCATGTTATAAATAGTATTGTCAAAAAGACTTTGGACTGAACAAATTAATTCTTTATTGAAAGCAAGCAGGGACATGAACTCAGTCTAAGTTATTTATATTCTGTATAATCACTGTCTGTAATAATCATGGCCTAATAGTTAACTTTATATGTAAATATTCATCAGGGAGCTCTCAACAGACAAGCTCATTTTAAAAATTTCCAGCCAAGCTACTTCCTCTTCTCATTATGAACTTTGTGATATCTGAGCCTTTGGTTTTCTAAAGCCTCTAATTCTCCATGGACTATTACAAGTCTGATACTCACAGGAGCAAGGAAGACAGACTGAACTGCTGTCTGCAACAATTCCATTCATATCTTCCAAGCCCTGATTGAAGTAAAGGTTGTGCAGGGAGGGACAGAGACTTCGGTGTTGTTTAGAAGTCTTTAAAGTGTACAAGTACTTTAAACTGCATCTTCAGTGATACCTCTGTCTTCTTCCAAGACTATCACAAGCCTTTTATAGAAAGCCTAGTCAGTGACACTTAGCTTGCTGCATTTACTGATTTCATAGGTTTGCCACCTTAAGTAAGGAATATTATCAGCAGTTTCATTGAGCCTTACGCCAGCATCCTACACTTCTGAGGAAAATTATTTCCTAATAATACCATCTAAAACAATGCAGGTATATTTGTTCTTCATAGCATATGCTATTCTTTTTCTTTCTGTTTGGATGTATGGGCAGCAATAGCTCAATTTCTAACTTGCTTCAGTTCCTGCTCTTCGAAGTCCATCTAGAACATCAGAATTGCTTATCACTGGTGTTATTTCTTCATTACCTGTGAGCATGTTCCTTTTTTGAAAGGAAAGAGAAAAAGAAAGAATTTGAGCTTTCCTCTAATATAGGAAATATTAGGAAAAAATGGATATAGGAAAAAAAGGAAAAAATATTACAAAGAAAACTTTTTTTTTATGACAAGTCACATCCTTTCCTCTGAGCATTATAGTCACTGTAGAGACAAAGACGTGTGTAACACTGCTTTGAGAGAGGATGTGGATTTAGCAATCATCCTTTTCATGTAGCTACAGATAAATGGATAAATATGCATATGATAGAAAAGGGAAATGAGGTAGTGATGATGGAAGAAAGCACTTTCACATCAGTATCACAATATCTGTGCTAAAGGATTTGTTTCAAAAGTACATTAATTGAAAAAAAAACAGTACTTTGCAGTTGCATTTACAATTTATCAGAAGGGTCAGAAAACAAACATTAATGATAGTAGATGCTATTATTATCTTTAGAAGGACCATGGTTTTACTGGATCTAGTTCAAGCACATTAGTGGTGACAACATTGTATTAGTACTCATGCTCTCAGTATTCGCGAATTCTACTAGGAGTCAGAACTGTGAGAAAATATCCACCCTGTCACTGCCAGCCGAAGCAATTCATTAAAACATACTGAATGGTGAGTTCTTTAATAAGTTTTCTACAATTAGCGCACAGAATTAAAACAAATTGCAAAAGTAATTTGACAGAAATTTTGGGGAAAATAAAGGGCTGTGAGTAGTACCATGTGGAAATTGAAAACCGCATCTTCTAATTATGTGTGCAGAAAAAAACGTTGGATAAATTACTTGCTGCACATTATATACATCAACTGTATTTTAGATCACTGTTTTATACAAATTGCCTTCAGGGAAAATTCGTATCCTTGGTATCAAGAAAAAACTAACTTACTGAAACTGCATCTATTGTAAAGAAACCAGAATAAGAAGAGGACAGGATAAAAAAAAAATTGGAAAGTGGTAGACAGTCCATCCTTAAAATAAAAATTAAACTGTAGAGCTTTGTCAAGTCACGCTACTATGCAAAAGACATCCATAAAAATTAGTATATTCTGGACAACTTAATTTTCTTTTCTTGCACTGAATTACCAAAGAGCCAAGAAATTGTTCCAAACAAGCCAGTTGGATTTTTGTGAGGTCTAAATTTATAATTGGGGGAAAAAAATAGATACTGTTCAGCAGAGATTATTTTAAAGTCCTTTTAAACAGCATCTTCAGCTGTGTTCTTTTGCAAGAACACAGTAAGCGTTTAATATACAGTAAGTGACTGTATATTCTGGTTTACTTTCTTAAGATTAAAAGGTAAATGCTTTTTTAAAAAATATTCCTCATTCGGATGGTCAGGCATGGGAAAAGAACAAAACAAAAGAGAAAATTAACAAGATTTTCAAACCAAGAACAACTGAATACTGCTATTATATATGCCCTGAAACTACTTTTAGAATAAGCCCATTTTAAGAGGGAGATCTTTCTTATAAGATTTAAGAGAATAGTCATTAATTTTTTTCTGCAATAACACCAGTTCTTTTTCTTTTTTTTTTTTTTTTTAATAAGAAAGAAGGTGCTCCTCTTAATGGATTTAGTGCAGCTTTGGTCTTTTTGCTGTAAGCATAAAGAAATTCTTCAATCACACATCTGTCTAAAAATGAGAGTTTAGTCATGCGAAAGACAGATGACAACCCCGATAGTAAAGCCAGGAATACATCCCTTCATTAAATCTGGAACAGAAATTAGACTAGATGCCTATATTTATTAAACATAGCGTTTTTATCCTCTTGCCCATATTATTTCGTACAAAGTGCCTTTGTCATTATCCTACATGGCATGTGGTAGTCCCATACATGCAATATCAATGTCTTTGTCAGTCTGTATGAACTGTACTCCACAATTCTTAGATGTTTGATAACCCTACTATGCTGCTCTGCATTTCATTTATCCGTATGGTTAGTACAGTGTTAGCCAACTATCCTTGAAGAAACAAGAAATACAGAAAAAATAAGTAGAGATGCAAAATCCTTTCATTATGAAAATAATCAAGATTTCTATGTAGATTTTTAAAAAGCTATGCAGTGACATATTTCCCACTTGCTTGTTTTGCTAGCAGTTCTTCTACTGAGATAAGCCAACGTATTTCTACAACAAATATCCAAGTAGGAAGGTCAGTGTCCAACATTCATGACTTAAATCAGAGTATGTCCCTGTCATTGTGCTCTGGTTTTACATTTTAATATGCCTGTGTAGCAGGTCTGAAGTATGTATTACATTGATAGGTTCAGGTTAAGTAGATCACAGTTAAGGGTTGTCATGTAGAAGTTATTATAGCTGTTTAGCTATGGGCTCCTTATCTGGCACAACTTGTGGTAACTCTGTTGTCTTCAATGAAAAATTCATTAAAAAAAAAATTTCTTTTGCACAGAAAGTTTAAAATCATTGTGTTTCAAGATTTGTGAGAGAGCTTAGAATTCAACAATGCAAAGAGAAATGTGTATAAGTCCATCTTTTATTTTGATGTTTCCACTCTTTGGCTCCAGTTATACTTCATCCTGTTTCTACCAATCACAACCTTTATTGTTATTATTTTAACAGTCTAAACCAATAGGCACAATAATACCTAATAATAATAACAGCAAAAATAATCTCACATTTTAATGATGGAAAATTTGGTATATTTTTCCCTATTCATAAAACAGAAAAATCATTTAGTTAAAATAATTTCTGTGTTGCACTGTTATAAAAGTAGCTGAAGAGAAGTGAGGAAAAAGGGAAGAAGAAAAAGTAATAAAGTTGGGGGCGGGGGGGAGGAATCTCTGCTTTACTCTCTTTAACAGATATAGCCATAAGGGAAAAATTTAAATATTAATGAAAATACTTATTTCCCAAAGGCCTGGCCAGCAAAGAATGCTGAATGAGATAATTCACTAACCAAAGAAACACAGTGACTGAAAAGCAGATTATCACTGAACTGAAAAACAAAGGCAGAACACATTAATAATTAATTGAGGAGGTTTCCTGTGGAGGTTTAGATGCATTACAGGCAATGTTTGGAAAGTCACTTGTCTACCAGATTGTTGTGTTCTCTTTCAGGGTTGCTTATATTGATGTGTACACCCAATATTAAGTTTCCCTCGTGTGAGTTACCTGAAAGGAAGTACAATCCTTAATGGGATTTTTTTATCTGTGTTGCGAACCATACCTGCTGTGCTGTTCAAATGAAAGCTGACAAGCTACACCTTTATATTGTTGCAGGAAAAACTACCAGCAACCTAAACAGATGCTGTCATCTTGTGCTTACACAGTGCGTCTCTCTATATACGGTGGAAAAACTGTCAAAACTGGTTACAACTAAACACGCTCAGAGAGCAGCTGAAATGGAATTATCCAGCAGGAACCTATTCTTACATTGTGATTTATAGTTTTATTTTTGGCAACTCTGTTGGGCTTTGCCTCTGTCATCTTACTGAGAGGGTTCTAATATAGAGAATAGGACCCCCAAAACAGCAAATATGGCATGTAACTAAATTGGTTATAATCTGAAGTCATATTATCCTCAAAAGGGGTTTGATAGGGGAACAAAGCATATTCTCCTTTGTCTCATTGTGTCACATGTGATTGCTCTTGTAGTTGTAGATCACAACCTCCACTGACTGAAGGTTCCTTGGGCTGCAATAAGAGGATCTCAAAATCCTCCTGGACAGATATAACTAATTAAATGTAGGAAATTAACTTTACATTTGCAACTTGATGTTTTTCAAGTCAAAGACCAGAAGTACACTCATTTCCATACACAACCAGCTGAAACTTCTCATATTTTGGACTGACTTTTCAGTCATTTGAATGCAAAATCTCTCGACTTCCAATGTGTTGAAGTTGCTGACATTGTTAAAGTGATAGCTAAGAAGACAGTGATCAAAGATGAAGTGTGCCAAGATTTATGTACAAGTCATGGGACTGTACTGGTATATGGTTTTATTCTTTCCCAGATTCAGGACCCTGAATTTGGCCTTGTTGATCTTCAGACAGTTCTTCTCTGCCCATCTCTGCAACCTGTCGAGGTCCTTCTGAAGGGCTGCACAGCCCTCTGGGGCACTAGCCAGTCCTCCCAGTTCTGTATCATCAGCAAACTTGCTGAGGGTTACACTCTGTCCCTTCATCCAGATCACTGATGAGTAAGTTGAACAAGACTGGACCCAGTACTGATCCCTGGGGAACACTGCGAGCTACAGACCTCTAACTAGATTGTGCCGCTGGTCACAACACTCAGAGCTCTGCCCTTCAGCCAATTCTCAATCCACATCACTGACCAGTCATCTAACCCACACTTCCACTTGGGCTTTTTGAAACACTTCATATCAAAAGTCAACACATTGCTTTCAGGAAAATAAGAACACATATCAAGCTATGTGCTTTGAATATGTTTGCTGTGAAAGATATGTGTACTATCTTCTAAGCTTCGATTTTTGGATATTCAAATCTTCAGGACACATGCAGATTTAGGGTGAGATATATAGATAGATATATAGATACCCAGGGCACTACCACAGACATTTGAGCTATTAACACAGTTAACTACTGGAACAAGATCCCTCTGAATATCTGTCAGGATATGTGTCCCTGTGCATACAGAGTTCTTTGGAACTAGACTTTTAATTGCATTAGGGCCAGCTTTGTCTCTTGAATTGTTTGTCATATTATTGAGAGATATTTTTAATTTTCCTAACAGAGATCTGTCTTTGTCCCACTAGGCTAAGCTTTAATTAAGAAACATCAACGTTGCTAACAACTGCACAAAGAGGGACGGAAGGACCTTTGTGACCAAGGATGTGGTTGTCATGGAAACTCTTGCTGTTTCTGTCACTCACTGGCTGTATTTCAGGTAAACCAAAACAAAAACAAGAAAACTTTGCTTATCGTTTAAAGGCTCTTAACTGCAAACAGAAATAGAAGATGTAACAGCATGCTGGAGAATATCAACATTATTATGACAACTTGTCTGAGTGTGATGACCCACCCTTAAGGGGAAGGGAGCACTTAAGATTCAAAAATGCTCCTTGGTCAAAAGGAATGAGAGAAGTCAAAAGATCTGCAAACAAGCAGAGAGTTTTATTGGTGAATTACATACTTGGGATGAAAATTGGTATGTTATTCCCTGACCTGCTATATAGGCACATGGCAGTGGGTTTTAGATATAAGGATAGGGTGAAGGGAAGAGAGAAATTAAGTACATGGCAGTGGGTCTTGGATCAAGGGGCAGGGTGGAAGGGAAAAGAGAAATTAAAGAGGTTCACTAAAAAGGGAGACATGAATTAAAGAAAAGAAAAGGGTAAAAGGGAGGAAAAGAAAGAGGAAAAAGAAAGGGAAAAAAGGGATCACCACCTCTTCTTACAGAGTCGATCCAGCTGAGGGGATGCCAACCCTAGTCTCAGTGCCAACTCAGCTGAGGGGATGCTGATCCTGGTTTCAGTGTCAACTCAGATGATAAACAGCAATCTAGCTGCATCAGTCTGGCTAATGAGATGTCCAGGGTCCAGGGAGCACTGCCTGGGCTTGGGAGGAGTGTAACTTTTTGTCGACAGGTTTCTCCACCCTGAAGATAAGTTTCTCACTTTGTATGCTAATTACTTATCATGCACACTCTGTTCCTTTGGGCCTTTCTGGAAATGGGTCTGGGGACTTCCAGAGTCTTTGGTGGTCCCAACCTCACTTTATAGTCCATGTCCACCTCCTGCCAAGCATTCCTGCTCTCTGCTGTATGTGTTGTGGTTCTTTCTCACAGAAAAGTGCTGCCCTATCTCCACCTGGCCCTGCTTCTCCAGTCAAAACTTGTTCTTTCTCACACTCGTCCTTGGTTATTACCAACAGTTCTTGTCTGTTATTACTAACACTTCTTGGTTGGCTCCACAGCCACCCGGTTATTGGTATTTAAGACACATTAGCCACTTATCTTCTGGGAGTTCAGAGCTCAAAAGACTCTCACTTTGGACTACTGTTTATAAGGTCATTAGAGAGTGGGCTTTAGTACTTATGAGCCCCTCATAATTGAGAGCTCAAAGGAGACTCACTTTAAACCGCTGTTTAAAAGGTCGCAAGAGAGTGGGTTTTAGTCATAGTAATTTACTATCCTGGCCGCAATTCAATTCAGTAACTTTCTCTGAAAGTTCAGCAACAGAAATATTATTTTATTTGGGTTGTTCAGACAAGAAAAATAAGTTTTGAAGGCTGCTCATTAAAAAACTAGTGCTCAATAGACAGCGCTAGTTCCGGTATTTCTGACAAGCTGGAGAGGGGCCTATTCCAGGTGCAGTTCTTCAAAGCCAAGGCTTAATGAGCATTTCTCAGACCATAATGTGTCCTGAGGGTGGGTGGGGATGCAACTAAAGTCAGCTTCTCTGGCCTCTACACTGAGTGGTGAAACCGTAAATATTTTGTTTAATATATTTACAAGTGCTGTCCTTGTGTTAAGATAGAATTATTGCATCTCAAAGTTGCTATGCTATTCTTTTCCCAAATTCTTCCATAACTTATTGATTTTGTGTCATCGCAAGATGAAATTCAAAAGTCAGTGAAATAAAACACTTTGATTTGTAACAATACTGTGATAGTTGACACGTGAATTTAATAATGGAAAGTGCCCGTGGATGTCAATGTACATGCTTTGGATGCATATGTGAAACTGTCTGATTTAATCTGGTTTCCCTCATGTAGCTTCATTACCTTGTGTTATCCAAGTCTGTTGCTTTTGGATAGGGAATTTTTTTGTTTTGTTTTGTTGGGTTTTTTTTGTGCTGGATTGTCAGCCACATTGTCAATTTTGGTAACATTTGTATTTTGGTGATTCTGGTAATAGTACCTATTAATGTACTTGTACCTATTAATAGTACCTATTAATGTATTTGTAATTATTTTTAATTGAAATTTGTAATTATTTTTTATTGAAATTTGTATTTTTATTACTAGAAATTCCAAGAACTTTGATGCAAAATTCAGAAAGATTTCAAAATTTAAATCTAACATTTCTTCTTAAGAATTACCTTGAAATCCTTGAGTTAAAACTCAACATCTGGCAGAAGGTATTTATTTGTGAAATTAAAGTACCTGAGCCTGCAGTTGGTTTCACATAGCCAATATAGCCTCACCCTCAACTGCTGTTAAAGAAATACCTGTAGATTTTGCTTCAAATAGATTTATCTAATTCAGTACAACACAATAACATGCTTCAAAATTTGTGAGACACATTTCATATGCTGGCAGTTCTGTATCCTAAAATTAGATGTACAGGAATGAGCTTCAGCTCTTTGCCGCAGGAGTTGTTTAGGCATGTATATTCAAACATCTTGCAAAGACTTAAAAGGATTAGCAGTGACTAATTCTAATATAGCATTAAAGTGCGTAACTCTTTGGAAGTTAAACTGAAAGTAAATATTTACAGAACAATTTTATTTAAATAGCATAATACCCTGAAAACTCCTGCCAGTCAGTCATCACCATATATAAAATTGACTGTTCCTCTCATCTGCTAATTTGTAACTCATATCTGATGGTTTCTAAAGCATTCTTTTCTTTTACATTTCATTTTCATTTGTGATTCTTTAGGGTTTTTAAAGGTTTATTCCATATTACTGCAGGAGATTGAACTTCTGTAAGAATTTTTAACTGCAGTGGTTGTTTTCACATGTTGTTGAATATAATGTGATAACATACATTTTTCTCATGCACAAAGATAACTTTGTAATTATTTCATTAATAATAATTATCCATTGTTGAATTTCATGCCATAATAGCTGAAATTAACAAAATACAAAAAAAATGGATTCAAAGTTATTAAAATAAGATCATCAGTATAACTAGTAATTTACTGTCTCCATACCTATGACATTTGATTACATCACCCTCCATTTGGAGATGCTTTTATATTACAGCACTCATTAAAACATGTTTACAACTGCAAATAGTTCATTCCTACAGCTGAAGCAGTTCAAGGTAGCCTAGTAAGTTTGATGCCTGAATGCACTGTTCTTCATAGAGCAATAGATATTCATGGTGCTCCACACAGATTCAATTTCTGTTCTTCTAGGCCATGTTAAAATTCAGTACTTATCCATTAAGTCATCATATCAGGGGATGACTCTTAGCAGCGGGCAGTGTTTGGAAGAGAGTACTACATTGTAGTATTGATTTTTGCAGTGGTAAGGGAAAGAATCCAAGAAAAGAAGAAATTACCTGTCTAGTTTGTGTTGATCCCATTTTTATATCATTTTTATCTTAAGACTGTTATTTTGGGTTTTGCTTAAGCATGAATGTATGGAAGAGTGTTTAAGCTATATGGAAAATAATATTTGAATGGAGAAAAAAATTATTATTTTCTGAACACAAGACTGATGACTAAATTATGTCTGTTACTCTAGTGTAAGGAAAAGGTAGTCTGGGAGTACAGCTCACAGTTATACACTTAAATTCTCAAAAAAAGTCACATTTATGAAATATTGATAATTAACAGATGAAAAGAAGGTCTCAAGATTATTATGTTCCTTCTTTTCTTATGGTGTAGTACTGCCCTTCAAGCCAAATTGGAGTTGAAGAAGAATTAAGCTGTCATTTTTGACCTAGGAACTCCTCACTACTGAACTGGCAGTTGGAAAAAAACTTGTTGATTTTTGGCAGGGTTGAGTTTTTGAGAGGATTTTTTTCTCTTTTTTGTTTCTTCTTATGAATGTTTCCTGCAGGGAAAGATACCAAGCTGCAAGGGAAGAGGTTATCATGGGGGAAACTGTAAATCTGAAATTCAGAGTAGCTTTTTGAATCTGATTTGCTTACAATAATACCCAAAGTAAGTTCAGAGATACTCAGTTTAAATTTAATCCAAGTTCATCAGAATTTAATCTGGGGGTATATTCCCAGGGTTTTTTTGTCCTGATCCCCCATAATCACTTTATAGTCTGCTTTCATACGTATACTAAAGGCTATTTATTTTTGGTTCATACTAGGAACAGCTAAGCAGAAAATCTCTTCTTTGTCTAGACTTGCTTGTTTTCTTGCACTAATTTCTTAGAGAAGTTGGAATTACATATTGCCAAAAGGACTTGCTTTAAAACAGCACCCCCTGACCTTGTCATGGGACAAACAGGTAGGTCTCTGTGTTTCAGAAGGAGAAATATTTTTAAAACAGAACAAAATGGCATCAGGTTATCAGCTCATGGTTTATAGAAAAATTAGGACTGTGGGTTTTATTTGGAGATGTAAGACACTTGAAAAAGCTAGCTTGAGAATAGGACTCCTGTCATTCCTTCTAATAATTATTGCTGCCTGTTACAAGATGTTTCAAGTTTAAATATATGCTAAAGGTTGCATAATAGAGTGAATGGTATTTATAGAATTCTAATTCTGTTTTAATCTAACACATATTCTGTATGCCTTTTTGTTCCCCTGCCCATTTATCTACTTCTGTATTATTACCTTCTGCATGTTAATCGGGTCAAAATGAGCCTCATTTTCTCTGTAAGACTGTATAATTCATGGCATCAATAAAATTATGGGTATAATGAAAGTAGCAAGACTTCACAAGATAGAGGCAGTACTGCTGAGACCCAGCGGTCACTGTTCATTGCATCAAGTGGGTAAACATTTGTCCTTAAACCTCATCACTATGTACTGATCATTTCTTCTCACATAAAACATTCTCACTACCAAGCAAAAACTGCCTAAATATTGGAGGTTTTTCTATATCCCTCAGTATGGTGCTCAAAGTTAGAACCAGCATAGTTGTTCGCTAGAATATAATATGAATGGAGACTTACAGAAGATGGTCTTAAGTAAGAGAGCATATGTGGAAAAAACACAAGTGTCCTGTCTAGTTTTGACCTACAGCTGGCAGCGATCTGAGGTGCTTCCTGTCTTTTATCGTGTCCATCCCTCTCCATCTGTCTACTTGGAGGCTTTAAGGAATTGTCTCTATCATTTGCACTTATCAGCTTCCAAAACGCATCTCGAACCTGCTTAATATGTAACTTTCAGAATTAGAGCAGCCATGGCCAGGATTAAAATTCATAGCCTAAGGTTCATAAACTCATTAATCAATCTATATAAATATGCATACCCCTTTGAGTGCCAAGACCATTTCTTGTTTTTATTCTTCCACTTTTTAGGTAATGTCCTTCCCAATTCAGTGGACAGTATATGAAATGTTGCATCTCTGCAAAATGAAGGATGAACACATGGTTGGCCAGTGTTTATCACTGATAAGCCTATACAATTAACCACTGTCCCCCCCACCCCACCCCCTGGCTCTGCACTGATGGCAATATAGGAAATACCATGCAACTTTGTCACCTTTGATAGCTAAGCATACAAGCCAAGAGACAGAGCTCTGGATAAGTACTAGTGCTGGGGGACTTTCATGTTCTCAGTCTTCTAAGCAAAAATGGAAATTGAGATAACACACTTAAATCTTCTTCTGCCCATCCTGAAGTACTGCGTTTGCAAAAGTGTAAAGCAAGAAAACAGCCACAGCACTGAAACCCAAGGTAGATTGCTGTCCACATCTTCACTCCTGGATCCGGTGCTTAGTTGAATCAGGGAGAAAAGCACTTATCTGCTAAATGTTGCAATTTCTATAATTGTTAATTCAAAAAAAGAATGGAAAGGTAAAAATTACTTACTACTCCCAGAATCCTGAAGTGTGTTTAATGTTAAGCAATCAGGAGTATTAAGGATGGGAAAAGTTGTAGGCATGAAAAGAGGCACTTTGAGTATGGATATAAGAAAATATTTTTAGGAAAAATCCTTCTGCTTGTTTGCATGTCTGGGTTGTTCTTTTTTCTATTTTATTTTTCTATGTTTAACTTATAAAGCCAGTTTCGTACTGCTGGCCAACAAGATGTTGAAAGGAGTTCTTACTACTTTTATCAGACGTTCTATGTTACACTTTTCCAAATACTGCAGTGGGTGACACTTCACCAGAAGTCCTCATCCCCATGAATCTCTGCTTTCATTCATGCTACTGGGAAAATTGCAACAGTGATAAGGTTTTTGTAGGAATATTTGTAATAGATTTGCTGGCAAAAGTAATTCATTCTACGATGTGATTATCATTTTCCTTAAGTATGCTTCTAGACGACCACTTCTCGTGATCAGAAGTAATAAAAACAGTAACACTTGGTCTTAACAAGCAGCTGAGTCTTGTTTTCCTTACTTCCAGTGCCAGACATGTACAAGGGGTAGTTAGCTCATAATACAGAATAATTTAGAGTTTCAAAGCAGCAGTAACAATATCACAAATACATAATAAGTTATTAACTTCATTTCAAAAAGTCATTAGAGGCTAGCAGAATGTTTCTTAAGCATTGACCTGGCCTTTTCTAATAGGAATGCAGTAAAAAGGCAGTGAAACCTTGGAAATTATGACAAATTCAGCTTTGAAATGAGATACCAGTTTTCCAGTAATGAGGTTAAACCAATATTGGAACAGGTCTACTAGGAGAGCTGACAGATATGACAATGCTTCAAGCTGGAGCGCAAAATTAAATATCTTTAAAAATTAAATGTTTTCTCAAGTTTCTAATAGAAATTCTCTGGAGGATGTAAGTGAATGTGTGAGTGTGTGTGAGTGTGTGTGTGCACAGACCTGTGTTGAAAGAGAGTAATACTGGGTTGCCTTCTGAAGAATTTGGAGTTACAGTAATCCCTTCTTTCCCCACACACAGCTTCTGCCTTCCCCCCGGGGGTTCATTTAGAGCATAGCAAGCTCTCTATTGCTTACTTTCATAGAGCTGGTCAGAAGCTGTCTTTCTCAATGTGCTATCAAATTATCAGACTAGAGGTGTTCAGGAATTTTTCTGGCTTTACTGCCTTACAACTACATGAGCAAGATTGAATAACAAACAAACTCATGGTTCATGTCCAGCCCTATTTCCAGCAATAGCACCTAGTGCTTTTAACCATAAGGAATGCCAAGCTCAGACCTTCTGACAGAATCTATTTTACAGGTTGCCTCCTACCTAAAGAAATATAATAAAGTAATAAGAAAAATCTAAAAGTGCTGATAATTTTTACCCTAAATAGCTGAGAAAAATACCACACTGTACATCAAGATGTTAGGGAAAACAAACCCACAAAAAAATAACAACCAAAACAACTGCAAGGGGGTTATATGTATTTATTTCTCACTGCTCAATTCCAACATTAGGTGGCAAACATATTATTGGAAAAGTTCTCTGTGTCCTTGAGACTTTCAGAGTTTACTTTTCTTTGGTTAAAAGTTCCAGTCAGGACTCTTCATGTGGCATATTCCCAAGTGGCTATGGTGATCTCTTCTGTTTTTAGTTAGCATGGTCAAATATACTTGATGACAACACGAGATTGAACTGACAAACCACAGACCACACGTTTGGGGTAAACGAAATTTCCTTGCTCTTTCAAATGCAAAAGGTTGTTATAGCAAATAGCATCACAAAAACTATATGTGAGAAATAAAATTGCTACCACAGACTGAATAAATTTAGATAATAAAAGATGGAAGTAATTGTTTAACTTCTGAGAAAAAAAAAAAGGAGGTGTGTAAAACACCTTTAGAAATGACCCAGGGAGCTAAACTCATTGCTATGTTGGAATGAAAAGTTATGTACTTATTAGGGTTATAAATTTTCAGCAACTGTATGACTTTCCTCCCACAGCTAAAGTCCATAGCTACCTCGGAAGGGTGGCAGTAGGTTAAACTCGGAGCAATCTTAGCCAATGTGAAGTTAATACGTGCCTGTATCATACCTGAAGTCTTCATATGCTAAATTGCTTCTGCTTGTTCATTTGCTTATCAGTTAATAATTTAAAAAGTTTTCTTACCATTTGAAAACACAGCTCCTTTTAGGACCTACCATGAAAAAATATTCATCAACCCCTGTGCTGGGAACCTGATTGTTATTTGGAAAAAAATTACTAAATTATGTGAGAATAAAATCTGTCAGTTTTTCCATATGGGAGACAAGCTGGCTGATGTGGAGAGGTCACATATCTTATCAAATAATGACTAAATACACTTCATGGCTGTGTGAGCTGATGAACATAGGTAGCTATGAGCGAACCACTTGCTGTTCCAGACTTAAAGAGGCACTTGTCACCCTATACTGCCTTTGTTTAAATTGGTGCTAGCAGTTTAGTGACAGCAATTTCCTAACTGTACTGTAACTAAATCTCTTTCCTGAACTGAATGAAAATAAAGTGTGAAAAATAAATCTCCCTCCTGTCAGAAAGTAGGATGTGTGCATACGCTGCTCTGTGCTAAGACAGCGGGAGGCAGTTTATTGAGCTCCATGACTGGGAACTGCTTTGCTCAGTGGACTGCTTTGATAGGGAGGTTTTTCCTTATTAAGTTCAGTAGTGTGAAAATGTTGATAATACTGAAGAACATATCCTGCAATTTTGGCTTTTATTCAGCATGGCTAGCTGTGCTATGTACTGAGACTACTTCAGCAGTGGTTTTAGTTTACTTCATGGGATTTATCAGCCTTAATGTTAGGTGTTCAAGTAGAAAGGCTTTATCTAGTATTTTGTAAAATACTCCATCAGAGCTGGTTTTGATTGGAATTTTTCTGTGTTTCTGTGTTGGGGGAGTGAGTAGGTTGTGTAGTTTTTTTAATGTTTTTATCTTAGCATCACTACAGCCAGTACAGCTCATGAGCTCAGTGGTTAAACAGTTCATGTTCCATTGATGTCCACTGGGGTGTGATCCTGTGGTGAGTGCACCATGGCCTGTGCTTCTAGTGTTTGCCCTTAATATGGTGTGCAACTGTGAAAAGGGAGTGTTGGAGTCATGGCACTATAGGTAGTGTCAATTTAGCTCAGCACAAAGCTGTAGGTGGTTTGCTATGGCTCACCACACAGCCATTAAGAGTATCATCTCTGCTCAGCACAGAATTGCAAGTGATAGTATTTAAACTCCCTATAACACTGTGAATGATAGTGTTCTCATTTTGTCCAGGAAGAAATGTGAAGACAGGCATTCTGACTGAGGCTGTGATTTAGGGAGTTAGGTAAAAAAAGAATATAATCTCATCATCTGCAAGAGGATGTGGCATCATTGAACTTTACTATTGATTTTAAAGTCATTAAAAAAGAACAGTGGATCACAGAGTCAGCCATTTCAGAAGAAAAAGATGAGTATATTCATAAATATCTCTTGACATTAGCACCAGTGTAACTTAGCAGTTCTGAATCCCTCTCTAGGGATGCTGCTTTTCTCTAAGCCCTGTAGAAAATACTCTTAAATGAGGTGCTTGGTCTAGATGGCTCTCCAAATATTCTTCACTTGAAGCCCTGTCCTATTCAAAAAGTTAGAAGTGAAAAACCTCTCAAAATTTATTTTAGAATGCAAGACATAAACAATAAAATCTAGAATGAAAATATGCTGAAATTGTAGAGCACAGAAATGAATGCTTTTTGCCTCATAGCTAATTTTTTGCTAAGATGTTATAAAGTGAGGGTTGTGATGATCTATTCTAAATCTACATATGTCACAGATGGGCAAAAGGTGAGGAGTGAAATGATTATATCTGCTTACAGGAAAATAAACCCCCCCTGATTTGGTGACTTTACCCACCAGGAATTACATGAAACTTTAAACTTCTGTAGAGTTCCTACAGTTTATGATCTGTAATATATCAGAATAATCAATTTTTGTCTAAAATAATTATAAATCAAAGTAGCATATTGTTCTGTTCATAATGTATTTTTTCTTTGCTTAATTCTTATTCTTTGGTGACCATTTTAGATAGAATTTTAAAAAGTGTAGGATTTGTATCTTCTGTTTGCTGGGCAGTTCTTAAAACTTCTTAACAGTGTTGGATGTATCACTTTAATGAGTTTAACATTCATAACTATGGAAACAGATCTTAAATAATGAACAAGTTGAGCAACTGAAACAGGAATGGGTGTAGTGAAATGCATAAGAAAGCATGGCAGATCTTTCTTTAAGTTAATTTCACCATTGATTTGACTCATTGGGTGAAATGGGGCCTAGTGCTGGACTTAGAAAGCTTAACATATGACTTAGTTGGCATAGCTTCTGATATTGAATGTCTACAATGGTATTAGCTTGTCAAACAGGAGACAGTGCAAGGCAAACAAAAAATCTAAAAGCTGACCAGTTTGTACTTCTAGATCTTACTATGTTCTTTAGTTTGATGTTCGTATCGTAATTGTTTAAGATTTAAGAACTGTCAAACTGCACTTTTAAGGATGTCAAAAGAAGTGTCAAATGCTTGGTTTGGCAAGACACCCTATGTGTGCTCCTTTGCACTTCAGAATTCCTCATTGGATTAGATTGAGGAATGAAAAAAATTAAGTCTGTTAACAGCTGAAACAATAGAAAAGAAAGTTCCTCTAAAATTCTCTCAGTCTTCTGTGTTCTATTCAGTATGGTCTTAAATAATGTCTATAATTTATACTGTAATTTTTGGTAGTGAAGGCTATAAATTTGCATGTCTCCCAACTTGCACAAGTTAATGTGTACTGTAATGTAATCTGACAGGATAGTGGACATGCCATATTATTATAAGAGAAATTGAGTAGGAAGTCTAAAGCAAAAACCTAACTTTTTTATTGTGTGTGATATATGAACAAAAATATCATCCAATTCAATTCATTTTCCAAGGAACTCACAAGCTCTTTTTTCACTGTTATGTTTGTTTTGGTCAGTTGTCCTTATATTTGTTGGTAAGGTTTTAAAATACCTGTGTTAAGAATTTTTTTGACAAGCAAAATACTTTTACAGTGATTAAATGAATTATTTTCTGATTTAAGACTTAAGAAAGTATTTTATGATTTAAAATATTTCTAATTCTTAGAAGGGGAAATTATTGAGTTTCCACTTTGATAAGATATATTTTGCCATAAATTATAGAGTTCTGTAATGAACTTTTCTTAAATAACCTCATTTTTACATTACTCACATCAGTGAAAAAGTTCATTTTAAAATACTGATTAATCTTCCAAATAGAGTGAAAGTATATGTCTTTCTAGAAAGGCTTCTCATTTACGACCTGAGTCTTCCTGGAACATTTTTATTATTTCTGTTCTTGTGAACTGTTAAATAAATTTCTTTTTTCCCTCTTTTACTTACACACTTCCATCAGTTTTCCATCTACAAAACCTGATATGGGGAAGCCCCATATTATTTCATTCCACTGTGTAGACAGTGCTGAATAATATTCCAAAAAGCTCAAAATTCCTAGAACATTTGGAGGTATCAAATAGAGATATTATTGTTCATCTGTATAAAGAATATAAAGATTTCAGTGATTTATCAGACTGACTCAAGGGAGAAGAGTCTTACTAAAGACAGAATTAATCACAGTGGTTTTGGTATTTTCTTGATGTTTAAGAAATGAGAAATTGTAAAATAAAAAAGCTAGCTCTAGTCGCAGCATGCTTTAATGAAGATTTTGTGGCATGAAATAAAAGTAAAGGATTAAAAATAGATCTATGTCCTGTTCTAAATCCACAAAGAATATTAATGTATCTGCAGAGAAATTCATCAAAACTGCTTTCCAGGGCTCTGATCACAATATTCTCATAATTAATTTCAAAGTAAATTTGTCTAGCATTTGCTTAATTTGTCCAGGAGTAACCAGTACAAAAAAATTAGCAATTGATGAGTTCACTTCTGATTGGAAGCCTTGAATCTTGTCTTTGCTCTGGCTGCGAAACCATATCTGCAGCATGTTATATTGTCTGCCCAGGTTATACAATGCTGTAAAAGGATTGCCAGGTCTTTAGGAGTCTGTGTTCTGGACATAATTTTAGAAGTTCTTGCAGTTGACCCCAGAGAATGTGTTGTATTCCTTGCAGAGATATTTTTGTTAGTGTGGAAGTTATTTTGTTCTTGTGTTCAGTGATCATGATCACAGCTGGCAGTGATACTAATAGTTTTCCTCTGTCTTCAATTTAAATTGCAAATGGGTATATGCTTAAATTTACTTTTAAGCTTTTATTATGAATTCCAAGAATCACACACTTAGAGATTATTAATTCTCAAGGCCATGTGCTACCTAGGTAAACAAGCTCCTATGTTCTTGATGTAAAAATATAGCAAGATTATAAGTCAAATTTTGCATTACAACATATTATGCCAGCAGGAAAAGATTGCTATTAATTAGTTCATAATTAGTCCCACTTATTTACAATCTCAGAGTATTAGATATTGATGGAATTAATAGATTAGTAGCTTCATCTTAATGGTGTCAAACAGGCCAAAATGCAAATAGGGATTGCTTTAATGGGATTTATTGATTTACGTGCATGTGCTTTTTAATCGTTTTTGTGCTTGACCTACACAATTGCTTTATATTTCAGTTAATAAAGAAAGTGCAGAGACCCACTGGTCATATTAGGTATTGGTTGTTTAAAAAAATTTCTCCACCCTGCAACTTTTAGGATTTGCAAGTAGAGCTGTTTCTGTATGTCCCTCACATGCTGCACCCTATTCTCCTAACAGCAAGTCAATATTGCTTTAATTCTTGCTTCAAACTGAACTTGGAAAAAGTAAATTTCAGGGAATGTATTGAAGTATTATGTACTGAGAAGACTCAGAAAATGAAACACTGTGCTGCTTAAACTACTTAGAGATGTTGGTATAACCTATTTCAAGATATCTCCATGTGCTTCTCAGGAAACCCTCAAATGTCACAGATTAATAAATGTCAGAAATGGTTTTATTTGGACTTCTAAAACAAGACAGAGAATTTTGACCTGTAGCTCCTGCAACTGACGTGTTAGTCAAATCAACTGTTCTGGTCTCTGTATGCCCTCAACCATTTTGGTTGAGGACATACAGCAACCTCTGAATGCTCAAAGAGCATTCCTGTAATTAACAAGTAGAGCCACCCAGTGATATTTTCCTCTTAGATGGTGTAGAGACAAGAGCATTCTTGTAGCAGCATGTATGGCAGCATGTCTTTGATCTTCAGTTTGCAGGAATATGAATTTCAGGTAACCCTATTGCCCTTTAAAAAAGAAAGAAAATTTTTAAAAAGGAAAAAAAAAAAAACAGTTGTTAAATAGATGCTGGTGCTTCAATAGAGTCTTCATTAGACCTTGGGTGAGCTCACTGACCTTGTAAAAATGGCTCACTGTCTTTCTACTGGTGATAGAGTAAATTTAGTCTCATCTGGCATGTATGTTACAGTGTTAATTTTCTTTGGCAAGATTAAAGCAAATCCATCTATCTTGTACAAATGCACTAGTGTGGATTTCTGTAAAACAGATTTGTGCCTAATCACTGTTCAAATCTAATTTCTGCTGCCTTTTCCTGAGTCTTTAAAACTCTGACTAATTTACTCCCCTGCTGCCCCACCCTGCCACCCCCTTCACTGCCCCAGCTGGTAAGGGAGATTCACCAAGTAAACCTTACAACTACAGGAGTGAGAGGTTTTTTCCTGTTAATTTTGTTGAATCATACATTCCAAATGGTTAAAATAAAATTTACAACATTCTGCTGTCTGAATAGTAAACCAGCTTTCTTTAATGAAATTAAAACCATAGAGTATGACTGAAGAGTGGGTCTTTTGGTAGTGAATTCATAATAGATAGAAGTGTAAAAACCTAAATAGATCATGTGCAAATGTATATTTTTCAAAACAGTAGGGAAAGATTTAGAATAGTAAATTCTCAGTTAATCAGCCAATTACAGAATTCTAATTATCTCATCTGTGGATGATATGTAAATGTATAGATATAGCGATTTCAGTTCTAAAGAAGTTTTGCAGATACATTGCAAAACTGTACCTCTGCCATGTTTAAGTGTAGACAACCAAACAAATCAATCAATCAATCAATCAATCTTCCAAACAGAAGCCCTATTTAGAAATTATTTTGACATCTATAGGAATGGTTTGTGATTGCTTTCGAATTAAGATGATCTGCTAAAATGTATGTTGCTTTGTAAACCTGGTGTGCATATATTTGCTTTGCATATCATCCTCCTATTTAACAAGTAAGTGGACATAATTTTGCTTCCTATACTAGGCATTTAATTAAGGCACGTTAAATTAGGAGTCTATCCTCCAGGTATCATCAACAAAGCCAAGAATAACACTCCTGAGAGATTATTTTAGGATACAGTCTGAAAGCCTAATTGGTGCCTATTTTGACCAGTTGATTGTTTCCAAGCTGTGTCACTAACCGACAATGTAACCATATTTTGAGTTGATCTAGGATACTAAATTTCCTACATGTCAACCACCTGGCTATGGTGAAAACAGCCTTTACAAATAAAAAGGTCTTATAAGTTTAAGGGATATGTGTAGCAATAAGAGATTCAAAGCAACGTGGAGACCCCAGGCAGGTGCAAAGGAGGGAACACTTATTGCAAAAATCCAGCCTTTTTAAGCCATTAGTCTGTTATTAGTTTACATACTTTTAAGGCACAACAAACTAAGTTCAACCAACCCCCACATACCACGATGTGAACATGCGATGGTTATATAACTTGTTTTCTTGGCTCTAATTCAGCCGAGTGACTTTCCCACGGTCCTTTTTCTACTTAGGCTAAGGAATAGGCCTGAGCCAGGATTTTACAAGGCCTTCCTTTACAAAGCTTTACTTATAGGTGACAGATATTTGTCTATAATTTTTTTTATCTATACTTCGTAGGTAGAGCTAGCAACTGGTGAGCTGGGTATTTCTTATTTTGAATTCAGTTTAAATTAATAGAGAATGATCTACTTCCTGTTTCTATGATTTCATTTAGTGTGTTCAAATTTGTGCTTTTTCTTGCCCCAAACCCTTATTAATCATTCTCACTAGTATTCTTACAGTGCAGTATAGTTCTTACACTGTATTCTCTCTTACATCTCTCTTCTTTTTATGGGTCCCACAGTCTTGTTCTACATAAAATCAGACATATAGAAACAATTACTCAAAATCATCCAATTATTAGTTATGAAATATGAACTTTCTCATGTAATGAAAGTGTTTAAACCCTGAGAACACTTTTCTAAATTTTCCCACCTATTTCAATACGAGAGTATGATAATACTTAAATTAGGACAGTTTTTGGTATCTGGAAGTACATAACAATGCATATTTAGTGCGCTGATATTCTATTTTATTTCACTGTCAAGCTTACATAAATAGTATTCTCCTCAGCTGTCACTTCTTTTCTAGACAAAACAATGGAAATATTTATCTTGTTTAATTTGAAATTAAGAAGAAAAAAAGGAAGCAGAATAGAATTAGTTCAGCATATTTCTGTCAGACAGAATTTAGATAATGGTTAAAAAAACTAGAATTATTATTAACATGTCGAATAGACATCTGCTAAAGAATATTTCTCCGTATTTCCTCTTGGTACTTTTTTTCAGATATTCTATCCACCTTGCCATATTTGAGAGCAATGATGGTATTTACAGTGTTGTATGAGATAAGACAATAACACCATCTCAAATTTCTGCAGCCAGTTTCACAAGGCTGTTTGGATAGATCAAGGATGCAAGTCACTATTCTTTTATAAGGCAGCAAATCAAATTCTTTTGCCAGTGTGTTACAACAGACATTGCCACGCCCACTGTTATTTCACAGTTATTGAGAGTATTTAGGGAAAGCAGAGTATGTAATGTTGCTAGACGTATAGCTTCCATCTGGTGTTTCACCTTGTATCCCAGGTTTATTTCTTCTTCTCATTCAGTTAATTTTTGCGTTCCTTTTCTCATCATCTCTGTAAGCGTGAATTCTCAAAGTGAGGAGCACAACTGTGTGAAAATGACAGAATAAGCAAAGGTTGTTAAATGGGTTATATTTATAGGAATGGAGTCCTTCAAGCAGATTTTAGGAAGTAACTGAAGAGCTTAAAAGCAAAAGTATTGTCTTCCCTGACCCCTATATTGTGATAAAATCACAGAATCATGGAATGGGTTGGAAGGGAATTCAACAATCATCAGGTTCCAACTCTCTGCCATGAGCAGGGACACCTCCCACGAGCAGGGACACCTCCCACTAGACCAGGTTGCTCAGGGCCCCACCCAACCTAGCCTTGATGCGATGGGGCATCCACAGCTTCTCTGCCAGCCTGGTGAGGTCACACTTGAAGCACTGTGTCCAGTTCTGGACTCCGCAGCACAAGAGAGACATGGACACACTGAAGGAGGTGCAGTGAAGGGCCATGAAGTGAAGTATGTCTGCAGAAAGGCTAAGAGACCTAGGCCTGTTCAGCCTGGAGAAGAGAAGGCTCAGGCAAATCTGATCAATGTCTAGAAGTACCTGAAAGGAGGATGCAAAGAGGATGGAGCAGACTTTTTTATATACTGGTGCTCAGTGACAGGAGAAGAGACAATGAGTACAAACTGAAACATCAGGAAACACTTTTTTGCTTTGAAGGTGACTGAGCAGAGGTTGCTCAGAGAGGTTGCGGAGTCTTTCTCCTTGGATATATTCAACGGTTTCCTGTACGTGGTCCTGTGCAACCAGATCTCCTCCAACCTTAGCTAACCCATAAATTAGTTAATCAGTACTGGAGCAGGTTAAGACAGTCAAAGCCTTCAAAAAATCAATGTAGATACTAGTGAGTGTGCCAAGAAGCAGAAATCGTATGTCAAAATTATTTTCCTTAACAATAAGGACCTGTTTTCCTAGCAATAGACCTGTTTTCCTGTGGTTTATTCTTCCTTATGCCTCGGTCTTTCACTCCCAGAAAAATTAGCAGATGTTGGACATTAAGTTTGCTAGTTAGAGAGGCTTTACTTCTGCCAAGGAAAATGCAAAAACCTTTTTTTATCTTGAAAGTTGCCCTTTACATATGTGGTGGATTAAGTATAGCAACATTTTACAATTTCCTTCTCACTTCTCTCCTGTCTTCTTTTTCATACATTTTCTTACCATCTCATTATTAGACAAAACATGGTCCTAAAACTGCTGTATTAGTCATTACATCAGTCTATCCATTTGACTTGTTGGCTTTAATGCTTGTAAAATACTTTTTACTGACAGTCAAGTAGAATAGTAAAAAGCTTAGTAACTCTACAGACTAGGGCTTTGTAGTTATGGTTTTTTCTAATGTATGCAGTGGTTATTTTTCTCTGGCTTGCTTTGGGGTCTCTAGGTGCTTAGCTTGAGAAAGCAAAAATGAACCACGTATGAATTTAGAAGTACCATTATGCAGAGTGCATTAACTGAGGTTTGCAACAGTTTGCTGTTTTGAAAAAAAAAAAAAAATTCTTGGGAGATTTGTTGGCACTAAATACAACAGCAGAAATATCACCAACATGTTCTTTACATTCCCAGTGGAACCCTGAGGAACTCTGGCTGCTTTCCTTCCTCATTTACATTTATTTTCTACTTGTTCAGCAGAGCTCAGAAAGAAGAAAAAAATCCAATTTACACATGTATCAACATTGTTCTTGGCCTTACCTGTAAACATGTCAAAAATACATGTTGATGGTTTGGACCTTTTTTTTTAGCAAAAGGAAAAAGAAGGGAAATAAACTCTGTATCTATAGATGAACAACATTAATCACTGAATACAAATGTTTATAATTTAGCCTTTTTTTCTGCAGCCTATTTTATGAGAAAAAAATGCATTCTCATTCATTAATCATTTTTGGCTTAAATTTGAATGTGAAATTTGAATTTGTGTCCGTATGATTTAGTTTTGGTTTTTTAAGAGTCTTGTGGTATATATTTTGTGTATGTTTTCTAATTTAGGTTTCAAATAAAATGTATATTTTTTTCCATGTTTCACAGACAGGCAAGAATTTCAAATAGTACCTTAAAACAAGAATTGAGCTGTCTCAACTGTAGTGGGCCCGCTGTTTCTTCAGCAAGACAGTTTTTGCAGAACAAATAGTGTCACGAAGTTATCAGGAGATACATAGATTTATGTGGATGATTTATGGTAATGTTGTGTTTCACATCCTTTGTAATGACATGATCACCCATCGAAAAGAGATGAAAGTATCAGTATGGTGACATTACAATGTCACTATACTGGTAGGTGTTAGACAGTGTCATAACTCCATGACACAGTAATTTCGTGCTGACAAAGAAATACAGATGGTTTGGCCCTTTAATTAATCCAGTATTCCGGGTCAAAAGGACAGCTTGAATTTTCAATTCAGCCCCTCTCTACTTAATAATTCCTGTTTGTACTTTAAAAAAATCACAACAGTAGGTTTAAAAGATTTCTTTGACATTGCTTGCACAAAAAAAAAAAAAAGGACTATATTTTGTAATGCCCTCAGTAGTCTATAAAGTAGTGGTAAAATGAATGTGCTTGATAGTGCAAATAATATTTTCTCAGGAATCTAGATAAATAAATAATAAGTTTCCTTTGCTTCTGCTATACGTGTCCTTTTCTCTTAGAGTACCCTAAAACCATAAATCAATATCATAACTGTTATATCAGTGCTGTACTGATTCATAATAGGTATTCAAAATTCCCATGTTTTGACAGAGTAGCAGAAGACCATGTGAAGTTTCATCTTTCACACCCTGGCCTTTTCTAGAGCTATTGCCAAAGGAATTTCCCCAGAGCAGACACCATTGTTTAAATCTCTGGAGAAATCCACTGACTATAATCGGTGAATTATATGAAGTTTATGCTACCAAATGCTGCTCAATTTTAAATGTCAATGACTGAAAAAAATCTTTGTTATCTCCTTGACCTTGCACAATTTCGTAGAAAACTAGAGAGAGAGAGTTTTGGAGTCAAAATTCAGATCTGTTCTAACGAGGTTTTTTCGTCTGTATTTCATCCTCTCCAAAAAACAGTTTTGCAGAAACAAGTTCCCCTCACTAGATGATTATCATGGGTCACTGCTCAACACACGCTATAGAGCTGTGACTATTGGAGAACTGACAGCACAAAGAAGGGCTGTTTTCAAATTACTAACCCTATGTGCTATGCATTTTTTCTGTGGTTTAATTACTTGAGTGTTGACGCCATTAGACCAAATAAGAGTACCAAGTATGCCAAAGATGTTTAGTTATTTTGCCATTAAGTTGGGGGTTTTTTTCATATTACAGCATATGTTCTTTTCTGGTTGGTTGGTTTTTTACATTTTTTAAAAAGCTTGACGGTGAAAATGCAGACAAAAGAAAACAGTAGAATCATAGGAAAATTGAGGTTGGAAGGGACCTCTGGAGGTTAATTAGTCCACCCGTCAGCTCAAAGCAGGCGTAATTATATCAAGACACCCAGTCCAGACTGTGTCCATTAGAGTCCTGAAGAATTCCAAGGATAGACATCCCACAGTCTCCCTGGGAAACATGTTGCAGTATTTGACCCCTCTCATGTTTGTTTTTTCCTTTGTATTCAATACAAATTTGTTATGTTTCAGCTTGTTTATTACCCCCCTCCTATCAAGTTAAGAGGTTAATGTGATGTCTGTTAATTAATGGCTTTATTTATACTTTACATTAAGCTGTTTGTACATGTAAAGAGCTGTAACATGAATGTAGCAGTTGATTAAATAAAAAATTGAAAATGAACATTGACTGGAATGGGTGGAATAATAAGATTATTTTGAGGTTTCACTTTGATATAGGTGACCCTGGTAGATTTGATTATACTCTATTTATTTGATTTTTAGAATAACTCACAATCTTATTTTGCATTTACAATGTAGGGTAAGTGACATTTCAAAAATCTATTACTGTTCTTCCCTAATGAATGTTACCTTATTTTTTAATGGCATGATTTTAATTGATTTGGGGTTTTTTATTCCCTTAAAATCTAGCTTATCCCAAATAAAAATACGTAGAGTTCAGGGGAACAATATTGGACTGGGTCCTCCATATAAAATTTGCTTTTGCAGTTGGGAGGGAGATATTATTTGACTAAGTTGGAGCAGCACAGATCTTGAGTTACGAAAAACAGAGGTGGTTTTAGTGAAAATCATCACAGTGCTTTGGGAATCTCAATCACTCTTGCTCAGGAGTTAATGTAGCTCACTGGAACAAAAATATTTCTGTATGGGTCTACTGTCTTTAAAATTTAATCAAATAAAGGGAAAATGTTCATTATTTGTTAGAGAATGGCTTATAGAATACTTAATTATGATATGTAATTTTATCTTTTATGACTTAATTGGTCAATTTAAGAGGTTATTTCCATATACATGACCTATTAATGTACTAACTTTTTAAGATTATTACACTGTTGGTTTTTCTATTTGAATTTATCACTTGAACCATTAAGATGTATAAGTCCCCTTGATACAGAGCCAAATTTGATGATGATGATGATGTAATATTCCCTTCTTTTGGGGCTTGCTGTTACTTAAGATTTAATATTTAATGCTGTGTTGTTGTTTAATATTTAATATTTGTGTTGGACCTGGCACTTGAGTCATTTCCTGTGTTACTGTACATTTCCTTTTCTGCAGGAGTACCCTTGAGGTCTTGTAATTTGCAGGCAATGGGGAGTTTCTATCAAGATTTTGACCAGTCTTTAATTATTTACCATGTCAAAGATTCTCTAATGTCTTTATTGCCCCCTCATGGGCCATTTACTAAAAAGCAATTTGCTGTTTTGGAGATAAATTAGCTTTATTTTTGCTTGTTGTAATACACAGCAAAAGAGCTGTAAATGGGCTGTTTTTTCAGGTCATCAGAGATCCTATTAAATTCCACTGCCCTCATTTTTCACATTTTTAAAAGATCTATATTTGGCCTTATTAATAACAACAAACATCTTGACATTTTAATATTGCAGTTGCCTTTTCCTAAAGCCAATAGATAAAAGAACAAGGTGAACTATTACAATTTGTTTCTTTGTTTAGCAAGCACAGACTTACAGTCTCTCAGAGAGCCAGGTTGCAGCTGGACCAGAGTGACTCTTGGCTGCACATGGCTAACAAGCAGTACAACTTTATGTCCCCTGCTTGGTCTACCACGTGGGACTTGCCTTGTGCTACAAAGGAGAAGGGCTTTTGTCTAGGCTAAATCCACAGATGTGTAAGGAAAACAACTGGAAAAGCTTTTGACCCATGTCAAGGATCTTGTCTTGACCTGCCCAATGCAGATCCTTGCTGAAATGAGGTGGTGAGTTGTGTCATCACACAACTGACCCTCAATGCGGTATAACTTCTCTTTTTCACCTCTCCCTGAAATATGTAGTACAAATCCTGTGAACCTTGTGGAGATTTTGATGTGAAGCATCAGGTTTGGTTGTTTGGATTAGGTCTCAGCAAGTAATGCTGCTCTCTAGAGTGTTCTCTTCTTTCCCCTGACTTGAAAGAGAAACTGTATTTAGCATATTTCTCAAGTCTATCAAGTGGCTGAAGTCAGGTGGGGTGGGTCTGGATTGTAGGAACAGACTTGAGTGCAAAGGAAAGTTGGTTCCAAAAGGTTTGTTTAAAAAATTCTCTCTGCATTGACAAATCAAAAAAAATAGTGTTTCTGTTGGTTTTGCTTCCCTTTACAGCCACCAGAATTAACTGCTTGAAAATCAGCTGGAGACTTACAAAACTAGGCTAGACTGTCCCACAGTATTGTGCCTCTTTGCCTCATTTTAAATTAGTAAGGCATTTTATCTACAAATGAAATGGGGCTGGTAGATAGTTTACTTCTTCAGTCAGTTGTTTCCAATATGCCTCTGTTTCAATGTCACTGTCTGCAGTGGGTGCAAATCTGTGTCTGTATTTATGCATACAAGTCAACTCTTCTTTGGATGATGTGTGTTATGTAAAATATCCTTTGTCTGTGATACGCAGTGATTAATTTCGTACTTTACTTTGCATGCCACACTGAAGTTTATGGAATAACTTTGATACTGTATAGATATTAGTATAAATTTACATTTATATAGGGCATTTTGTGGTGGAGCATTCTAAATGTGCTTAGAGACTTGGCATGCATGTGTGAAAAGTACTCAGAGGAAACTTAATTCACTGCTGGAATTTAGCAGCTCTTCGTGTGTACTTGGAATTTCAGTATCTAAGTATTTCTAATGCTCCTATCTTTGGATTATAGCATCCTCCACAAAAATTATGAAACTGTATTATAAGAAGGGTGGGCTTCTACCTACTTACTCTGGTTTTAGCTCATTTAAGAAGCTGGTTAAACATTACTGTTTGAAAATCTGTTTTCTGACAAAAAACGAAGTTGTAAAAAGAGTATGGAGTCAGAGCCTGCCCGATAAGGTTTCCCTTGTCATACAGGCATCAATTTCCATAGACTTTAATTGATAGCAGCCTCCTACTGGAAGGTAGGCCAAAATCCTATGGTATACTTGTAAAAACCAGTATGGACAAATAGCAATTGCAATAGTAAAGCATTGAATATCACTACTTGGAAGTGCTTTTGGAGGGATTTAGGCAGAAAGTAAATACACACAGGCCCATTTTATTTGTTTCTGGAAACTAATTATATTATCTATATTTGTATGAAAGGTGGCAACAATCCTCTCCTTAGACTCAGTCCTGAAAGTGATGTAGACAGAAAGTGGAATTACATTTAATTAAAACTACAGGTAACATAGATTTATATATGCAGTAAAATACTTAAAGGAAAGTCTCTATGTTTATTTGTCTCTCTAAGAATTAAGAATTTTTATGAGTTCCACCAATTTTCATGGTGATATATATAAAAGCCTACAAATATAAATCTGCAACTGTCCTACTCACTCTAGATGCCAAATTTCCCTTTTTAAATGTTTTATATAGATTTATATGATAGTATTTTAATTCTCACCAATATCGTGATTATTGTGGCTTTTCATTTTAAAAATCAAGAATTATTTTGTGATACAAAGAGACCTGAGGAATACATGGGTTTCATCTGAATTTTGCACCATTATTTTTACCTACTGTTTTTGGGGTTTTTTTTCCCACTTTAATACAACAGATGTATATCCTGCTGAATTGGTTATATGTCTAGATCTGTGGTTCCTTTCTTTTAGCTGTATAACCCTCATTTCTGTTGCATTCATTTCCAAACACTAAGCTATTATTAAAATGCTGTTTGGAAGACACTGGCAGATGATCAGAATGTCTAGGAGAAAAATGGGGAAAAAAAGAGAAATATTATCTAGAAAATAATGGGAAGCATTAGTTGCAGCTGCCATGGTTGAGCTGTATATTGCCATGCTAAAAGTGGGTATTCAAGGGAGAGGTGATTTTACAGAAGTACCTTAAGTGTAGGACTGGCACACTACAAAAAGAAAAGATTGAGAAGAAAACTGTTAGGTGTCCTGGGTTCCACAGTCCTATTCCACAGTCATAGAATAACATGAAGATGTATTTTCTAGATTTTTTTCCTGTGATTTTGGGCATTCATGGAATCACAGAATATTTTTAATTGGAAGGGACTCACAAGAATCATCAAACTCCAGCTCCTGGCCCTGCACAGGACAGCCCCAAGAATCACACCATTAGCTGCTCTGATTCTTGAAAGATTCTGGGAGGGATTTGTACCTATGGAAACTGCAATTTCAAACTAAGGTTTGGAATGGTGAGAAAAAAAAATCCCAAACTTTGCAGAGCTTAAAATTGGTGTAAGCAAGTAGACAATAAGGTACTAATTGTAAAGAAAATACAGGTTTTTCTCTCAGTTGGGATTTTGAATGCATGGCAGTCATAATAAGGACATGGTTATGCTTGATGGAGGTGTTGTTTAGAGAGTGTTTATAATTAGAGATTCTCCCAGTGCTTTGTCCAGTCCAATTTGTTCATTTTGATGGAAGAATCAATAGTGCTAGCCAAAATAATTGGGAAAATTAGTAGCAACTAATACAACACAATATGCATGTCCTCCTTGTTATAACTGGCATTTAGGCACGGCCTTGGCAAAGTGGCAGCACATATGCAGAGGCTAGAGAATCTGCAAACTGACAGCTGCTTAGATTTTGATCATTCTTCAATTTCAAATACATTTATTATAGCTGTGGAAACAGATGACGAGGCAGGGAAGCTCTACAAAAGACAATGTCCCTGATAAGGATAAGTATCTCACTGCTAATTGAAGGAATATGTGCATTACTTCTGTGAATGCCAGTTTTGTTGTTCCTCTCAAGCTGTTACTTACAGGCTTGAAGATTTCACTTAACTGCATTCACTTGTACTGAGGCTTTAGAAGCATAAAACCTACAGATAAAAACATGTATCAAATGAAAACCTCTTTTTACTTGCTACTAATTTCAAAAAATGGGTAAATGTTGTGGTGATACTGAAACAGGGATGCATTTGTCTGTGTTGGGAATCCAGACTTGGGAGAAAACAAACATGAAAACATACCTTATCCATTAATCATCCCACTGCACAAAATGAAAGGAAGATCTATGAACGTCTTGCGATGTTATTCTTGTAATATAAATTAGTTTTTCTGGGGCCATATACTACAGTATTTATTAATCCATGTGACCACTGCTTTTTCCCAGCCCATCTAATCAGTGAATGACTTTTTATTTTCCAGTGGCCAATGTAAAAGGATTGAATGGCTTATCATAAGCACAATTTTTACTATGTTTCCAAAGTTAATAAATATTCATTTTTGTTATAAAGCTATATCAAAGAACAGACGATTTATGGTTTCACCTTTAAAATTGTCCTGGCATTTGGGGACCTGGTATGAGACAGACAACAGGAAAGAGGGGACATAAGTACTGAAGACATATTCTTGTTAATTCTTGGCCTGTTCTCTCAAAGAAAAAGAAAACACCAACACAATATATGGAATTAGATGGCATATTTTCACAGTGTATTTCTCTATGAAAATTCATGTCTGAAATCACTACAAAGGCTATAGATTGACAGCATGAGTTTAAAAAGTCCTGGAAGCTGCAATCTGCACTGAAACTGGTCTAGACAAGTCCTCAGAATCGAAAGCAAATGCTTGGTGGGTAACCTTACTCTAAGCTCCATTTCTAGACATTAATTGAAAAGTAAATGGTGAATGGAATCCTTCTAGAATGGATTGGTTGAATTCCATCATACAAGTAATAAGAGGTACATAGAATCATAAAATCGTAGAATAGTTTGGGTTGAAAGGGATCTTAAAGATCATCTTGTTCTAACACCCCTGCCATAGGCAGGGACATCTTCCACTAGACAAGATTGCTCAAAGCCTCATCCAATCTGGCTGTGAACATTTTCCAGGGATGGGGCATCCACAACTTCTCTGGGCAACCTGTGCCAGTGCCTCACCACCCTCTCAGTGAAGGACTTCTTCCTAATGTATAACCTAAATCTACCCTCTTTCAGTTTGAAGCCATTACCCTTTGTTCTATTGCTACATGCCCTTGTAAAAAGTCCCACTCCAGATTTCTTGTTGCCCCCTCTAGGTACTGGAAGGTGTTATAAGGTGTCCCTAGAACCTTTCCTTCTCCTGGCTGAACAATTCCAACTCTGTCAGCCTGTCTTCATAGAAGAGGTGCTCCAGCCCTCTGATCATGTTTGTGGCCCTCCCTTGGATGCAGTTCCACATCCTTCTTATGTTGTGGCCTCATAGCTGGATGCAGCACTGCAGGTGGGGACTCACCAGAGCAGAGCAGAGGGGCAGGATCCCCTCCCTCACCCTGCTGGCCACGCCGCTTTGGATGCAGCCCAGGACACAGTTGGCTTTCTGGGCTGAAAGTGCACATTGCTGTCTCATGTTGAGCTTCTCATGTACCAACACCTCCAAGTTCTTCTTGCCCGGGCTGCTGTGAATCCAATCTCCCCCCAGCCTGTATTTTGGTTTGCAATTGCCCCAACCCAAGTGCCAGACCTTGCACTTGGCCTTGTTGAGCTTTATGAGGTTTGTTTGGGCCTACCTCTCAAGCCTGTCAAGATCCCTTCCCTCCAGCATATCAATGAATCACATGATGTGGTTCTGCTGAGGAGAAAATTTTGGAAAGGAAATATATTGTATAATATAATGTTTGTATACTTCTAAATATATCTTGATGTAATAGCACTTAATGACACCTAGTTAATGGTATTGCCTTTTTATCATAAGTCTTTAATGTTAAAACTAGTACTGCTATTTTTATCCTCAATTGTCATTACTTCTATAACCATTTTGGTGATATAGTCTGCTGTTTACTTTTTACAAAGGGTAAAGTTCTCTAGTGCATAAGAAATGAAGGAAGGAAAAATGTGCCCTTGAAAGTTGAGGGAATTCTCAGTTCCTTCTATCCACCAACACTATTTAGACTTGCAAATAATGTGAATAAAAATTACATCTACATTTGTGGCCAGGCAGGCTGGCATAAGTGTAAAAATTTTAAAGGAAAATAAGTCAGCTGAGGTGTCAGTCAGAAGCTGTTTAAGCTGTAATGATAAAGAGGATGAAAGAGTCTTTTCTAATTTTAATTAACACTAAAGGGACAGAAAGCAAAATTTACATTAACATTCTGAGTAATCAGAATTGTTCATTCATTGTTTTTGGCAGTCTTAGTCAGCAGTCTGTTTGAATCAGTCAGTCTTAGAAAATTGCATTATGATATATTGGTTTGATCACTTTCCTAAATCTGTTTGGAATGCAGCCATCATTTAGTAAATTGCAGAACAAAAGCATCAAAATTACTTCATAGGGGAAAAAAGAGAGAGAGAGAGAAGAAAAAGTAGACAAAATATACCAAGAGTTTAAATTTTGTATTTATATACCAGGAATATAAAGTCATGCCTGAGTCATCAAATGTGATTTTTCTTTATTGATATTTGAAAAAATTCCTAAAAGTACCATATATTCTTTAATCTGCCTTTGAACTGAAAGCATCTTTTATCATAGTAATCAGAATGCACCTTGAAAACTTTGAGATTCACCTTGAAAGCTGTGCCAAAAAATTGTGTTGAAACATTTAAATAAACAAATCATAAGACTGCACTTCCTCCTTTGTGTAGCAGTGATCTGATATCTTAAAGGGTTAAAAACAACAGAAGAAAAGTTTGCAGAACAAGTCCAAGTCACTTGCTGAGTTAATTTGTTTTTGCTGAGTCCATTTCTCAGTATTGATTTTTGATCTGTGCAATACATTGCAAGGAGCTGGAATTTTTGCATCTAAAAGCAGTTGCTTTTTTTTGTTTATTCCAGCATGGACAGTGCATATCTTCTTACAATTATAATTTGTGGTTTATTTTCAAAAAGAGGAAGGAATGTGAAGTACTTCAGGGTTCATTTCATAGTGGTTTGTGAGTACCCAGTATGAAAAAATAAACCTCATAATCCCAGGTCAGTCTTTTCCCAGACTTAGACTCTGGGTGCATGTACTTTCTGTTAGATGTTCCCTTAGTGCCTGAGTTTGAGGTAGTAGATATGAACTCAGCAACCCACATTGTGAACCAGAGCAGTGAAATGACTCACTGGCATCACAGCCCCATAAGGATGCCCCAGTGAGGCATTCCCTGTCTGTGGAGCCTGAGCTGGGAGAATTTAGACTTGCCTTCCAAACAGATACAGTGCCAGCCTGACACAAAGCAGGAAAAATAAAGACCTTGTAGTTAAAATTGTTATAAGATAGATTAGAACTGAATTTTTCCATGTACTCCTCCCTCTCCAGAGTGATCCCCACTGACTAAACAAGAAAATCTTTCACTATTCTTCCTGCAATAGGGGAATATCACATGGCAGCTGGAGCATCTTTAGCAGCACAAATTGAGATAGCTTCATTCTGAATGCTTTTGCTACACTGTTTAGGGCAGCTCTGTCAGAGGTGATAAATAGAAGTTCTTGTGCTCCCAGAGTAAAAAAAGAAGTTTAAATCTTTCCTAATGAATAAAAGACAGGAATCTATGTCTTGCTTATTGTCTCATTTCACAAGAGAGAGCTGATTCAGCACTGCTCAGCAGATGACAGTTTATGGCTCCATCCTTAGCCAGAACCAGATACCTATATCCTGATATCCGTATCGAGGTGCACCGGTGAATCTATTACACTGAGAATAAGAGCCCATTCCTCTGTCTGGAATTTCTTACTTATGTTAAAAGGCTTTGTGCTCTGTCAGCTGGCTTTTATAGCTCCTTGTTTTAAACAAGTATCTCTCCATTCTGTTCATAAAAAGTTCAGTTAAAAGCTAGTTTCCTTGCAGTCAGCACAGAAATTTATGGAAAACCTTTAGTACCATTTAATCTAAATAAATTATTAGAAGTATATTTTATTATTCTATTTTGTTTGACAGCACAAAAGTCTCTATTTCAAAGAGATTAAGGCTTCCTTCTAAGCAAGCACCTTACTGGGAGAGGAAACAAAAATTTCAATTAGTATACAGTTATAAGGTTTTGCAATTAAAAGCATAGATCAAAATAAAAATTAAATTTTAAATGTACAAGCCAGAGAATAATAAAATACTATGTGAAACTCCGTTAAAGCATTGAAATGATCGGTGGGAGAAAAATTTAATAGGTTTGATATCAAGCTTCATAAAATTTGGCAAGTAATCTACTCAATAGTACTAATTCTGGAATATCTCTCTCTCATGCCCAATGTAATCAGATTTAGCCAAAATATAAGACCTTTGTCAGGATAAATTTTGGGATATCAACTATATTTATCCTATAATCTAGCAGGTGTGATGCTTCCGTGAAGATGAGGTACTTCTGTTCATAATTTTTCTCCGAATAAATTAGATCAGAGAAGTGAAACCAGGTCTACCTTATCTACATATCCTGTGTGTAGCAATGGCCATGACTGTCTCATCTTAAAATGAAAAAAAAAAAAAGAATTTGAAAGACATTCCTAGCAGTAGTTCTCCAAAATTTTTAAGTTGTTGTGCAACATTGCAGTTCTGATTTTTGGATGGTTTTAGTCAACTGCTACAATGAGAGTCTAACCAACAAAAGTCTTGATGTCTGGCAATGATTATCACTAGCAGCCAACAGAGAATCTCCTACAGCTGCAAGTTTTTCAGTATGTTAAGTATTCTTTGGGAATACATCAGTTGCAACAGTGAGGGTGACATTGAGAGAGATGCTGTATAGCAGTCTTGCCACAGTGCTTTCAGCATGATTTTGATGGGCATTTTCCCCCAGAAGAAAAGTATTTGGAAACTTATAAACTGTCTTCATTAATTCTGTACATTAACTGTGTTGAGGGTGGTGGCATATGGAGCATCACTCCTAAAAAGACAGGCTGACAGAGTCAGGCTCATTCAGCCTGGAGAAGAGAAAGCTTTGGGGAGAGACCTTCTAGCTGCCTTCCAGTACCTAAAACAGGTGACAAGAGAGTTGGAGAGGGACTTTTCACAAAGGCGTGTAGTGATAGGACAAGGGAAATGGCCTTAAGCTGAAAGAAGGTAGACTTAGATTAGATATTAGGAAGAAATTCTTTACTGTGAAGGTGGTGAGCCACTGACATATGTTGCCCAGAGTAGCTGTGGATGCCATATCCCTGGAAATGTTCACAGCCAGATTGGATGAGGCAATATGGTCTAGTGGAAGGTTCCCTGCCCATGTTGTGCTGAAAAAAAAATCATATTTGGGGATAAAAACATAAAAAAACCCTAAAATGTATAGAATTAACTGTTGTCTTGCAATACTGAAAGGTAAACTGGAGTTGTCAGGAGCTGATGACAATTATAAAGCAACTGGGGGGAGAAAGGATGTACTACATTGCTTCCCATTTAAAAAGTTATCCACATAAAGAGCTGTTTAGTTCAGCCTTATCAAAATGCCACTCTTCGGGATGCCAGTAACATATCATCTATCAGCACAAAATATGCAAACAACTGTGCTGGCACTTTCTGAGACATTTCTGAACACAGGTGAGCACTATGTTATATCTATATCTCAAGTTGTCTGTGGATCCTTGTTCAGGCAGAATCTAATACTGTTTGTGTGCAGAGAATAGGGAAAAGAAAATTATGCAGGAGATGAATGAGCATATTTCAAATTGCTTCCCTCTTGTTTTCTCTCACCAGGATGAGATGCATGAATGAATACTTAGTAGAAGAGAAAAGCAAAATTATAGGAACACACATATTTTGCATATGTCTACAATATTTCTCTCTATAATAGTCCCTTTGTTCCGTGCAGTGAGTTGAGACCATTCTTTCTGTGGTTACATAAGTAAACCAGCTAAATACAATAATCACTATTCTACTCTTAAAAATCTAAACTCTGTATATAAATTAGATTGCATAGTTCATTATTTTTCTTCTATCTTCAAAAAGAATTTTGATATTTATATTTGGCAAGATCTTTGCTAGAATCAGGTGGAAGATTTTCAAACCTTTAGTATTCAAAGAGCCTTGTTACTGGAAGAAATAAAGTTTTTATGTAATCTATAGCTATGACTCACTGTGGGATTTCTTGCTGGGAATGATCTAGTAAGACTGTGTGAATGAAGCACAAAACATGTTTTATTTTGGTTACCACTGACTGATTTGGATACTGTTTTCTCCTGCTGCACAAATGGCCACTAATTATTATTATATAAATATGAATTAATATTTACACCTTAAAGAGAACCTGTTGCAATACATGAATCTCTGTAGTGAATGTTCTCTACAAGTCAAAATTAATTTCCTCATTCTATCTCTTGTGGTACTGATATTGTAAGTGTATATATATTACAATATATAATATTGTGAGAATATATAATAAGTGCTCCCTTTTAGATGTAGCTTCACTTGAGAGGAGACATCCTGAATATTTGGTTTATGAGTGCAGGTAAATGTTGCGTAAACTACAGAGAGGACTGCTCTGCTGGCCCCTTGCAGTATCTCAATCTTCCATTCTATAAATGTTAATAGGAAAGCAAACTCTTTTCAGTACATAAGAACTGCTTCATGGCATTAAGAGAAGTTTGGTTTGTTTGGGTTTTTACCGCACTAACATTGTTTAGATGGTCTTGCACTTGCCCTTCTTCTTTTTAATGAACTCTTAAGAGTGATAAATATTTAATAAACATTTCAAGATATGTTTCTTTATTATAGTTTGAAGTACTCAAAGAAGGTGAGAAAAATTTCTAGATGTTGTGGTGTCCTTTGTCAGGATACACTTTTGGAAGTCCATGGCACACTTTTCCAAATCAGTAAGTCCCTAGATGTAAACTCTTTATCTCACAGCCAGACTCTTTAGGATGTCCTGATCTTTGACAAGCAATAATAGTGAATTCCAGAGATGCCAGGTGTTCTGGTTGCAAGTCTGTAAGGCACCTGTAAGCACCTAAGGCACCTGTAAACCAAGTCCAAGCTCTTACTAAAGGTATGCTGTGTTTTTTCTTTCACGCGGGCCACTACTCCATGATTCTGTTACAGAGGTACTACAGATGTTTCTAGAGCTGGATCCTCGAGGCACAGATAGCATTATTGTCACTTTTCCTAGCTGAAGGTCAAGGCTTCAGAAGAGACAGGGATATCCTGGAGATTAAGGCATTGCTGTGATGATGGTATTTCCAGAGTGTGGCTTCCTACACTACAAGGTGAAGTTCCACAAGCTTGCTGAGTTATAGCTGACTAATGAAGAGTAAAACCAAACAGCTTTTCCATACTGACTTGCCAACTGAGAACTTAAAATTTGGTCATATGATTATTATTACCTTTTTAGGTAGCCTGGCAGAAGGTATGTGGACCAAAGGTGAGAGGATTACTGATATCACAAAGAGAGGGAAAACAAAGTGCCTGGTAAATCAAGCTGATGAACATCTTATATAAATATTTATTAATGCAAGAAATGTAAACAGCAGCATCTTCTGATTATGATAATGATCACCTCTATGGCTTAGTTATCATAACAGAAATTCGGTAAAGTCACATGGTTGGAACAGAATCATAAATTGTAGTCCTTACCTAGGACGTGCTGCCTAGGGACAAAGGAGGCATGACATAGTCTATGAGCAATAAAAGCACTTTCTTTGAGTTACCAGAGAAATTGTACCTGCTGAAAGTCTGCATGGTAGCAAAATGGGAAATGAACATGAGTACTTTGACTGAGGTTGCAGCTCAGTGAGAATGTCCACATGGATAAGGATTCTGTGCAAGCAATTAATGGAGTTCCCCAAAGCACAGGTCTTAGATGAAGTGTCCAACCACTCCGAAACAACACAGTAGAATCCAGACTGACAAGCAAGTTTGGGGATATGTTACACATATACTTTTTTTATAAACAGTTAAAAGGACAAAATAAGCATCCATAACCTGATGGTTTTCTCTAAGTGGAATGAAAAAGGAAAATTATCATGTGATTCAGATAAGCATTAAGAAAGAAAATTCACAAAGTTTAATAAAGGAGATAGCAACATGAGACTAGAAACATGAGTGAGGTATATATGTATCTTCATGCATTTACTTTAATACCTGACCCATAAGATAAACTTGTTATAACTGCCTTAGTGCCTTTATTAATGCCACAGAAGGAGCCAGCCTACTATAATTCCACTAAACAAGGCTGACTCTCAGGCAGCTGATGTGCTCTTCCTCCAAATAATGAAGAAAGGTGACATTGGCTGATCAAAAAAATAAAAATAAATTATAAAAAAAATCAGTCAATTTGTAAATGGCCAGCTGAGAGGCAGCTTGAAGTAGTCTTAAAGCCATCAGTCACAGCCTGTACAACAGAACTCACGGCCAAATATTTTATTCAAATTACAAGATTCCTTAGCAAAAATAGTTAGTGAATATTCCAAGTATTTTGAGAAGGGTACTTATAGTTTCTATGCAATTGTGGACAATTGCCAGGAACGGGGAAAAACATTTCCTAAACATTCAATATGTGCAGTTTTCTAGAAATGATGTGAAAATCTGTCACCATTTTTGTAAAAAGAGGAAATGGAAAAAATCCTAACATCCTAAAAGTTTTCAAATTGTAGAGGGACAGGGAAAGGCCAAGCCTGAAGCTCAGAACCCACATCTGTTTTGGCCAAACTTGTGAAAACAGGTATTTCTCATATTATATAACAGGTTACTTTAATGGTGTGTTAGCTGCAGCACAGCCTGCAAAATGTGACTAATTATCTCACATAACTTCAAGAAACTCATTTCCCAAAGGAATGGTGACAATAAAACTTTGTCCTTATAGCACTTTGCATTTGTGGGTCTAGAAAAGAATTATAAAATTCACTAATTAAGCCTCACAAACCTCAAGAGAACAAGTAAAGCAATAGTTTACTAATTTTTATGGATGCTGCACACCCAACTAATGTGACTTGCAAAAAGTCACACAAAGTCAGAGCTAGAAAGAGATCAAAAGACATTCTTCCTTCCTAAAGGCCAATGGCATAGGAGTGCCCAGCAAACAACACTTTCTGTTGCAGTTCAGATCACTTCATGCCTGTATCCATTAAAGTACCATTGAGAAATCTCTTGCTATAGTTTTCATCCTTGTTTTTGCTCTACTTTTTAATATTAAAACATAGATAGTAACTTTCTGTATATTAGGTATAAGAAATTAGCCTTTTTGTAGGGCAGTTATAATAAGTTTGAAATTCTTTAAATATTTGTTCAGTATGTATTTTTAGTGTTGTGAGAGAATATGTAGCTTATTAATCTTGAGTAGGAAATAAAGGAAGACTGTGAAGGGGAATTTGTGGACTTAAAATGTGTACAATAGTAAGACAGACTCTTTTAAATAAGGAGCATGCATGATACTCTACTAAATGCTTCACATCCTATTTATACAGTCAGGGAAATTAGTATTTTTATATAGCTGCTGGAACAATTTGGGACATCTGTCTGTGTATCACTGAAGAATGCTCATTAACTCCTAAAATTGCCATGTTACTGAATGCCTCAAGGAGTATTAAGTCCATCACAAACTGACAAATTCTTTAACAGAAATCAATCTTCTTGTCTGGATGGAGCTGCAAAACAAACAGTATCAGCCATTAATCTGACTGGTAGACTGGCTTGTGGCCAAAAAAACAGTTAAGCTGAGAAGGCCACATGAACTGGGAAAAACCTTTCTAGGTTAAAATAGAGAGAGAGATCTGGAGTGGAAAATCCCTCAGAAAAAGCACAGTTTCCAAGTTGCTGGTTCTCAGTTATACCTATAATAAATGCAGATGGAGAAAAAAACCAAAGAAAGGGTTCTGTTTTCTAAAGAGAGGTTCGTCTCAACAGAAGTTTCACTTAAGAACAAAACGCCCTTGATGCAGGAGTGAGATGAATAAACCTTGATTTGAAAGAAAAGGCATGTTCAAAAGAATACCCTGAAATTCCACTGAATGTTCTGGCCTACAACCCCCAAACTCTAAAGACTAAGAAGAAATTGAGGGGAAAATAGAGATATGTACAGATGGTTTTATTGCTTTGTTTGGATGCCCATCTTTTGCTAAAGAAGAAGTACATTATTTTCTCTAGTGTAAAAAGTTTAATTTCTCATGAAGGAAGTTTAAACTTCTGTGCCTGTAGCACTGACATTGTGGGAATATGGTCTCACACCTGTGAAAGGACTAAAGGACAGATTATGGCTTTTCTGTGATCTCTAATGCAACCCACTCAAACAAATTAAAATCTCAGAGTAAATAGGCTGTAGGACCTATTTCAAAGAAGCAGACTCAAAGACTGTGTCTAAAATGTTAAAAGTGTGTCAGATCACTAGAAGGACAAATGTCAGCAAATGGTCATTTGATCAAAGCAAAAAAATGGGAGATATCTCTTTCATCAACAGATTTGTTGTCCGCAAGTTGGGTTATCCAAAACAGAGGTAGGATATGAAGCTAAAAGTTGTATGCTCAGAGCTTTGGAAGTGTGAGCAGTTGAGCAGTGTGGATAATTCGGAAGCATAAGGATCAAACTCATTCCTTAATTCCTTTTTGTGTATTTTTTCTTTTGACCCATGATATACCCAAACATAACCACTTGAAAAGCATTAGCTCAGCAAGCCTTGTCAAAGGTGTGACAACTGCCCCAAAAGATTTGGAGGGAAGAGAAAGAGGAGGAGAGGAGAGGAGAGGAGAGGAGA